>JBBDGP010004366.1:0-330000 GCA_037952835.1 Lithobates septentrionalis | reverse complement strand
AAAGGGCCACATAAACAGAGTTATAGAACAACATGCTGAGTGCTGCACAGTGTAGGTGGTAATGAAAAGCTATTACAGTAGCGAGGATAGTGGTCAGTGCATCACGCTGGAGAGCCCGATAAGCAATTATATGGATGACCCAAGACATAGATACTTGAATGCAAAAACAGTATAATAAAATACAACAAAGTGAAGTAGCTTAGATTAGAACCTTTTTAGCATAACAGAAGATATTACTTCCCTATGGCCTGCCTAGCCCAGAAATGGGATAGTATAAAAAGTGAGATGTAAGCAGGGATATACACTATATCTGAAGAACATAGCCCATCACTGAGTCATAGAGACAGAGGAGGGAAAGGATTTAGGGATAAGGCGTATCCAAAGCAATAAGGAAATAGGATAAAGGGTGGAGAAAATGGAGGGATGCAGAGAGGGCCTCTCGCCCAGGGAGTGGAGTTAAATCCAGGTGGTTAGTTTGATTGTGCCACCTCCTGCAGATGTGTCAGTGTACACAAAATGGTTCCAAGGTCGCCATCTCTCGAAAGGTCTTCTGCCGGTTGTGCACGGTAGCGGTGAGGTCCTCCATGTCTCTCAATTTGCTCACTCTAGAGGACCACATAGATTTTGATGGGGGTTTCTCCGATCTCCAACAGAGGGGGGATGCATGGTGTCAATCAGGCAGCCCTTATTTAAGGGCGAAGGCAGCAAATGTTGTACATGCTGGGTATAGTGCATTTCTCTCTTTTTCTGAAAAAAAAAAGGGTCATTCCAGACATTGTTCAGAAGAACAGCGTACTTTGATTAAAAAGTTGATTGGAGAGGTGAAAACTTATAAAGTGCAGAAACTGATAAGTTGCTCAGGTAAAATAATCTCAAATGCTGTAAAATGGCAACCAAAACCAGAAAGGCGTGGAAGAAAAAACGGAAAACTACCATTTGAATGGACGAAGAATAGGCAAAATGGCAAAGACTGCCAAAATGCCAATGAGCAGCCCCAGGGTGATGAAAAAAGATAACAAATTAGAAGACGCCTATGTGAAGCCAAGCTATGGGCAAGAAGCCCCCACAAAGTCCCATCATTAAAAAAACGGCATGTGCTGAAGAGGTTACAATTTGCCAAAGAACACACTGACTGGCCTAAAGAGAAATGGCGCAACATTTTGTGGACTGATGAAAGATTGTTATTTTTTTGGGTCTAGGGGCTGCAAACAGTTTGTCAAACGACCCCCAAACACTGAATTCAAGCCACAGTGCACTGTGAAGACAGTGAAGCATGGTGGTGCAAGCATCATGATATGGGGATGTTTCTCATACTATGCTGTTGGGCCTATTTATCACATACCAGGGATCATGGATCAGTTTGAATACATCAAAATATTTGAAGAGGTCATGTTGCCTTATCACTGAAGAGGAAATGCCCTTGAAATTGGTGTTTCAACAAGGCAACAACCCCAAACACACCAGTAAGTGAGCAGCATCTTGGTTCCAGACCAATAAAATTGTTATGGAGTGGTCAGCCCAATAACCGGACCTCAATCCAACAGAAAACTCTGTGATAAAACCAAGAAATGCAGAGGAATTGTGGAATGTAGTGCAGTCGACCAGGCCTGGAATACCTGTTCACAGGTGCCAGAAGTTGGTGGACTCCATGAAACACAGATGTAAAGCAGTTCTCAGAACCAGTGGTTATACAACTAAATATTAGGTCAGTGATTCACAGAAAAGCTAAATCTTCAAGCATTTTTCAGTTTATACAGTAAATGTCTGAGTTTTTGTAAAGAAAAATGCACACGGCTATTTTTTTGGAAAAGCCTAATTAAAGTGGAACCTCGGATTGCAGTTAAGGAGCGTTTCGCAATACGAGCAATTTTTTTATTTTTATTTTTTTAATCCTGACTCGGTTTGCGAGTGTTGTCTCGAAAAACAAGCAGGATTCAAGCCTATGCGGTGTGCAGTACCGCATTTGCCTAGAGGTGCAGGGGCGCTGGTGACACTCTGAGCCATTCGCAAATACTCGGAATCACTCGGAAATACTGTTTCCGAGTCTCTCCGGCGCCCCCCCACCTCTGGCCACATGCGGTATTGCATGCAATAGAAGTTCGATTGACTTCTATGGGGAAACTCGCTTTGATATGCGAGTGCTTTGGATTACAATTAATTATTCTCCTGGAACGGATTATGCTCGTAATCCAAGGTTCCACTGTACTTCGTTTTTCTTCACTTTCCATAAAGTTATAACACATTTGAAACATTTTTCTTCACGTTTTGATTTGGAAAAGACTATGCCATGTTCCCAATGCATTTGTGTGTGTATGGAAATAAAAGCTATTATAAGGATTGTCAGCTTTACTCACACTGCTATTATTTTGAACACAGTTGTATATCATGAAGTTGATAATCTAATACCTTCACAGACATATTGGCAATCTATTTTGGAAGTAAACATCCTGAAACCGATTTGGGAATATGAGAAAAGCGCAAGAAAATGTGTGCATTACAGAAACCACCTAGACTTCTAATTAGAACTGAAGAAGAAGTAGCTTGGACAAACTACGTAAAGTCTTCAACATTACAGAACTCCACTTGAATGTGACCAACTACTACAAGCGACTAGTTCTTACTAGTAGCCAACATTTGTTAACCACTTAAGAAATGGGCTTATTTTTCAGAAAATATATATAATTTTTTTTTTTTTTCAGACAGAGAATAAAATGGTGGTAATTGCAATTTGTCACACCGTATTTGCGCAGCGGTCTAACAAGCGCAATTTTTGGGGAAGAAATACACTATTTTTAATTAAAAAAATAAGACAACAGTAAAGTTAGCCCAATTTTTATTATATTGTGAAAGATAATGTGATGCCGAGTAAATTGATACCCAACATGTCACACTTCAAAATTGCACCTGCTAGTGGAATGGCGATAAACTTTGACCCTTAAAAATCTCCAAAATTTCTACAGGTTACCAGTTTTGAGTTGCAGAGGAGGTCTTTTGCTAGAATTGTTGATCTCGCTCTAACGAGTGCGGAAATACCTCACATGTGTGTTTTGTACACCGTTTTCATATGCGGGCGCGACTTAGGTATGCGTTCGCTTCTGCGCGCAAGCTCGGCGGGATGGGGAGCTTTAAATTTTTATTTTTGTTTTTACTTTTTAATTTTTTTTATTTTGACACTGTCCTTTTAAAAAAAAATAATAATTTTTGGTCACTTTTATTCCTAATACAAGGAATGTAAACATCCCTTGTAATAGAAAAAAAGCATGACAGGACCTCTTAAATATGAAATCTGGGGTCAAAAAGACCTCAGATCTCACATTTACACTAAAATGCAATAAAAAAAATTATTTTTTTTTCTGCAAAAAAATAAATAAATAAGGCATTTCCCCTTTACGTCCATTGGGCGAAAGTGACGTTTGATTTCTCTTCCGCCATCCAATGGTGTGGAACCGAGTGGGGGCCATCTTTCCCTCACTCAACATCCAGCCTGTGAGAGGAGAGGACCCGATCGTCTCCACCGCTACGACTGCTCTGGTAAGTGGCAGAGAGCACCGGAGCGCAGCGACAGGGAGTCCTCTTTCGTCTCTGATAAAAGAGATCTTGCCGCGAATCTGATGCCGAGGTCACTTTTATCTGAAAAAGGACCATCCGCTGTTGAAGAGTAATACCGGGGGGAGGGGGGGTTATGGCAGTTAGCTGCTGCCATAACACTGGTATTCCACTTCAAACAGCAGATGTACAACTGCGGCGGGCGGCCCTTAAGTAGTTAAAGTGCTTCTAAAGCACATGGGTGCACAACCTGTGGCCCTCCAGTTGTTGTGGAACTACAAGTCCCATGAGGCATTGCAAAGCTGATATTTACAAACATGACTCCCAGAGGCATGATGGGAATTGTAGTTTGGCAACAGGTTGAGCACCCTTGTTCTAAAGGTAGAAGTTTTTTTTTTTTTTTTACCTAAATTCTATGCATTAACCAGTTCCCACCCAGGCCAATTCTGACACTCCTCTCCTACATGTAAAAATCTGGATTGTTTGCTAAAAAATTACTCAGAACCCCCAAACATAAGTGTTTTAGCAGAGACCCTAGAGAATAAAATGGTGGTAATTGCAAATTGTTATGTCACACGGCATTTTTGCAGCAATTTTTCAAACGCAATTTTTTGGGAAAAAATACACTACTGAATTTTAATGCAAAAAAAACACCATATATAACTAAACTTTTGGTAAGATATAAAATAAAGATGATGTTGTGCCAAGTAAATAGATACCAAACATGTGACGCTTTAAAATTGCGCACACTTGTGGAATGGCACCAAACTATGTACCATAAAAAGCTCCATAGGCGAAGCTTTAAACATTTTTACAGGTTACCAGTTTAGAGTTACAAAAAAGGTCTCTTGCTAGAATTATTGCTCTCTCTCTCCGAAGTTCTATGTAACCAGGTGTAGCGCTAAAAAATGAAAAAGAAAATATTGCTATACCACATAAAATAGCAAAATAAGTTGTGAAAAGATAGTGTTTTGTATATTTTGTGAACATTCATACATATAGAACACTTATGTTATAAAGCCTTAGGGTCACCAAAAGTGATGACAGGATGTAATAATGGCAATAAAGTCCAAAACTGAATATGCAGGTACGATGAACATAAATGTTGCAATGGTGATAAATTCCAAAACATATACTCGTGAAAGATTTCTGAATATAATCCAACATGTGCTGACAGACACTTGTGCGAAACCACCACCCGGGATGACTGGAGGCTTACCAGAAAGTTGGGACCCACCTAGCATACGCTATATGGGTCAAACAGGCTTGGATTGCTCACTGGCAATGAAGGTAGGGAACCAAGGGCTGGTGAATGGTGAAGTTGTTACGTTGCTATCCCAAAGAGGTATTCTTCATATGGAAGCTCGGACACCAACGGACATTACCCACATGTAATGAAGAAGGGGCTCATAGCGTAATTCCATAAACCATAAAAAATTTATTAAAAGGAAAAACACTTACATTTCAGAATAAAAAGCGCTTGCAAGTAAAAATGGCGGCAGTGGAGTCCTCCCGACGCGTTTCGTCATACAAGACTTCGTCTGGGGTACTTGCCCACTGCAGCCAGACTCCTTTATATTAGGGACAAGGACCCCTCTGATGAGAATCCAGCTCCCAGGCTTGTTTGCATTGGCACTTCCGGGGTCATCCAAAATGGCGGACCCGAGTGCCTTCCAAGCCTCTCTTTCATGTGATTCAATTCTCATAGGTCTAATGGTGTCATGTGTTTCAAAAGGAGACGTGATGCCGAGTCCCGGTGTCCAGAACCTCCCACTTTCACTTGTTACCACCCCCTATGGCCTCTTAGTGGGTGTATGGAGGGGGAGGCCGTGACTCTGCGTCACCGCATCAGTGACATCCCCCGAAGTTCGCAGCGATACTTCATGTGTGATGCGAGCACAGTTTACATATGTGGGTGCGACCTACATATGCGTTCGCCTTTGCGTGAAAGCACAAGGGTTTTTTGTTTATTTTATTTTTATACTGCCCCTTTTTTTTATCATTTTTATTCCTATCACAAGAAATGTAAACATCCATTGTAATAGAAGTAAGGCATGACAGGTTCTCTTTAAGGAGACATCTATAAGACCCCATATATCTCCTCTACCCTGGAAAGCATGAGAAAATAAACATTGATCTCTGCTTTCTAGGGGGAAAAAAATGGACCATCTGGTCCTCAGCCAACTCGGTGGTAACCCAGCGCTGCCGGTGGATCGGATCTGCAGCTCTCTAATCGCACGTCCCCTCCCGCTGCCTGTACAAGCCATCCAGCAGCTAATCAGCCACTAGGGTGGCTTTTACACTGTAGGAAATCGTTGGCTGAAAGGTATAGCAGCTTAAAATCCACAACGTCAAATGACGTAATCCCGACAGGAAGTGGTTACAGTAAAAAAAAAAAAAAACTGGTTAAAGCTCTCCCCACCCTTACACCCCTTTCACACAGAGGCGTTTTTCAGGCGCTACAGCGCTAAAAATAGCACCTGTAAAGTGCCCGAAAAAAGCCTCAGCTGCAAACCCACTGGCGGGGCGTCACAAAAAAGTCCTGCCAGCAGCTTCTTTGCAGTGGTGGAGGAGCGGTGTATACACCGCTCCTGCCCATTGAAAACAATGGGGCGGCGCTGTGATACCGCCGGCAAAGCGGCCCAACAGCACCGTTAAAGTGGCTCTAAAAATAGCGCTGCTTTACCACTGACACCCGGGGTGGCTTAGTGTGAAAGGGGTCTTATAGTTACCTGAGCCCCATCTCAATCCAGCAATATACACGAGAGAATCGGCTCTCCGGGGTCTCGCTCCTCATTGGCTTACACAGCAATGGGAGTCATTGGCTCCCTCTGCGGTCAATCACAGCCGGTAAAGACAGCGGGGCCGACACATGCTCTGTGTGTGAATGAACAATGTTAAGGAGCGAGCCTGCTCAAGTGCCCCCATAGTAAGAGGCTTATTATTGGGGGCACTCAGGAGGAGCTGGGACCCAAAAAGAGGATCAGGGCTGCTCTGTGCAAAACCATTACACAGAGCATGTAAGTGTATCATGTTTCGCATTTTGGGTAAAAAAAAAAAAAATGAACCCTTATACTAAAGCCAGGGCAAGACCGTGAAATCTATCATTTAGGAAGCCGCGACAATATTTCATTATTGTAAAAACGCAACGACAATGCAAATCAAAGTTTATGATTGGGTTGCTCTCCTGGAGTCACATGTAAGAGGTTTCATAATTCCTACTGATACTTCAAGAGGAAAGAACCTTCTTCAAAAAGGGTTGACGTCCCTTGTCATTTCCCTTGCTGGCTCTTTGCTGAAGGACTGAAAGCCTGTCTGCAATAGGGGCCATGCACCTGCCCCGGCACGCCTGTCAACCTTGGATGTGCTGCGAGTCAGCCACTGCTTGTCCATTCTCTAACACAGGCTGCCTGCGCCCAGCTCTCGTCGTCTAAACAAACGCATCATTCATGATTTTTTTAGAACCTCAATGTGAATGAGGCCTAAGAGGTCATGTTTCAGCTTTGGCTGTGCTCCTTCAGAGACCGCTGACTTCCCACTCCTTGGTCAGAGTCTTCATATAAGGGGTGGCTCCCACCGACTCACCACTAACTGTATTGGACCTCAATTTGGTGTCCTTCAGGGACCACCCATGATGATATTTCTGTTCTCCTGTCTCACAAAGTTGGTCATCACCTTGATTAGGGGGGTGGCTGAGCTTGTGGGTTTGTCCTGTAAGGAATCTTTTCCTAAACTTCACAAGGACAAAGGTTATTTTGAGACCAGGAAGCTTCTTCCTGCCTATGGTGGTCTTGGCATTTAATTCATGACATTGGGGTCGATTTACTAAAACTGGAGAATGATTTCTATGCAGAGCTGCACCAGTATACAATCTGCAGCTTCCAAGTTTTTCTTTTTGGTCAAAGTTTAACAGAACAAGCTGAAGTTAGAAGCTGATTGGCTACTATGTACAGCTGCACCAGATTTTGCACTCTCCAGTTTTAGTAAATCAGTTCCATAGTGTTGCTTTCCTTTTGTTCATTCCAATACAGCGAGATTGCTTCCGACTGCTTCTACCTCACAGCCACGGCCTTGATTCATCAATCTGCTGCTTTTTTCATATTGCCTGAAGGCTCCATAAAGGGGCATGCTGTCTGTAATTCACATTTGATAGGTGGTGGATTTAGCAAATCATTTTTTTTTC
This sequence comes from Lithobates septentrionalis, assembly GCA_037952835.1. Taxonomy (NCBI): domain Eukaryota; kingdom Metazoa; phylum Chordata; class Amphibia; order Anura; family Ranidae; genus Lithobates; species Lithobates septentrionalis. Next base: position 322,271 of record JBBDGP010004366.1, on the reverse strand, counting down.
CTCTTTAACAAAACTGTGTATTGCTGGTTGTTAAGGAGCGGGCTGGGAAGCTGAGGGATGCGTGTATGTAATGCAAGAACAAGAATTGCCGTCAATATTTTTTTTTAATATTAAAGCACGGGGCCCCCCTCCCAATCTATACCAGGCCCTTCAGGTCTGGTATGGATTTTGAGGGGGACCACACACCAAAATGTAAAAAAAATATATAAAAAAAAAAAAAAAAAATGGCATGGGGTCCCCCCCAAAATCCATACTAAACCATTATCCAAGCATGCAGTCTGGCAGGTCAGGAAAGAGCGGACGAGCGAGCTCCCCATCGACTCCCAAGCCATATCAGGCCCCATACCCTCAACATATGGGGGGGGGGGTGACATCATCCTTGACCAGTGGTTGTGGGGGTTTGTGGATAGGAGGCTTATTTGGAATCTTGAAGTCCCCTTTACCAAGGAGGCCCCCAGATCCCGCTCCCCCCCAATGTGAATGAGTATGGGGTACATACTAGTGGTCAACCGATTATCGGCATATTCACTTTTTTTTGAAGAATTGGTATCGGTCACAAATGTACTGATACAGGCATCATCCCGGTACCAATCTTTAGAGCGGACGGTCAGCTTTATTGTAATCACAACCGATGCGGCTCAGCAGCTGCTTGGCCATTATTACTAAACAGCAGTAGGGGACATCCCCCCCCCCTTTCCCGCCACCTAGCTCGGGTCTCCCATCCCACTGGGAGGCCCAAGCAACCAGCCGGCATGTCCGCCGGCTGGCTGAAGACCCAAACAAAGCCAGACCGGCTTTGTTTGGGTCTCAGATCTAGTAACCCAGAAGTGATGTCATGACATCACTTCCAGATTACTGGCATCCTAAAAGGCACCAGTTTTAAAAAATCAAAAGCATTCAAAAATGCAGATCTTGACATTTTGAATACTACTGCAGAGGAGGGGTTTGGGGTCTTATAGACCCCCGATCCCTCCATGAGGAGTACCTGTCACTGCCTATTACTGTCACAAGGGATGTTTACATTCCTCGTGGCAGCAATAACAGTGATTAAAAAAAAAAAAAAACTTTCAAAAGACCGTGTAAAAATAAAAACGTTAAATCTACAGAATATCGGCACCTGATATCGGCTATCAGCCTGAAAGGCAGCTGGAAAATCGGTATCGGCTCAAAAAAACAATATCGGTCGACCCCTAGTACATACCACCCCTACCCATTCACCAAAAAAGTAAATGAAGGCACTACACAAGTTTGACAATTCCTTTATTAAAAAATAAAAATGTCCCCCTATGTAGATCCGTCATCAATCACGACACCCACTGGCCGCCCCCCCCCCCCCCCCCAAAAAAAAAAAAGCGACACTTGCGCCAAACGCTCCCGCCGCCTGCCTGTTCCACCGTATGACAGTTCTTAACCACTAGGCGTCCGCACTATAGCCGAAAGACAGCTACAGCGTGGACTCCAATTGCTGGGAGGGCATCCCTGGACAGCCTCCTGTTTACTTCCGCAATGCGCCCGCGGGCGCGCATCGGGGAAATTCTGTGTTGGCCATGTCCCTTGGTCACAGCCAATCACAGATCGTGCTAAATGGCCAATCACAGCGGCCATTTAGCACTCGATCTGAGTGTCCAATGGGAGATGATCTCATATGTAAACATCATTGCCACGTATTAGTGTCATCTGTCATCAGTGCCACATCAGTGCCACATGTCATTGTTCTGTGCTCCAGGGCCTTCAAAAGTGTAATAGGTAGTCAACAAGTTAGATGTGTAATATATGTCCCTAGAACACCTGATGGTGCTCCCTGCATGTTGGGCCTCTGTAAGTGGCCAGGCTGTGAAAAAGTCCCACACATGTGAAATCGTAATACTCAGGAGGAGTATCAGAATGTATTACGGGGTGTCATTTGTGGTATACACATGCCATGTGAGAGAAATAACCTATTACAATGACAATTTTGTGGGGAAAAAAAAAAAATCTTAATTTTGCAATGAATTGTGGGGAAAAAATGACAACATCAAAAACCTCACCATGCATCTTACTAAATACCTTGGAATGTCTACTTTCAAAAAAGGGGTCATTTGGGCGGTATTTGTACTTTCCTGGCTTGTTTGGGTCGCAAGAAATGAGATAGGCCGTTAGTACATCAGGTGTGATCAATTTTTTATGATTTGCACCATAGCTTGTAGACGCTATAACTTTCACAAAGACCAAAGAATATACACCGATTTGGGTTATTTTTACCAAAGATATGTAGCAGTATAAATTGTGGCCAAAATTTATGAAGAAAAAATAATAATTGCGTTTTTTTTTTTCAAAATTTTCGGTCTTTTTTCATTTATTAGCGCAAAAAATAAAAAACCCAGAGGTGATCAAATACCACCAAAAGAAAGCTCTATTTGTGGGGAAAAAAAGGACAAAAAAATAATTTGGGTACAGTATTACATGACTGAGTAATTGTCATTCAAAATGTGAGAGCACTGAAAGCTGAAAATTGGTCTGGTCACGAGGGGGGTTTAAGTGGCCAGTAGGCAAGTGGTTAAATAGCTAAGGGGTGGGGCCCTCCAATGACATCACCTGGTGGCACCGCCCCTCTGATGTCAGCGGCCCAGCATGCACCAATCAACTACATCACAAGGGTGGTGCCACCAGGTGATGTCGCCGGGTGACCCCACCTCTTAGCTTAGTTATTTAAAAACTGTCAGATGGTGGAGCAGGGGGGTGGCGGGAGCCTTTGGCGCTAGCTGAGCTTCCCACCCCCCCCCAGTACGGAAGTGTGGCCTGCGTCATGACTGACAATCGATTTACATCAGGGGGGACGTTTTTTTTATTTTTTTAAATAAAAAAATCTTTAAAAAACACATGTAGTGTCTTTATTCACTTTTACACTTTTTTTGGTTAATGGGTAGGCGTATGTACCCCATACTCACATGGGGGAGGGTCTGGGATCCCCCTTGTTAAAGAAAGCTTCCAGATTCCAAATAAGCCCCTCCACCTGCAGACTCCCAAAACCACTGCCCAGGGTTGTGTGGAAGGGGCCCTTGTCCCCATCAACATGGGGACAAGGTGCTTTGGGGGGGCAGAGCAACCCCCCCTCCCCCCATGTTGAGAGCAGGTGGCCTGGTATGGTTCAAGAGTGCTGGGGCCGCTCACTTCTCCCCTCTCTTTCCTGACCTGCTGGGCTGCATGCTCAAATAAGAGACTGGTATGGATTCTGGGAGGGACCCCACGCCGTTTTTTTTACCAATTTTGTCATTGCCGGCAATTCTTGTTTTTACATTCAGCTGATGACTCATCGGTTGTTAAGGACGCAGCGCCTGACCGGCTCATTTCTTAACCACTTAAAGACCAGCCTCGTTTTGGATTTTAGGTGTTTACAAGTTTAAAACAGTTTTTTTTGCTAGAAAATTACTTAGAACCCCCAAACATTATATATTGTTTTTTTTCTAACATCCTAGAGAATACAATAGCGGTCATTGCAATACTTTTTTTTGCACCGTATTTGCGCAGCGGTCTTCTAAGCGCACTTTTTTTGGAAAAAATTCACTTTTTTGAAAAAAAAAATAAGACAACAGTAAAGTTAGCCCAATTTTTTTTTATATTGTGAAATATAATGTTACGCCAAGTAAATTGATACCCAACATGTCACGCTTAAAAATTGCGCCCGCTCGTGGAATAGCGTCAAACTTTTACCCTTAAAAATTTCCATAGGCGACGTTTAAAAAATTCTACAGATTGCATGTTTTGCGTTACAGAGGAGGTCTAGGGCTAGAATTATTGCTCTCACTCTACCGGTCGCGGCGATACCTCACATGTGTGGTTTGACCACCGTTTTCATATGCGGGCGCTACTCACGTATGCGTTCGCTTCTGCGTGCGAGCTCGTCGGGACAGGGCGCTTTAAAAAAAAATTATTTTTTTTTATTATTTATTTTATTTTATTTTATTTATTCACTGTTTTTAAAAAAAAAAAATTTGGATCACTTTTATTCCTATTACAAGGAATGTAAACATCCCTTGTAATAGAAAAAATCATGACAGGTCCTCTTAAATATGAGATCTGGGGTCAAAAAGTCCTCAGATCTCATATTTAGACTAAAATGCAAAAAAAAAAAAAAATAAAAAAAGTCATTTAAAAAAATGACACTAAAAAAATTTGTGCCTTTAAGAGAGTGGGCGGAGCCGTCGAATGACGTCGCTCCGGCCGTCACATGGTATGGAGACGGGTGGGGGCCATCTTGGCCTCACTTGTCTCCATACCTCAGCAGGGAAAGGACCCGATCGCCTCCGCCGTTACCGACGGCTCCGGTAAGCGGCGGAAGGCGCGGGAGAGCGGCGGGAGGGGGGGTGGCACCTCTCCCGCCGCCGATAACGGTGATCTCGCGGCGAACCCGCCGCAGAGACCACCGTTATCGTGTACAGAATCGCTCACTGTAAAGATGGATATCTCGGTTGTGGCAGCAGCTGCTGCCGTTACCGAGATATCCATCTCCAAAAAAATGACGTATATATACAGTGAGCGGGGCTTAAGTGGTTAACACACACAGTTTGTTAAGGAGAAAGAAAAAAACGCATGTTAAAACGCATCAAAAACCCAACATTTTACACGCAAAACGCAATCTGCTGCGGGAAAAAAAAGTCTGACCCTTTCCAAAAACGCACCAGCTGAAAAATGCATAGATATGAATGTGTACCATAGGAAACCATGTTTAATGGACTGCAGTGCATTTCTGCAAACCGCACAATGCACAGGTGTGAACTAGGACGTGACGGTAGGGTTTCTCTCTTTCCTCTAAAAGCCGACTCCCACAGAAGTGTTGGTGCTTAGTGGGTTTTTCAACACCGGGCCTTGTTTTCCCAGGTCTGTAGGACAGACAGCTGGTCTTCTGCTTATACTTGCTAGTCGTAATTCTAATTAGCCGTTGCCCATCCATTATGGGATTGCATTTAGATGTCCTAATAGTCTAAGACAGTGAAGGCAAACCTTGGCACCCCAGATGTTTTGGAACTACATTTCCCATGATGCTCAAGCACTCTGCAGTGTAGTTGAGCATCATGGGAAATGTAGTTCCAAAACATCTGGGGTGCCAAGATTCACCATCACTGGTCTAAGAAAGAACACCCCTGTGTCCTGTGATGTACAACCAAGAAAACAGGATTTTTGACTTATCTAAAAAATACCTTTCTTGGAGTACCATTCACAAAACACATGTCTCTCCCCGGTTTTCACTTCAGTTTTACTTGCTGACAAATTTTGCTTGCTGACAAAACTGAAGCAACGCCAGGAGTGGGAGGAGTTATGCTGGGCGCTGTCAAGCTTTGCTGTCTGCCAGTGTCCAATCACCTAGAGGTGGAGCATAACCCAATGGTCTAAGAATTTATTCTTATGTGTCCTGCTTCCCACCCGCCCTAAAGGCAAAAAATAGCTGGGGAAGAGGTCTCTCATCCGGGTGGACACCCTCCCAAGAACAGGCTGTGCTGTGATCCATCGGACACAGCCGATGACAAATCAGTGTACGGGCCTGCTGCCAGTACCATGTGATCGCTCTGACTAATCACAGCAGATCACCTGACAGCTGTACATAATGGATGGCTTTCTTTCACGCCATTTACTGTGTACATTTGTGTTGCTCACTGTAATTAGTCACAGTGATCACATGGTACAGACAGGGCCAAACACAGCCATGTACCATGTGACAAGGCCAGTCACAATAGTAAACAAATGAATAAATGCATTTCATTCAGAAAAAGTGGTTGCTGATAACAGTGAAATTCGCTATTAACCCCCTTCCCGCCGAGCGTACGCAGATGTGCGTATTCGGGTTTCCGGGGTTATACCGGGATGATGCCCGCAGTTGCAGGCATCATCCTGGTACCGTTTTTTAGAGCCGGCGATCGGCTTTCCTGGTATAACAACCGATGCAGCTAAAAGCTGCTCGGCTGTTGTACCGAAGGAGCGGGAGGGGACGTCCCCCCCCCTCCCGCCGCTCTTACCGGGCCTTCCGTTCCATCGGGAGGCCCGATGACCAATTGGCCGCCACCGGCAGCTGGGAGTGGGCGGCTTCCTTCCAGCCTCCTAATCGTAAACACGGAAGCGACATCATGACGTCACTTCCCGTTTACTTGGCTGCCAATGGCGCCGGTTTTAAAAAAAATACACAGTATTCAGAATCGCCGTTTTCGGCGATCTGAATACTTTGAAGTGCAAAGGAGGGATCGGGGGACTTAGACCCCCGATCCCTCTATAAAGAGTACCTGTCACCATCTATTACTGTCACAAGGGATGTTTACATTCCTTGTGACAGCAATAAAAAGTCATCAATTTTTTTTTTTTTTTTTAAACACAATTTATAAATATAAAAATAAATAAAATAAATAAGAAAAAAATGTTTTTATTAAAGCGCCCCCGTCCCCGCGAGCTCGCGCAGCAAAGAAAACGCATACGGAAGTCGCTCCCGCATATGTAAACTGTGTTCAAATCACACATGTGAGGTATCGCCGCGATCGTCAGAGCGAGAGCAATAATTCTAGCACTAGACCTCCTCTGCAACTCTAACTTGGTAACCGTAAAAAAAATTTAAAGCGTCGCCATTCCACGAGTGCGTGCAATTATAAAGCGTGACATGTTTGGTATCTATTTACTCGGCGTAACATCATTTTTCACATTATACAAAAAAATTGGGGTAACTTTACTGTTTGATTTTTTTAAAATTCAAATTCATAAAAATGTCCCTTTTCCCAAAAATTTGCGTTTAAAACACCGCTGCACAAATACCGTGTGATATAAAATATTGCAACAATCTGCATTTTATTCTCTAGATTCTCTGCTAAAAAATATTATATATATATATATATATATATATATATATATATATATATATATATATATATATATATATATATATATATATATATATATATATATGTGTGTGAGCGCCAAACTGGCTACCTCTGGGGGATTTACTGGCCCCTGAAATAGTAAATCGTGCCTGAGGGGCAGATGCCAATAAAGCCTGACCGCCATTTTCAGAACGGTTGAAAACCAAGCCCTTCTTGGCCAAAAAGGCGTGATTAGGACAACCGGTACCGTTTCCCTTTGAATTTTTCTTAATACCAAGGGAATTAACTGGAATGGGGGGAAAGCGTAGCAGAGATGGAATCTCCATGGATACGCCAAGGCATCTGTTCCTAGTGACCCGTCGTGATTGCTTAGGGAAAAAAATTGCGGAACCAACGCATTCTCCTTTGAGGCGAACAGGTCCACCTCTGGCAGCCCCCACTTCTCGAAAATCATGGCGAAAACCTCTGGGTTCAGCGACCATTCTGCTTCCTGAATGGGGTTTCTGCTCAGGAAATCCGCCACCCCCTTCAGGGATCCCTTTAGATGGACTGCTGACAAAGACAGCAAGTGTCCTTCTGCCCAACGGAGAATGCTCATGGCTAGTACTTGCAGCGATTTGCTCCTTGTACCTCCCTGCCTGTTTATATAAGCCACGGCCGTGGCATTGTCTGTTAGTATTTGAACATGCTGGGCCCGAAGCCCCTGAGCAAATGACTTCAGAGCCAAGTCGATCGCCTTGAGCTCTCTCCAGTTTGAGGACTTGGTCGCCTCTTTCCTGGACCAGTTTCCCTGAGTGAAACCCCTTTCTAGGTGGGCTCCCCAACCCCAGGAACTGGCATCGGTTATCAGCCTTTTTTCGATTGGAAAGGCCCAGACTAACCCCTCCAATAGGATATCCTGCCTTTTCCACCACCATAGTGACCTCTTCACCTGGGTTGGAACTCTTAGTGCTGAGTCTAGGGATTCCAAATTGTGATCCCAAGATCTCAGAAGAAAAGCCTGCAGATGCCTGAAGTGTAGTCTTGCCCACTGAACAGCTGGCATTGACGAAGTCAGAACACCCAGGGCTGACATGACCAATCTTACCGTCAACTGCTGGTTGGTCTGTAAGAAGGACACTGTATCCTGGATTTTTCCTTTCTTCTCTGAAGGAAGGAAAATTTTTTGGCTTACCGAATTTATTATATACCCTAGAAACCGAATCTCCTGAGATGGTTCCAGGGAAGATTTTTGGAGATTTAGGATCCAACCTAGAGACTCCAGATGGCTGCATGCTCTGCCTAAATTGCTCCTCAATTCCTCTCTTGAGGGGGCGAAAAATAGCAGATCGTCTAAGTAAGGAATTACTGCGATTCCTTGAAGACGCAGCGGAGCTAGGGCCTCTGCCATTATTTTGGTGAAAATTCGGGGTGCAGATGATAGCCCGAAGGGTAGGGTTCTGAATTGCAGATGCTGAATTCTGCCTTCCAAACTTACCGCCAACCTGAGAAACCTCTGGGACTGGGATGAGATTGGAATATGCAGGTATGCATCTTTTAGATCCACTGACGCCATGAAACAACCTGGAGTCAGAAGATTTCTGGCGGTGAAAATTTAGTCCATCTTGAACCTTCTGTATTTGATGGCTCTGTTCAGTGGCTTTAAATTGAGAATTAAACGAAATCTTCCTGTTGGTTTTTTTACCAGGAAGTCATGTGAATAGAAGCCCTCGTGCCATTCTTCTGGTGGCACTGGGATTACTACACCCTGTTGCATTAGTCCCTCCAGAGAGGATTTCATGGCCAGGGCCCTTATTGGATCTCGAGGAGCATTTGTTACCAGAAACCTTCTTGGGGGGCTTCTGGAAAACTCGAGAGTATAACCCTGTGAGAGAGTGGTCAGAATAAACGGATTTGAAGTTATCCCTGACCACTGCGGAAGAAACTCTCGTAATCTTCCGCCGACCCGCAGAGATGAGTCATTGTGAGTTTTCGGCCTGTGAAGGAGGACGGAAGAGAATTCCGCCTTTGCCCTTCGCCTTTTGCGCGGACCAATTTTTTCTCCTGCCCTGAAACTTATTTTCCTGCTGCTGCTGCTGAGTTTTTTGAGGTCGAAAAAGACGTTTTGGGGTCTGCTTTTTCTTTTTGACCGGGAAGGACTTCTTCTTCACCTGAAAAGGGAATACCACAAAGTTTACTCTTTGAAGCTGTATCACCTGGCCAGGTTTTTAGCCATAAAGCTCTTCTCGCAGCATTTGCTAAAGCTGCAGACCTAGCTGACATCTTGATAGCTTCAGCCGAAGCGTCTGCAATATAAGCAACCGCAGAAATCAGGGTAGGAAAGGAATCTAAGATCTCCTGCTTGGGGGAATCTGCCACTATATGAGATCTAAGTTGGTTCACCCAGTATTCCAGATTCCTGGCTACACAGGTTGTGGCCATTGCTGGTTTTAAATTGCTCATGATTGATTGCCATGATCTCTTGAGCAAAAGATCCATGCGTTTGTCCATTGGATCCCTTAGAACACCCATGTCTTCAAAAGACAGGTCTGTGGATCTTGAGACCTGTGAAAAGGCCGCATCCAACCTGGGCACCTTATTCCACACCGCAGAAGGGTCTTCCTCAAAAGGGAAGCGCCTTTTGTGGGCTCTGGAAAAAAAGGGCTTTTTCTCTGGATCTTGCCATTCTTTAGTAATGGCGTCAGAAATGACCGAATGAACCGGAAATGTTCGCCCCTTAGGCTCGTTTAACCCTGCATACATGCGGTCATGAAGAGATAACTCCTTCTTTTCCTCACTTAAGCCAAGTGTAACATGGATAGCCTTAAGGAGTCCGTCTACCTCCTTTAGGGAAAGCTTAAACTTGGAAGGAGCCACCTCCGCTTCCTCACCCTCCTCCTCCGAATCTTTAACGGAAGGAGTAGGGGACTGCTCTTCCCTGATAGAGGGGCCTTCAGGTAAAGCTTCTACCATGGGGAAAGAAATAGAACCCTGGGAAGCTTCAGAAGTGGATGGCTGACTAGCAGCTGGATTAACTAAAGAGTCACGAAAAGTCTGAATCGTGGCATATAGTTCCTTCTTTACAGAGGCAACCAGGTCATCACAAACCGAAGCCGATTCCTCCTTAACTAAAGAAGTGATGCATGTACTGCATAAGACTTTTTTCCAATTTTCTCCCATTTTGGCCCTGCAAGAAGGACATCTCTTTTTTGGGTCAGAGCTTTTAGCCTGTGAGAGAAAAAAAAAGGGAAAAAAACCAGGGGACCTTTTAGTGAGACCCGGTCTCAGCTACATAAGAATCACCCACAGGTGCACTAAGAAGAAGCCAGTCAGCCTCTAGTGCCCAGACAGGCCCCTTGCCACTAGGGGGTAAGAAAAAAGAAAATAGACCAAACCCAGGAAAAGGAAGAAAGGCAGACTTAAACTGCTGCTCCTACCTGAGCTTTACTGGCGCCTGTGCCTGTCCCCACCGCTGCAGACGCTGAGTCCTCCATCTCTGGTGTGCAGCTCTCACTTGTGGCTTCATATGCCGCTTCCGGACTCCCATAGTGCATCTGCACCGGACCGAAAGCGGAAGTAGGCGCCAGTTCCTGTCCTCCCTCCTCCCCCCTTGCATCCACGCCGGAAATGACGCTTTTGCTGACCCAGTGACCTGCCTTGTCACTTCCGCCGCGCCTGCCGGCCAAAAAACATGGCGGCGGCGCACGCGCACCGCCGCTCCTACGACCGCGCGGATCACCGGGTCTACGGCTCTCACCGAGCACCAGGAGGGGAAGAGGAGCCCGATTGCTACCGCTGCAAAGGCTTGGGTAGGCCGGGAGGACAGCGGGTCTTCTAAAAGGAGGAAAAAAAGAAAGGAAGCCCCGTCTCCCAGGAGCATCTGAGAGACCCTGACTCCCCTTCAAAAGATGTTCCCTCCGGGCCGGAGGAAACACAAAAACTGAGGTATGGTAGGGAGGCGCCTCCCTTTAAAGTTTGGAGGAAGAAGGTGTTTCCTGTTCCGGTGGGTGGAGTCGCTATCTCTCAGGTGCTGTCCTGAAAGATGCCTTGGGAAATACGGTTTTTAACTTGTAAACACCAAATTTCAAAAATAGGCTTAGTCATGAAAGGGTTAAGAAATCAAAAGCGTGTGTAAAAAAAAAAAAAAATCCTGATGACCTCCCCAGAGTAGTACAGTGATACTAGGGCAACAACATATTGCTATGGTAAAAGTATTTTTTTTAAATTGTAAAAGAAAAATACTTAAAAAAACAAAACAAAAAGGAATGGATTTTTTAATTTTTTGTTTTACATATTGTCACCAGTCAGTGTCCCTGATCACCGCCACACCAGTTATATGATGACACTGCACTGGTGACAGTATTTGTAAAAAAAAATTGTGATAAAAAATTACAACCTAAAATAACTAGCCATGCCTCTTACTAAATACCTTGGACTATTTACATTCCAAAAAGGGGTCATTTGGGGTATTTGTACTGTCCTGACATTTTTAGGGCTCAAGAAATGAGATTGTCTGCCAGTACATCAGGATTGATCAATTTTCATATATACACACTGTTGTCAAAAGTATTTTCACAACAGTGTGCCTGCCTTTACACGCACATAAACTTTAAATGGCATCCCAGTCTTAGTCTGTAGGGTTCAATATTGAGTTGGCCCACCCTTTGCATCTATAACAGCTTCAACTCTTCTGAGAAGGCTGTCCACAAGTTTTAGGAGTGTGTCTATGGGAATGTTTGACCATTCTTCCAGAAGCGCATTTGTGAGGTCAGGCACTGATGTTGGGCAAGAAAGCAAGGTCCATAAAGACATGGCTGAGTGAGTTTGGGATAGAGGAACTTGACTGGCCTGCACAGAGTCCTGACCTCAACCCAATAGAACTCCTTTGGGATGAGTTAGAGCGGAGACTGCGAGCCAGGCCTTCTCATCCAACATCAGTGCCTGACCTCACAAATGCACTTCTGGAAGAATAGTCAAACATTCCCATAGATACTCCTAAACCTTGTGGACAGCCTTCCCAGAAGAGTTAAAGCTGCAAAGGGTGGGCCAACTCAATATTGAACCCTGCGGACTATGAGAGATAGGGAATTATATATATACATACAGTATGTCACAAAAGTGAGTACACCCCTCGCATTTTTGTAAATATTTTATTATATATTTTCATGTGACAACACTGAAGAAATGACACTTTGCTACAATGTAAATTAGTGAGTGTACAGCTTGTATAACAGTGTAAATTTGCTGTCCCCTCAAAATAACTCAACACACAGCCATTAATGTCTAAACCGCTGGCAACAAATGTGAGTACACCCCTAAGTGAAAATGTCCAAATTGGGTCCAAAGTGTCAATATTTTGTGTGGTCACCATTATTCTCCAGCACTGCCTTAACCCTCTTGGGCATGGAGTTCACCAGAGCTTCACAGGTTGCCACTGGAGTTCTCTTCCATGATGACATCACAGAGCTGGTGGATGTTAGAGACCTTGCGCTCCTCCACCTTCTCTTTGAGGATGCCCCACAAATGCTCAATAGGGTTTAGGTCTGGAGACATGCTTGGCCAGTCCATCACCTTTACCCTCAGCTTCTTTAGCAAGGCAGTGGTTGTCTTGGAGGTGTGTTTGGAGTCGTTATGTTGGAATACTGCCCTGCGGCCCAGTCTCTGAAGGGAAGGGATCATGCTCTGCTTCAGTATGTCACAGTACATGTTGGCATTCATGGTTCCCTCAATGAACTGTAGCTCCCCAGTGCCGGCAGCACTTATGCAGCCCCAGACCATGACACTCCCACCACCATGCTTGACTGTAGGCAAGACACACTTGTCTTTGTACTCCTCACCTGGTTGCCACCACACACGCTTCACACCATCTGAACCAAATAAGTTTATCTTGGTCTCATCAGACCACAGTACATGGTTCAAGTAATCCATATCCTTAGTCTGCTTGTCTTCAGCAAACTGTTTGCGGGCTCTTGTGTATCATCTTTAGAAGAGGCTTCCTTCTGGGATGACAGCCATGAAGACCAATTTGATGCAGTGTGCAGCGTATGGCCTGAGCACTGACAGGTTGACCCCCCCACCCCTTAAACCTGTGCAGCAAATGCCCCCGACAACCTCTGGATATGATGCTGAGCACATGCACTCAACTTCTTTGGTCAACCATGGCGAGGCCTGTTCTGAGTGGAACCTGTCCTGTTATACCGCTGTATGGTCTTGGCCACCGTGCTGCAGCTCAGTTTCAAGGTCTTGGCAATCTTCTTATAGCCTAGGCTATCTTTATGTAGAGCAACAATTCTTTTTTTCAGATCCTCAGAGAGTTCTTTGCCATGAGGTACTATGTTGAACTTCCAGTGACCAGTATGAGAGAGTGAGAGCGATAACACCAAATTTATCACACCTGCTCCTCATTCACACCTGAGGCCTTGTAACACTAATGAGTCACATGAAACTGGGATGGAAAATAGCTAATTGGGCCCAATTTGGACATTTTCACTTAGGGGTGTTTAGACATTATTGGCTGTGTGTTGAGTTATTTTCAGGGGACAGCAAATTTACACTGTTATACAAGCTGTACACTCACTACTTTACATTGTAGCAAAGTGTCATTTCTTCAGTGTTGTCACATGAAAAGATAGAATAAAATATTTACAAAAATGTGAGGGGTGTACTCACTTTTGTGAGATACTGTATAGAAATATAAATCTATGAAGATTATTTATTTGCAAAATGATAATAGGAACGAAGAAAAATGTGGGTTTTTGTTCTAAATTTTAGGTTTTGTTTAGTTTATTTAGCAAAAAATAAAAACCCCAGTGGTAATTAAATACCACCAAAAGAAAGCTCTGTTTGTGGGGAAAAAAAAAAAGCATAAAAATGTAATTTGGGTACAGTGCTGTATGACCGTGCAATTGTCATTCAAAGTGTGACAGTGCTGAAAGCTGAAAATTGGGCTGGGTAGGAAGGGGGTGCAAGTGTCCGGTATTGAGATGGTTAAGAAAGGGATTTTACAGTCAAAAATCCAATTTTTCCTAGAGTTGAGCTTTAATCAACTGGATTCCAAACACAATTTATTGTTGACAATGGTAGCTTGGCTGAAAAGTTAAGCTGGACCAATCACAGCTGTCCTGTACACAGGGATAGGACCCCAGACAGTAGTAAATATGGAAAAAAAAGGATGCAGCTTTCACTCCACACCACAATAAATACTCATATTCATATTATGGAATCATGTGGCTTTAGAGTAAAATTGTTTTTCAGTTTTAAAATAACGTAACAGACCAGATATTTTTCTTATGGAAAGAGATCTGAGAAAACTTACATCTTTTTCATGAGGGAAGCCACCAAGTGCCAGCTTGGAGAAGACACGTTGTCCATTTATTTCAATTTCAAAAGCTCCTGAAAATAAAACCACATCAGATTAATAGGTATCACGGGAGCACCATTACAACATAAGGGGATACAATTTGCAGTGTGAGGTGTAATACTCGCCTGTTCCACCAGGACGGGAGTCAATGGACACATCGGGGAACTCCTCCCGTACTGCACTAGCCAGCTCCTCATAATGGGATTTAAACCCACAAGGCTCACTAGAATAAACAGAATAATGACATCACAGATTAAATTAAAAGGTCATACACATTGGGGTCTATTTATAAAATGTTTTCACACAATTTTTACGGATTTTAACTGGATAAAAGGGGGGGGGGGGGGGGGGAGAAAATTAGAGACACCCTTTTGTGTTAGCAAATGTTCTAATGGCTGGTGATGAGACCATCGAATACCTAATTACATAGCTGGAGCACTTAGATCAGGGGTCTCAAACTGGCAGCCCTCCAACTTTTGCAAAACTACAAGTTCCATGAGGCATTGCAAGGCTGACCGGGACTTGTAGTTTCGCAACAGCTGGAGAGCCGTCAGTTTGAGACCTCAGCGCGGTAACAATTTAGAGCAGAACTGCAAGTAAAGGCTGCAGCCTAAGGCCTCATGCACATTGGGCGTTTTTAATGTGGCTCCTAGGGGCGCTTGGCATTTTTCTTTTCTGCCTTTAAATGCACACGAAGCATGTTGGCCTATGTGTCCATGCACACGAAGCATGTTGGCCTATGTGTCCATGCACACGAAGCATGTTGGCCTATGTGTCCATGCACACGAAGCATGTTGGCCTATGTGTCCATGCACACGAAGCATGTTGGCCTATGTGTCCATGCACACGAAGCATGTTGGCCTTTGGTGTTGATTTACTAAAACTGGAGAGTGCAGAATCTGGTGAAGCTCTGCATAGAAACTAGTTTCCTTTTTTTTTTTTTTTTTTTGGTCAAAGCTTAATTGAACAAGTTGAAGTTAGAAGCCGATTGGCTACCATGCACAGCTGCACCAGATTTTGCACTCTCCAGTTTTAGTAAATCAACCTCTATGTGTCAATGCACACGAAGGTGCTATGAGGCAGAAAAACAAAAAACCCCACTGCCAGCGCATCAAGAGCAGCAATGTTTTGGCAGAAAAAAATGCATGTCGTGTGTAAATGCGTGTTAACACTAGGCGCATCAAGTATTTGAGCGTTAATTCTATTTCAATGATCAGAATAAATTATTATTCTGACCAATAAAAAAAATTAAGTGCTTGATGCTCCTGTGACGGAACTGCACCCCGATTAGGCGCTTCCTTCCTGCCCTCCAAACCGTTCCGAGCAGACTGAGAGCTAATACCGGCCCGTTTACCCCACACATTGTACACAGACAAGATGATGGGGTAGAAGGAATGACTGTTTATTGAAACTCAGACACATACTTTATACCCCACAGGAGGACATTCCCCTCCTGATCAGATTACCATAACAATACAAACTGCACACAGGAACATAATTAACAGCTAACAATGATCTTAATTAAACAGCAAGTTATTCAACAAACATAGAACATCCCACAATAATTTGGTAACAAGGTAAGTGGTCACCAGATTAATGTCATCTCCAAGAGATGATCAGACAGAAACAATAGAACAACAATAGAAAAGACATATTTAACAATAAACATAAACAGTGATCCCACCTCAGACTATCCGGCAATTGTATTCAAGAAGACCCAGGGCTGTCCAAATCTCATTTCCTAATTGTCTTTTCACATACACCTGCTCACTGAGTTTCAAGTTGGCAGAGACCATCATGGCTTTCTTTAGACCCCTTTCACACTGGGGCACTTTGCAGGCGCTATTGCGCTAAAAATAGCGCCTGCAAAGCGCCCTGAAACAGCCGCTGCTGTGTGTTGAGTGTGAAATCCCCGAGGGCTCTCACACTGGAGCGGTGCGCTGGCAGGACGCTAAAAAAAAGTCCTGCTAGCAGCATCTTTGGAGCGGTGAAGGAGCGGAGTGTATACCACTCCTTCACCACTCCTGCCTGTTGAAATCAATGGGGCATCGCGGCTATACCGCCGGCAAAGCGCCTCTGCAGCAGCGCTTTGCGGTGGTTTTAACCCTTTCTCAGCCGCTAGCAGGGGGGTAAAATTAGACATAACCATTATGTCTAAACCGCTGGCAACAAACAGGGATAGATACAATTCTGCATCTAATGCAATGTGAACAGGGGGGGGGGGGGGGGGATATTTCTTTCATTAGACACATTAGCTGGGTATATGACTTCCACCCCTGATAGAGAGCATTAGACTGCAGCCTCCATCCAAAGTATCCAAATCTTTGATGATCCATAGGAGCACCATCAAATCTATCATAACCAAATAGAAAGAACGTGGCACAACAGCAAACCTGCCAAGAGACGGCCGCAAACCAAAACTCATGGACCGGGCAAGGAGGGCATTAATAAGAGAGGCAGCACAGAGACCTAAGGTAACCCTGGAGGAGCTGCAGAGTTCCACAGCAGAGACTGGAGTATCTGTACATAGAACGACAATAAGCCGTACGCTCCATAGAGTTGGGCTTTATGGCAGAGTGGCCAGAAGAAAGCCATTACTTTCAGCAAAAAACAAAATGGCACGTTTTGAGTTTGGGAAAAGGCATGTGGGAGACTCCCAAAATGTATGGAGGAAGGTGCTCTGGTCTGATGAGACTAAAATTTTACTTTTTGGCCATCAAAGAAAACGCTATGTCTGGTGCGATTGGATACATGGAGTGATGTGATTGGATATACATGGAGTGATGTGATTGGATATACAAGGAGTGATGTGATTGGATATACATGGAGTGATGTGATTGGATATACATGGAGTGATGTGATTGGATATACATGGAGTGATGTGATTGGATATACATGGAGTGATGTGATTGGATATACATGGAGTGATGTGATTGGATATACATGGAGTGATGTGATTGGATATACATGGAGTGATGTGATTGGATATACATGGAGTGATTTGTACAATCAGCAGCTCTCACCAAGTCATTATTACATATCTGATCAGAGGGAAGTCAGTGTTCTCTGTCTATATCAGTGTTTCTCAACTCCAGTACCCCCAACAGGTCATGTTTTCAGGATTCCCCTCGGATGAAATGTCTGTGGTAATTACTAAGGCAGTGAAGCTGATCAAATCTCCTGTGCAAAACAATGTTAATCCTGAAAACATGAGCTGTTGGGTACATAATACTTCAGGACTGGAGTTAAGCTACACTGTTCTATACTACAACACACAGCAGCATGATTATTAGTTCCTGGCTGATCCTTCCTGCACAAAGTCTGCCACAGGAAGATCCGCCTCATCTTACCAATACTCCACTACAATGTTCACCGTCATCATCACCGGGATACTGCCCTGCTTCTAACAGCTATCATACACCAAACCTCCCTCTTCTTCCGCCCTCACTGTGCCACACTTCCGCCCTCACTTTAGAACACACTTCCGTCCTGAAAAATCAGCTAGCACCCTCTACTGACAGATTTATGTATTGCACACCTGTATACAGTCTAAGGAAACCTTTCTCAACCTATTTAACACAGAGGAGTTTCCTTCACTTTTTGATAAGTACAAATAAAGTGCATAATGGGGACACAGACAGCAATAAAAACTCCACAGAGGGTTAAACCCTTCCCCCATTCTATCTAACATTTGATTAAAAAAAAGTTTTGCCCAGAGAAAATTTCACATTGACATTGCCGACAGCGTTAGTTTGTGTTTCTGATGCGCTTTGGATGCGTTCTGATGGTCTTTTTTGTATTTGTGGAGGGAGAGCCTTGAAATGCCTTAGGAGGGCTTAGAACACATCTACAGAGGACTTCCATTGCATTTAGCACGCTTTGCAAGTAGCATGCAAGATCAAAATCATCATAAAGCAACGCAAAGTGACACAAATGCAGCGTGTGAACTACACCCTCAGTATTCAACACCAACTTAGAAAGCTTTCTTAAAGTGGTTTTAAAGCCAGAAGCTTTTTTCTTTTTACCATTCCCTGCATTAAGGTAAAAAACCTTCCACTAGTTCTCCTATCCGCCCCCCCCCCCCCCCCCAGCCCCCTCTAAATACTCCCCTCTTACAGCCCCATTGGCTCCCGCTGCTGTCAATCAAATGGAAGGGGGTGGGGCCAAGCCATGATTATGGTGGGGTTGTTTTTCAGGGGTTGGGTTTGGCCCCTTACTTCCAGTGAAGGGAACTCTTAATGAAGTAGGAACGGGCAGTGGCGTAGCGTGGGGGGTGCGGAGGGACCGTTGCCCCGGGCGCAACATTTAGGGGGGCGCAATGCTGGCTGCCTCCTCCTAAATTCACTGCCCTGTGTCCCCACGCTCTGGCCGCCATGTTCAGTCTCCGGCGCCCTGTGATTGGCCGTATGGGGTCATGTGCGGCGGCGCGGCTGGCCTGTCCATGATTACGGTACATCCTGGAGTCCCGCCTCTGCACATGTTCAGTCTCCGGCACCCTGTGATTGGGTAAATGGGGTCATGTGCGGAGGCGGGACTCCAGGAGCAAGCGCGATCGTTAACAGGCCAGCCCCGCCGCCGCACATGACCCCATACACCCAATCACAAGGCGCCGGAGACTGAACATGGCGGAGCGTGGGGGACACGAAAATTCAAGATTGTGAGCCGCCGCTGTCTCCTCCTCCTGCTCCCCTCCGGACCGATGGAAAACAAAGAAGAAAAGGTGAGACTCCCTCGTGATGAGAGTCGTGTTGCTGGCCAGGGGGGGGGGGGGGGACGACAGTCTGGGAAGAGGGAGCAGCCAACCAGATAGAGAGTGAGTAGAAGAGCAGCTAGAGTCATGCAGTGTAGTGGTCAGTATAGAAATACTGTAGGTAGGATAGTGTAGTGGACAGTAAAGTAGTCAGTGCAGTATAGTGGACAGTATAGTATAGTGGTCAGTGTAGTGGACAGTATAGTGTAGTGGACAGTATAGTATAGTGGTCAGTATAGTGGACAGTATAGTGTAGTGGACAGTATAGTATAGTGGTCAGTGTAGTGGACAGTATAGTGTAGTGTACAGTATAGTGGTCAGTATAGTATAGTGGACAGTATAGTGTAGTGGACAGTATAGTGGTCAGTATAGTGTAGTGGACAGTATAGTATAGTGGACAATATAGTGGTCAGTATAGTGTAGTGGACAGTATAGTATAGTGGACAATATAGTGGTCAGTATAGTGGACAGTGTAGTGGTCAGTATAGTGGATAGTGTAGTGGACAGTATAGCGGTCAGTGTAGTATAGTGGACAGTATAGTGTAGTGGACAGTATAGTGGTCTGTATAGTGTAGTGGACAGTATAGTATAGTGGACAATATAGTGGTCAGTATAGTGGACAGTGTAGTGGTCAGTATAGTGGATAGTGTAGTGGACAGTATAGCGGTCAGTGTAGTGGGCAGTATAGTGTAGTGGACAGTATAGTGGTCAGTATAGTGTAGTGGGCAGTATAGTGTAGTGGACAGTATAGTGGTCAGCATAGTGTAGTGGGCAGTATAGTGGACAGTATAGTGTAGTGGGCAGTATAGTGGGCAGTGTAGTGGACAGTATAGTGGGCAGTGTAGTGGACAGTATAGTGTAGTGGGCAGTATAGTGGGCAGTGTAGTGGACAGTATAGCGGTCAGTGTAGTGGGCAGTATAGTGTAGTGGACAGTATAGTGGTCAGTGTAGTGGGCAGTATAGTGTAGTGGACAGTATAGTGGTCAGTGTAGTGGGCAGTATAGTGTAGTGGACAGTATAGTGGTCAGTATAGTGTAGTGGACAGTATAGTGTAGTGGTAAGTATAGCGGACAGTATAGTATAGTGGACAATATAGTGGTCAGTGTAGTGGTCAGTATAGTGGATAGTGTAGTGGACAGTATAGAGGTCAGTATAGTGGACAGTATAGTGTAGTGGGTAGTGTAGTGGGCAGTATAGTGGGCAGTATAGTGTAGTGGGCAGTATAGTGTAGTGGACAGTATAGCGATCAGTGTAGTGAGCAGTATAGTGTAGTGGACAGTATAGTAGTCAGTGTAGTATAGTGGTCAGTGTAGTGGACAGTAGAGTGTAGTGGTCAGTATAGGAATCAGGTTGGTTAGTACTATTGTAGGAAGGGAAGGGATAGGACTCGGGGAGTGCTAAAAGTCCACAGGTTAGGGGGCGCAAATTACTTGCCTTGCCCCGGGCGCTGACAACCCACGCTACGCCACTGGGAACGGGGGTCAGTTTATATGGCCATAGTTATGTGTGTAGTAAGACTGATTTAGAATTTCAGCTAAGAATCATATTTCTTGTATTTCATGTTGAAGCTACTTGTGACTCCCCCATCACAGGAATCTGCTACATTCCTCTTTCTGTGCAAAAAGCTTGCTTGCTGACATCATTTAAGACAGATGAAGGAACCGCAAGAGCATATTGCAGAGAAACGAAAGTTTTCTATAAAGTTAAAAATATATATAGTTTGCAGAACTTGTCTGGGTTAGGATGCATAGGTTGATTTTTAAAAGGTTAGAATGTTTTGTATAAACGGAAGTGTACCGCCTGTTCGCTTGTGACGCAATATGCTGAAAATTATATGTACACTGTATTAGCTGTATTAGACAATCTTGACATGTAGACACTAGTCGGGTCAGGAGTGTCCATTCTTTTTGGCCAGAAAGATGGAATAAATCTCCCCTACCAGAGTTCTTTGTCCAACGTCATTTACCGATATTCTGCTACTTTATTAAGGCGTCAGCATACTAAGACATTTTGGACAATTTCATGCTCTCATCTTTATAAGACCAGTTTGGGGATGGCCCCTTCCAGTTCCAGCATGACTGCACACCAGTGTACAAAGCAAGGTCCATAAAGACAATTGATGAGCGAGTTTGGGGTAGAGGAACTTGAATGGCCTGCACAGAGTCCTGACCTCAACCTGATAGAATACCTTTGGGATAAATTAGAGTGGAGACTGTAAGCCAGGCCTTCTCATCCAACATCAGTGCCTGTCCTCACAAATGCGCTTCTGGAAGAATGGTCAAACATTCCCATAGACACACTCCTAAACTTTATGGACAGCTTTCCCAGAAGAGTAGAAGCTGTTATAGCTGCAAAGGGTGGGCCAACTCAATATTGAACCCTACTGACTAAGACTGGGATCCATTAAAGTTCATGTGCATGTAAAGGCAGGTGTCCCAATACTTTTGGTAGTATAGTGTAGGAAAAGTGTCCCTGATGCTTGTTGTTGAAGTCAACTGAGCATCCCATAATCTCCCTTCCCTATCCAAGTTATTATCCCTCAATGAACAACAAAAACAAAGTCACGGACTGTTCTCTGACTCTGTAGTGCCTGTGAAAATTCAGCGTGTCTGGCTGTGCAGGAGTGGGGGATCCAGTTCATCTGCAGCATCTAAGGTGGTGCGCTACACCACAGTGCCTCATCAAGGCTCCTCTGTATACTGTGGTCCTATCTCTAAAGTTTTCTAAGGCCCTTTTCACACGAGCTTTCCAATCAGGTCCGCTTGTCAGTTTTTCAGGTGGACCTGATCGGATCCTCCATTCACTCCTATGGTGCGGCAGATGTCAGCGGTGACATATCCGCTGACATCCACGTAATCCGATCTAGTCAGTGCACTCCTGCCACCCCACTCCTAGCAACAGAATGGGGCCCCACTGAGCACACAGCGCGGACCTCATATGTGCTCAACTTAACTCTTGTTTCTCTATACCTAGTGATCAGGTCATAGATCTCAGTAACGGTAATCTGCCCCCAGAGACCAATGGAGATGGACCGCTAGGGAGGGAGCCGTGACACCAGACCCCCTCGCTACAGACATGTCACCCAACCAGGCACCACACCATGATTGGTTGCAGTTTAACCTCTTGTTGTAATATTACCAGATCCCCTAGTGTGCTGTTGTAAAGTAGACCCTTTAATGAGCGTCAGGACCTCATACGCACCCCTTGAGTAACTTCAGAACAGGCTTTGCGCGGTTAAACAACTTTACTAAAAGTTCGGCATGGCAAACAGAACATGACAAAACATCGTCTCCCTAAATAACTCTAATGCCCCGTACACATGGTCGGATTTTCCGACGGAAAATGTGTGATAGGACCTTGTTGTCGGAAATTCCGACCGTGTGTGGGCTCCATCACACATTTTCCATCGGATTTTCCGACACACAAAGTTTGAGAGCAGGATATAAAATTTTCCGACAACAAAATCCGTTGTCGGAAATTCCAATCGTGTGTACACAAATCCGACGCACAAAGTGCCACGCATGCTCAGAATAAATTAAGAGACGAAAGCTATTGGCTACTGCCCCGTTTATAGTCCCGACGTACGTGTTTAACGTCACCGCGTTCAGAACGATCGGATTTCCCGATAACTTTGTGTGACCGTGTGTATGCAAAACAAGTTTGAGCCAACATCCGTCGGAAAAAATCCATGGACTTTGTTGTCGGAATGTCCGACCAATGTCCGACCGTGTGTATGGCTGCCCCAACGTACCTGCACAGGTAAAGTCCTGGGTGAAGTCCATAACTGGCACGACTCGACTGGAGAAGTCCATGGCTTGGGTGTCCTCCGAAAGGCCGGTGTTCCGTGGAAAAAAACTACAAGTCCTAACAAGTCCTGAAAGGTTCTTGTCCTTAGCCTGCTACCCTGCGCTCCTTTGGAACCCGAACCTCTAAGTTTTATATAACACAGGTCAGGAGACTGGACCCCACAAAAGCCTGCGAACGTGAGCAGGGGAGGCAAAGCAGTATCAACCACTTCCCCCTAGCCTGGGCAGCCACACTAGCCTAGCTAAAATGAACACAGTAGGCAGCCTGCCTACATACTGCTTCTGCTACCTTGCTGCCTGGCTTTGCTAACCTTGGCTTTCTCCTCAGGACTTTCTTCTGTCTTCTGTTATGGTGCCCAGCTGTTTCTGGGTCCTAGTCCTGTCCAGAGATCTACAGCTTCAAGCTCTACTGAGCTGGCTTCAGCACAGATCCTGCCAGGCCTGCGACCTAGGTACTTGTGCCAAACCATGCTCTTTCACTTTCTGTCCCCACCTTTAGGATTGTTGGGCAGGAGGTGCAAGAGGAACCTCTTCAGCTAACCAGTCACCACCAGGTACATCATAAAAGTCTTGCCTCTTCGTAGAAAGCTGCCAAATTGTAAACGCTTTTACATTCCTGTCTTGGTGTGGCAGCAAGTGATACAAATTTTTCTTTAAAGGTCAGTATTGCAACAGTAGATGCTGTAAAGGGTGTGTGTGTTCCATTAAAACACATAGTGGGGGCTAGCATTTGTGTGTAAAGGGTTAATTGTGGTATTATCCTGTCCCAATGACAATCACTCTGTCTGCTGGTACTTACATTGTTGTCCTGCAAACTGGAAAATCTCTGCACCTCTGTCCTGTAAATACATTAAATCAAATACAGGCAATGGTTACTGAAACAATCATTTTTGATCTTTATGAACAGGCATTGTTTCTTGTCCCGGGTAGAGCTGAGAGGTCGGAGTGATATTGAACATCAAAACCAAACACAAATCATAATAAATATACTAGGACACAATTTTTTTCATTGGAGTTTCACAGATTTTATTAAATAATAAATAATAAGATAATAGCAAGACCATAATTTGGACACCAATTTTTCAAAACATACATGAATTCTGTTGTAGACCTGTAATGGCCACCAGCCATTCACAACCAGCTCGTTGGGTACATACAAGTCATTTTAAACCACCATTCACCTGGAAAATCCTAATAATTACCGTACCTTCTTCATGAACACTATATAATCATACATATTTGTGACCATTAAGGTTAAACCAACCATCCAAACATTACCAATAATCTTGCTTTTTTGACACCATCATGGTCCCACCAACGCTTTAACAAAATTACAACATGCCCCATAAGTCCCCTATCCTCTGCCCATATCTCAATTTGCCAAACATGTGCACTTCTAATCATAGCCATAACCACACTGTTACAAAGTGGGCAGGTGGGCCAAATTGCTCACCTCTCTGTGTTTTCTTCCCCGAGGTCTCTCTAAAGCAGGAACCTATTGAGAGGCTGGTTGGACTGAAGTCGATCTAATTATCGAGTTCAGTAAAACCAGCTTCTCTGGGTTTTTTCGTCCTATCACTGTTAGCAGCCCCTCGAGGGGTAAGTGCTACAATAAAAATGAGTTGTATAGTCCTTATTGACTCTGTCAACTGCCCTAAAATGAGAATTAATCCTCTTTTTTTGGAATATATGATGGAATGAGACACGTGCATACATTTTGTTCTGAGATAGCTCTAATAGCACTGATATACCCTGTTTCCCCGAAAATAAGACCTAGCGTGATTGTCAGGGATGGCTGCAATATAAGCCCTACCCCCCAAATAAGCCCTACCCTGTTTCCCCAAAAATAAGCCCTACCCTGAAAATAAGACCTACAAAGACTTTAGCTAGGGCTTATTTGGTGGGTAGGGCTTATATTGCAGCCATCACCGACAATCACGCTAGGTCTTATTTTCGGGGAACAGGGTAGTTGGAGGTCTTTTTACTTCCGTTAGTCCCTTCTCATCATAATCTTAATGGTTATAGTTTCTCGTTGGGTTCTAAACCATACTCCAGAGACCATGGTTACCCTACACTGTACTGATTATGGCCAAAAAACCAGAAACAATGGTTTACAGTTAAAAATAAATGGTTCTATAATACTAGGATGTATCCATACATCTCAAGTTTCTGAGATAAGAAAGAGAACCACCTTTTAGTGCAAAGTATGTAGGCAAAGAGCATGTCATCCTCCATTTTCAAAGATCCTGAAGAATTTATGTGCAAAAAATGAGTTAAACCCACATTTGCATTTATTACCATGTTATTCTCTTTTTTTTTTATATATATATTTTATTTAAACCACAGGAGGCAGTTCCAGGCTTTACATCAATAATGTATAATCTACAATACATTAAAATAAATTGCATGTGACATCTCTAAACCATGAATGCAACTCAAAATATACCTTATTCTTTTTATAATGCCTTTCCAGTATACCAATTGCAATCATTTAAATGATTATTGTGGTAAAACACAGTTTTATAGAACATTTTGTTATAGAGGTTGGTAAATTAGACCAAAGAAGAGGTACCGTACAACTACGGAGAAAAAGAAAAAGAGCAATTTGGTTTTACAAGTGGGAAAGTCCCCCCAAAATTAGGGACAGTTGGGAGGTATGTTTTATCTATACCATATTTCAGCAGCTCTGGATATGCGGATGGATATTTGGGCTATAAAGGAGTGATTTGCATGACTCTGCCAACTGTCCTAAAATGAGGAATAATCCTCTTATTTTTGAAGTTTGTGAAAGGAATGAAACATAAATACCTTCTTTTTAAGAATGGTTGTTTTCTGCCCATCCCCCCCTAAAAAAAAAAAAAACACACCGACCACCACTGGATTGGAGGTAGTAACATCTAGAACATTATTTGCTGCAGATGTAGCGTATCTTTAGTGTTTTATTTTTATACCTTTTACATATATATCTAATAATTAAGATAACACCTATCTATATATTAACAAAATATATCTTTCATATATACAACCTCCTTTACCTTACTAGCCAGATAACCACTTGACCTCCAGAAGGTTTTACCCCCCCCCCTTTCATGACCAGGCCATTTTTTGCTATACTGCACTGTGTTACTTTAAGTGACAATTGCGCAGTGGTGCAAAGCTGTACCTAAATACAATTTATGTCCTTTTTTCCAACAAATAGAGCTTTCTTTTGGTGGTATCTGATTACCATTACTTTTTTTGTTTTTTGTTTTTTTAGCGCTATAAAGAAAAAAAGGCTGACATTTTTGAAAAAAAAAAAAAAAAGTTATAATTTCTGCTATAAAACATATCCAATAAAAAAATTGAAAAAAAAATCGAATTTCTTCATACATTTTGGCTATATATTTTATATTATATTATTATAAAATATATATATTTTATATATTCTGCTATATATTTGTGGTAAAAAAAAATCCCAACAAACGTATATTGATTGGTTTGCACAAAAGTTATTTTTCATTTTTTTACTACTAATGGCAGTGATCAGCAACTTATAGTGGGACTGCGGTATTGTGGCGTACTTTCCGACACTAACTGACACTTTTTTGGGGACCAGTGATACTAATACAGCGATCAGTGCTTAAAATATGCACTGTCACTGTACTAATGACACTGGCTGGGAAGGAATTAACATCAGGGGTGATCAAGGGGTTAACTGTGTGCCTAACCAGTGTTTATATGAACTGTATGTTGTGCTTTCACTAGGGGAAGTAATCTATAGGGAAAGAAAATCTATTACTTTCCTGCTGAAAGGTCAGGGCTCAGTCTTGTTTACATAGGCAGAGCCCTGTTCTGTGTGAGTTCCGGACGATCGGCGGGTGTCGGCTGTAATCTATTGGCTGGCACCCCCTGATCAACATCTACTGTGTAAAATGACAGCAGAGCCAGGTCGCTGGCGGCATGCACTTGTGCCCCCTACCCGGAAGTGCCAGATCACGTATTAGATTTGTGTTCTGGCGCAGGGGAGTCGCTTTTCTGCCGTATATCTAGGTTATATGGTCGGCAAGTGGTTAAGCAGACCATACATGAGTCGAAAAACGAACAAAATTTCATGTTAAAGAAAGATTGTTAGATTTTCGAATAATTATGTGCCCACAGCAAACAGACGATTTTTGTGCTGCCATCAAAACTGACCATGTTGGAAATTTTTATCAGAACAAATGGTTTTGGTCATGTATAAGGTTATCGTTTGAAAAAAATAAATAAAACTGAAATGCGCATGAGCAAAAAGAACATTCTCTGTCACTAAAGTTCTATTTTATTTTGATGTCCATAGTGTACTGTGTGTTTTTTTTTCTAGTGTAGTGTATGTTTTTCTACTATAGGAAAAAAGAAAATTCCTGCAGCCAGAGCTGGCTGTAAGAGACAAGTGAACTCAACATTTTGTGTAATGCAATCACAACAAAGAATCCAGACAGATAGGACTGGAAGTGTGTGAAGCAAAGGCCATAGGGGTGCGCAGGGGGTGTGCCAGGTGTGTCCTCTCCCCCCCCCCCCAGCTGCTGTGGGTATGGTTGCCACCTCATCCCTTTAAACCCGAACACATATGAATTACACAGGTTCTGTGGCTGATTAAGGTGGTAATTAAACTCACTTGGTGCATTATCTGCATTTAATTAGCCTCAGAACGTGCGTAATTCATATGTGTTCGGGTTTAAAGGGATGAGGTGGCAACTCTAGCTGTGGGGGATGTTTCAGGATGGAGAGTAGGAAGGGGCTGGTAAATATGTCATTTACTGACCCCTTCCTTTTCTAAATGAACACAGTGAACACACACGCTCATTGTGTCCATTCATAACGAAAGCATAGTAAACTATATTTACTATGCTTCAGTTTGTGAATGAACAGGAAGTCACTCAGCACAGAGCACTCGTCATTCATTCACTGCCACGTGCAGCTGAGGCTGCAGAGAAAGGGGTGTGTGTTTGAGCTTTGGGGTGCACACCCTAATCCAATAGGCTGTGCACACCTATGGCAAAGCCTATAATAAGCCCAGTTTGATATTATTATTTTAAGTCAAGAGGTCAAAATAGATTCCATCACTTCGCTTCAGCAAAAAAAGAAAAAAAAATTGTTTTCGCAGGGAAAATTACAAAAAAAATTAATTGCACAATTGTATGAAAAATCAAACAACAATTTTGATTTACTTTCATTGGATCATTCATTGTTCTACTCATCCATGGCCTGCCTTAGTTAAGCAAAGTCAAGGGCCCCAAATCTTCTTCCTTTGCTGGGACTCCTGGGCAGAAAAATGGAAATAGCTTCCCCACAAAATGGCACCCTGTGATTTCAAAGATTAGGCCGGTGATATCGACATCATAGAAAGCCAAGTAGCCATCTAAGATGTCAACAAACACCCCAATTCTCAGGGGAGAACGCATAGACTTTGGACATATCAACCCACAGCCAGTGAAGACCTTGTCTCCTTGTTTATTTAACACCCAATACCCCTTTTCTGGTTCCAGGCTTTGGGGTCCTTTTCTTGGCACCGACTCTTTCACAATGCCAAGAATCCAGTTGCTTTTATGGCCAACATCCACTTCCCAGTAGTGCTGCCCAGAACTGAACCCAGGAACCCCCAGGACATAAAGCCCAGGATCAAAAGAGTTGGGACTTTTCAGGGGTTGTGCAAGAGGTGAGAACCTCACTTGCTTGAGGTTTTTGGAGAGGACAAGGTTAGTATGAGCACTCTGTGGGTCAAACTGTAAAGATCTCTGCCGTGGTTTTACAACATGCCTTAACCCTCTCCACTCCCGTGTGTGGATAGGGGATACATGGTCATGTAATGCCACCACAAATTTGGACAGATCCTCTAACTTTGCCTTGAACATATTCACTATTTCAGTATCTGCAATTATCAGCCCTCCATTTTCCAGATGGAAAAGCAATGTTTTAATGGAGCAACACAGGTCTGAAGCCAGAGATTCTCTATTCTGTAAATCCTCTATGGCTTTTTGTTCTTTATCTTCCATTTTGGCCACCTGCACACTTTCCTCCTTTAAAAGATGTTGGTGAAGTTGCTGAATGGATTCACTCATTTTCTCTCTGTACCGATTGGCGAAGGAATGCACAGAGTTCAATTTCTTTTCATACTGTTCAAACAATTCCCATGCTTCCTGCTGCAATAAAAGGACTTCTTTGGTCAATTGTGTTTTTTCATCTTCTTGATGGTCAGTTTGGGAAAGGCTCTGGTTAGAGAGAACACAGCCAGTTATCAACATGAAGAACAAACAAAAGGCATGAAACATCCATCACTATGTCGTTTACTACCCTGTTTCCCCGAAAATAAGACCTAGCGTGATTGTCGGTGATGGCTGCAATATAAGCCCTACCCCCCAAATAAGCCCTACCCTGTTTCCCCGAAAATAAGTCCTACCCTGAAAATAAGACCTACAAGGACTTTAGCTAGGGCTTATTTGGGGGGTAGGGCTTATATTGCAGCCATCACCGACAATCACGCTAGGTCTTATTTTCGGGGAAACAGGGTAAGTAGGTGCAGTGCATCTGGAAAGTATTCACAGGGCTTCACTTTTTCCACATTTTGTTATGTTACAGCCTTATTCCAAAATGGATTCAATTCATTATTTTCCAAAAAAATTCTACAAACAATCCCCCATAATGACTGCGTGAAAGAAGTTTGTTTGAAATCTTTGCAAATTTTTAAAAAATAAAAAAATCCCATGTACATAAGTATTCACAGCCTTTGCCATGACACTCAAAATTGAGCTCAGGTGCATCCTGTTTCCACTGATCATCCTTGAGATGTTTCTACTTCTTGATTGGAGTCCACCTGTGGTAAATTCAGTTGATTGGACATGATTTGGAAAGGCACACACCTGTCTATATAAGGTCCCACAGGTAACAGTGCATGTCAGAGCACAAACCAAGCCATGAAGTCCAAGGAATTGTCTGTAGACCCCTGAGACAGGATTGATCTGGGGAAGAAAAATGCCTGCAGCATTGAAGATCTCAATGAGAATAGTTGCCTCCTTCATCCGTAAATGGAAGATGTTTGGAACCACCAGGACTCTACCTGGAGCGGGCCACCCGGCCAAACTGAGCGATCGGGGGAGAAGGGCCTTAGCGAGGTGACCAAGAACCCAATAGTCACTCTGACAGAGCTCCAGCATTTCTCTGAGGAGAGAGGAGAACCGTCCAGAAGAACAACCATCTCTGCAGCACTCCACCAATCAGGCCCGTATAGTAGAGTGGCCAGAAGGAAGCCACTCCTCAGTAAAAGACACATGACAGCCTGTCTGGAGTTTGCTAAAAGGCATCTGAAGGACTCTCAGACCATGAGAAACAAAACTCTCTGGTCTGATGAAACAAAGATTGAACTCTTTGGTCTAAATGGCAAGCGTCATGTCTGGAGGAAACCAGGCACCGCTCATCACCTGGACAATACCATCCGTACAGTGAAGCATGGTGGTGGCAGCATCATGCTGTGGGGATGTTGTTCAGCGGCAGGAACTGGGAGACTAGTCAGGATCGAGGGAGAGATGAATGCAGCAATGCACAGAGGCATCCTTGATGATAACCTGCCCCAGAGCGCTCTGGACCTCAGACTGGGGCGAAGGTTCACCTTCCAACAGGACAACGGCCCTAAGCACACAGCCAAGATAACAAAGGAGTGGCTGTGGGACAACTCCTTGAGTGGCCCATCCAGAGCCCAGACTTGAACACGATTGAACATCTCTGGGGAGATCTGAAAATGGCTGTGCACCAACGCTCCCCATCCAACCTGATGGAGCTTGAGAGGTCCTGCAAAGAAGAATGGGAGAAACTGCCCAAAAATAGGTGTGCCAAGCTTAGACTTAAGGCTGTAATTGGTGACAAAGTATTGAGCAAAGGCTGTGAATACTTATGTACATGAGTTTTTTTATTTATTTATTTATTTTTTAATAAATTTGCAAACTTTTTTCACATTGTCATTATGAGATATTGTTTGTAGAATTTTAAGGAAAATAATTAATTTGATCTATTTTGGAATAAGGCTGTAACATAACAAAATGTGGAAAAAGTGAAGTGCTGTGAATACTTTCCAGATGCACTGTATATCAGTCTAATTATAAACTGGAGGAATGCATTTGTCTACAATGGTATTTTCTGTAGATATCTGTATTTGTTAATTGCAGCGTATACATACTCTATTGGAGACAATCAGAAACTGTTAAAACAAATCATCGATATGTTCCTGTTTGTTGAATTCTACTGAACTTCGTTTGCTTCAACAAACTAGTTAACCATAAACTGCCAGGTACATGTCCAGAACTTTAAAATCTATAGCCACACCCTTTAAACAATATGTGAGCCCTCACCATGTAAAACAACCCATTCAGTTTAAAATAGGGAGGAACTTTAGGGAGAAACCCCCTTTTTACCTCTATAAGTAATCTCATTCCCTCTGTTCTCAGCTGCATAGGGATCTTATGGGGCGTACACACGGTCGGACTTTCTAGAAAGCTAGGTCCGACGTACTTGCCGCCAGACTTCCGGCGGACTACCGCCGGACTTTCTGAACGGCCGGACTTGCCTACACACGGCCGGACTTTCCGGAATCCGGTCTTCCCGACGGACTTCCGCCGGACTTTCAGAATGAACGGACTTTCCCACACACGGACAAGTCCGTTCATTTTGAACGTGACTCGGGTACAACGGGACTAGAAAAGGAATTCAATCTCGCCGCTTTTTTTGGCGAGATTGAAACCTTGCGAGCCCCGTCGCAGGCCCTTAGGTCTGGTATGGAACTTTAAGGGGAACCCCCTACGCCGAAAAACCGGCGTGGGGGTCCCCCCAAAATCCATACCAGACCCCGATCCGAGCACGCAGCCCGGCCGGTCAGGAAAGGGGGTGGGGTATGGATCGGATCGGGGTCTGGTATGGATTTTGGGGGGACCCCCACGCCGGTTTTTCGGCGTAGGGGGTTCCCCTTAAAGTTCCATACCAGACCTAAGGGCCTGGGATGCCCCCCGCGCTCGCCGTAATGGGAAAATTACGGCGACCACGCCCCCTAAAACGTCACAGTCCCAGCATGCCCAGGGACTGTGACATCATATGGGGGCGGGGTCTCCGCCTATATAAGTCACAACGCAGCCCTCAGAGACCAGTCCAGCCGGAGAGAGCGTCGTGTCAACATCTGGGGGAAGAGAAGAGAAGACAAGAAGCCAAGAAGCCCAGAAGCCCAGAAGTCCGGACCTCCGCTGGCAATAGAGCTACATAAAGACAGCGGAGGGGCCGGCCGAAGACCTGGGACACCGGGAGAAGAGGCCGGAGAGCGGAGAAGAACCAACCGGACGCCGGGAGAAGATGAACCGGAGAGACCCCCGAAGACGGAAGAAGACCCCCCCCCCCCCGGAGCTGTTTAATAAATTATTTTAAAAACCTGTGTTGTGTTTTATTATTGACACTTTTTACCTAGGTGAATGGGTAGGGGTACCATGTACCCCATACTCATTCACATAGGGTGGGGGGGCCGGGATCTGGGGGCCCTCTTATTATAGGGGGCTCCCGGATTCCGATAAGCCCCCCGCCCGCAGACCCTGACAACCAACGGCCAGGGTTGTCGGGAAGAGGCCCTTGTCCTCATCAACATGGGGACAAGGTGCTTTGTGGTGGGGGGGCACCGTAAGGCGCCCCCTCCCCCAAAGCACCCCCCCATGTTGAGGGCATGCGGCCTGGTACGGTGCAGGAGGGGGGGGGGCGCTCGCTCGTCCCCACCCCCTTTCCTGACCGGCCGGGCTGCGTGCTCGGATCGGGGTCTGGTATGGATTTTGGGGGGACCCCCACGCCGGTTTTTCGGCGTAGGGGGTTCCCCTTAAAGTTCCATACCAGACCTAAGGGCCTGGGATGCCCCCCGCGCTCGCCGTAATGGGAAAATTTGTTTTTCCTACTGCAGCGAGCGCGAGATGCAGTAACCTGCTCCTCCGTCGTATCTGGTCCGTCGGACCAGCATACAGACGAACGGGCTTTCCGTCAGGAACTGAGTCCGGCGGAGTTACGACGTAAAGATTTGAAGCAGGCTTCAAATCTAAAGTACGTCGGATTTCCGACCGAAACGGTCCGTCGGAAGTCCAATGGAGACCACACACGGTCGGATTGTCCGCCGGACTTGGTCCGGCGGCGTCCGTCGGACTTTTGCAGGTGAAAAGTCCGACCGTGTGTACGCGGCATTAGAGAGCTGGGGGAGGAAAAACTGCAGGGCACTAATCCTCTCAGTAAACGACTTTGCAGGGGAGGGTGTGTCGGGAGCAGGCCGGTTATTGGAGGAAAACAGGCTGAGTTCCCCAAACAGCTAGAGAACTGACCCCGCTGTGTTCTCCTGCCTAGTGTGGTCAGTTTTTATTAGAAAAGCAGAGGTACTGGCAGGAACACCAGGGATTTCACACAAGAGAAGCACTACAAAGAGAACAGGATACTTTCTCATACAAGAACATGGTACAGCAGGCACATATCATGAAATGTTTGGTTTACATATTCTTTGATTTATTAGTTCATTCCAATGATAAAATCAGTATATCTGTTTCTGGAAAAGAAAGTTAAACATACAGTGTAACTAAAGGTAAAACATTTTCTTTTAGCTTTGATCATAGTGCAGAAGGATTAGAACCCCTTTCAGTTTTTATTGCAGTCTGTGCCCCCCGTTAGGGAGATTCACCCTCTTTATTTGTCCTAATTACTGTTATCAGTGAAAGTAAAAGAAAATCCCAAATTTTGGGTTGACATCAGAACAGTAATAGAGGGGAAATCATTCAATGGAGACACTATATCTGGTGACACACCGGGATTCCCTCACTTTGGAGAGATTTTCTCTCACTTCCTGTTTTGATTATAGTACTGGAAGTGAAGGAAAATCTCCCCAATGGAACACAGATGGCAAAATAAAAAATAAAACTTGCAGGGGGTTATTACGGTCTCTTACTCTGTCTAAGATGAAAAGAAATGTTGCCTTTAGTTACACTTTAATGTCAGAAAACAGAAATATGGACACTGTATATAGCCAATGCTCTCTAGCAACAGCATCCAGTCTGGAGATTGGAGGTGAGGTTTTTGGCAGTGGGAACAAGCAGATATCCAGATCTGGGCTCTCCTTGTCACTAGGACCTGCTTTATTGGTAAGTTTGCCACTGAAAAAACCCTTTTCCTTCATCAGAGGTGTCAAATAATCCAGATTTGCTGGGTGTTTCCAGTTCCCTTGTCCTTCTCCTGTTCTCCCAACTGTCTCTTTGGTGCTAGAATGCATTTACATTAGGGATGCACCGATGGCGATACCAAGCATTTGAGTGAGTATTGGCACTCTCCCAAATGCTCCCGATACTTTGCAGTGCGATTTGCATCAATACAAAATGAATGGCCACAAATAGCACTACAAATAATTGCATGCAATTTGAACAGGAATTGTGGTGCGATTCCTTTCCAAATCACATGCAATCCCCCCCCCCCCCCCACGGCTCCGGTGTGTGTATAGAAAAGGATTAAAGCACCATCTAGTGGGCAGTTTAAAAAATGTAAGAACTCACAGTGCATATCTGGTAGAAAATCACAGCCGCTGGAGGTGCTCACAGGGTTGGAGGAGATGTAGACATCACTAATCCCTTTCTATACACACACACAGGAGCGGTGGGGGAAATCACCTGCAGTTCGGACAGGAATCGCACTGCACATGCGATTCTTTGAAGTGCGATTTGCGTCAATACAAAACATTTTTTTGGTGCAAATTGCACTGCAAAAAATTGGTACTTGGTATCATTGAGTACTTGACCGAAAGTATTGGTTCTCGTACTCGCCGATAAAAAAACGGTATCAGTGCAACCCTAATTTACATGCATTTTTCATGCCCTCTTATTGAAGCCTATGAGGCTTAAAGCAGTATTATTACCAAAAGCAAACATTTATTATTATTACAGCTTACCAATTCTTAGATGTGATTTTTGCATTCTTTCTTTTAATTTTTAGGCTTTCTTTCCTTTTTGTTCACCTGGAGATCCGGCCAGTAAGACTTGCTTTTCAAAAGAACAAGCTCTATTGCATATTGTATCAGTGAGAGGGATGAGACCAACCATTTACCACGGACAGCGGTGCCTAAAGTGACCAACTTATTTATTAATCACTTCCATACTGTGCACTTTTACCCCCTTCCTGCCCAGGCCAATTTTCAGCTTTCAGCGCTGTTGCAATTTGAATGACAATGGCGCGGTCATGCAATGCTGTACCCAAACTAAACTTGTTATAATTTTTTGAGACAGATAGAGCTCTCTTTTGGTGGTATTCAATCACCACTGAGTTTTTTATGTATTGCTAAACAAACGTAAAAAAAAAGTTTTTCTTAGTTTCTGTTATAACATTTTGTAAATAAGTAATATTTCTCCTTTACTGATGTGCGCTGATGAGGTTGCACTGACGGCCACTGGTGCGGCTGCACTGATGAGGCGGCACTGATGAGGAGGCACTAATATGCAGCACTGATGGCCACTGATAGGCGGCACTGATATGCAGCACTGATTGGCACTGATAGGCAGCACTGATTGGCACTGATATGCACTAATGAAGAGGCACTAATATGTAGCACTGATGGGCATTGATAGGCAGCACTGATATACTCTTATAGGTGGCACTTATAGTTGGCACTGATGGGCACTGCTAAGTGGCACTGATATACATTTATAGGCGGCACTGATATGCACTTATAGGCGGCACTGATGGGCACTGATGAAGAGGCACTAATATGTAGCACTGATAGGCGGCAGTGATGGGCACTGATAGGCGGCAGTGATGGGCACTGATAAGCACTGATAGACGGCACTGATATCCACTGAAAAGCGGCACTGATATGCACTTATAGGCGGCACTGATGGGCACTGATGAGGAGGCACTAATATGCAGAACTGATGGACACTGATAGGTGGCACTGATAGGCGGCACTGATGGGCACTGATAGGTGGCACTGATAGGCGACACTGATATGCACTTATAGGCGGCACTGATGGGCACTGATGAGGAGGCACTAATATGTAGCACTGATGGGCATTGATAGGCGGCACTGATAGGTGGCACTGATAAGCACTAATAGGCGGCATTGATAAGCACTGATAAGCACTAATAGGCGGCACTGATGGGTGGCACTGATAAGCACTGATAGGTGGCACTGATAGGCGGCACTGATAGGTGGCACTGATGGACACTGATAGATGGCAGTGGTAGGCGGCACTGATAAGGAGGCAGTGATGGGCACTGATTGGCATCTCTTATGGGCACTGATTGGCATCACTGGTGGGCACTGGTGATCAGCACTGGTGGGCTCTGACATGCATTACAGATGGGAACGATCTCCCCTGTGAAGAAAGCCACTTAGCAGCTCTCCTCTCCTCATACTTTGTCAGTGTGAGGAGAGGAAAGCCGATAACCAGCATTTCCTATTCGCACTGTGATCAGCTGTGGTTGGACACAGCTGATCACATGGTAAAGAGCCTATGTCAGAGGCTCTTTACCAAGATCAGTGATGTGGTGTGTCCGAGGGACAAACGGCCGTTCTGAGGGACGTCATATGATGTGCGATCAGAACGGTAAATCCCCCGGCCAGCTGTCATTCTGCTATAGGCTGGGTGGGAAGGTGTTAATGTAAAGCCTTCATTCCAAAAGGAAATAAACGGTTTGCTGTAACTGCTTATAAAATATTATGTGGAGTTTGGCTGGACTGAGGAATAGTGTGGGGTTGGGGGTCATATGAGTGGTAGAAGAAGCAGTGATAGGGGAGGAGCTCTGCAGAGACAGGTGTCAGCACCTAGAACTTCCATAGAAGGTGAGTGGTGACCAGCTCTATTCTCACCTTTCTTTGCCCTTATCTTTAATGGTGGAATAAATCCATCCATATGGACAAATATTTGGATGTATGAAGAAACCATTAAGATACACAGGGTTGTAATCGTGGTTAGAACATTATACATACAGGCAGTTCTTAGTGAGATTCTTATGTAGAGAAGGAATATGTGTGGCACAGATAGAAGCAAGACTATTGGCTAAATTGGCACCAACCTATAATATGCTTCTGTCTTTCCATTCTCAAGAGCTGTTCAAAGGTATGTACAACCGGGAGACTCGTCTACACATATGTATGAAACACAAAGCCCAGGGGCTGATTATGTACCTCTGTCCTCTCCTGCAGCTGTGGTACCCCCCCCCACCCCCTCGTTTCCACCCCCCCCCCCCCCACCCACCTTGCCTCAGCAGTTGGCAGAAGACAGGAGGACAGAACTCCTCTCTTTGCAGCCACAGCACCCCCTCATCTTCACCTCCCCTGGTCTCAGCATTCAGGTGACTCCAGCACACTTCTGGTCCTCCTCCAGACTCTGGTTCGGGTACACTTTGGGATTCCATGTGAAAATTCATTAGCTGTCCAAATACTAATTTACTAACCCTAATTTATTAAGCCTAGTGGAAGAGTATGCAGATAGGCTCCATACGGAAAAATCTGTTCCATCACTTTCTGTATTATTCATAAGATGTGTGCCATGATTTTAGGGTGAATAAACAAATCATTGTGGTGTAAGGGTGTATATATGGCTCATAAGTCATGAACCATTTCTGCAGGTGATAGCTTGTTTTTTTTTTCCAGTTAACCAGGTTCAAATATACCTATCATGACAAGGAAGATAAAAGCTGCAATTGCTGACCCCTTTTTCTAAAAATGCTAGTTTGCCTGGCTGCCATTCTGATGCTTTGGCTAATACTTTCTCAATCACGAACATGAAATAAGTTTCTTTTCTTTTTGCTTCCTCCTTTTTCCAGGTTTACAACTTAGAACAATTGAAGTCGGATCAGCTCTGATCCTGTGGACTTGGTGAATGGGGGGTGTCCCTTCCTTTCAATCGCCTCGCACTGAGCTCTGCAGATTGTAGGGAGAAGGCTGGTCCATTACAAGGTTTTATTTGGCCTAGCTAGGGTCAATGACATATCCTCAAAGTGCACTGATTAAAGATGAACTGCTTGCCCACCATATAACCAAGATATACGTCGGCAAGGTGGCTTGGCTGCGCCAGATCACGTACCTGGTGCGTGATCTGATGCTCCCAGGTAGGGGGCGCGCACGCACGCTGGCAGAGACTCGGCTGTGGTGGGATTAAACACAGCACATGTCGATCACTGGGTGCCGATGTTCTGTTGAATAATGCAGATCGTCGGATAATGCTTCTGATGATCTGTGCATGTGCAGTAGTGACGTCACGCCAGCGGATCTGCCGGCGTTACGTCAACACTGCACATGCGCATTATCTGACAATTTGCAAAACTACAATGTTCAAAGCGCAGAGGCCTCGCTCTCCGGCCAGCAGGTGACAAGGTGGATCTCTATTGAATCCCCCTCCTCCATACACTCCCCATACATAGAGATGCATGGAAGCGAAGTCCTGTTATCGAGAGGATAGCGCCCCCTCCAGCTGGAAGTGGCAGCCACACACAGAGCAGACCAGCCGGCCGGAGAGCGGGGCAGATTCTGATGATCAGATTCTGCCTCCGCGCTTTGCTGATCGGCAGATAATGCTTCCAATGATCAGCGCATGCGCAGTCTTGACGACGTCATGCCAGTGGATCGGAACATCAGCTGGAGTGACGTCACTACTGCGCATGCGCTGATCATTGGAAGCATTATCCGACAATCTGCATTATTCACACTGGCCGATGGATTACCGCCAGCCCCCATCGATTGACATGAATTTACACAAGACAGGGCTTTGCCTATGTAAACAAGGCAGACTGTCCTGCCAGTGGGGATTTGCTGGATTTTGTTTCCCTGCAAAGTAGGGAATAAAATCTATTACTTCCCCTAGTGAAAGCACCACACAAAATACACCAAAACATTGGCTAGGCACACATATAACCCTTTAATTGCTTTAGATGTTTAACCCCTTCCCAGACAGTATCATTAGTACAGTGACGGTGCATATTTTTCGCATTGACCACTGTATTAGTATCACTGGTTCCCAAAAAGTGTCATTATCCGAATGTCGTCGCAATATCACAGTGCCACAATAAGTCACTGATCGCCACCATTACTAGTCCAAAAAAAAATGACATAAATAAAAATTCCAGTATATATCTCATAGTTTGTAAGCGCTATAACTTTTGCGCAAACCAATCAATATACGCTTATTGGGATTTTTTTTAATTACAAATATGTAGCAGAATATATATTGGCCTAAATTTATGGATACATTTTTTTACATTATTTTATTGGTTATGTTTTATAGCAGAAAGTAAAAAATATAGTTTTTTTTGTTTTTCAAAAGTGTTGTTTTATTTTGTTTATAGCGACAGAGATGATCGAATACCACCAAAAGAAAGCTTTATTTGTGGGGGAAAAATAGGACTTACATTTTATTTGGGTACAGCGTCGCACGACCGTGCAATAGTCAGTTAAAATAACGCAGTGCAGCGCAAAAAATGACCTGGTCATGAAGGGGGGGTAAATCTTCCGGAGGTCAAGTGGTTAGGGTGAGTAGAGGCTGTCTATAGTTTCTGCTTCAGATCTAGGCTCTGATGAGGGTCCTGATGATCCCGGGGCCTCTGATGAAGATCCTGACAGAAGAGGAGACTTAGATGGGGACCCTGATGTAAGGGGGGAACTTTAATGGGGGCCCTAATTTAAAGCAGGACTGTGATAGGGACTTTTGATAGGTTTCCAAATGTAAGAGGGACCCTAATGGAGATTTTTTTTTGCCTGCAATCATTTTTAAAAAGTACAATGCGACCCTCGAGGGTCTCCAAACTGTGGCCGGGGGCCGGATGTGGCTCTTTGCTTGCCTTTACTTGGCCCTTGGGGCATCATTCCCCCTATTGACACCATCAACGGGGTAGTATCCTTCCAATGATGCCAGCAACTATTACTTCCATTAAATCCAATGATGGAGCACGGATGTTGGGGCATTTTCTACTCCCAATGGCCACAATCCGGCCCCCCTAAAGCCTGAAGGATAGTAAATTGGCCCTTTGCTTAAAAGTTTGGAGACCCCAGGAGGATTTCCTAGATGGGCCTGACCAACTGAGCTTTAACAATGTGTAATAATAATTACTGTACAGAAAAAAGTTTTTATTGCTTTCAAGTAAGTTTACAAAACAACTACATTTATAATTCAGATGACTGACATTTTGTATACTTATTTTGTTGATATTATTTTATTTATATTTTTTTAATTTCTGGTAAATTACATTAAATATACATAAGCAGCAAGTTTAAAAAAGCACCATTGTTTCTTGTTGAGAATTTGAAGAAGTCTTTTACATAAAATATTTTACATTTTTAAACTGAATTTCTCTGAAACAAACTAAACATATGGAAAAAGAAATAGTGTATTAGAAAAGCAGCCATATCCAAAAGGTAAGGTATGTGTTATTAAGAGATCCATATTTTCTTGTACCATTAAAAATAGATAAAACTTATTACAAATATGTAAACATTTAAAATATTAAATGCAGTAAAAAAACAATTCAAACGTCTCGATCAATGAATTGATCCTGATGTACAAAATGGTAAAGAATGGATGCCAGTTGTGTTGATGTTTATTTAATCAAGCTTGATTTAAACCCGATTGGCAGTAAGGTTACTCGACATGATGTAAAATCTGACATAAGCAAATGTAAATAAAATGAGACACATAATGCAAGGCCAGAGGCTGGTATAGCTTGGAGGTGAGCATTCTAACAAGAGGCCAATTACAGTATCTCACAAAAGTGAGTACACCCCTCACATTTTTGTAAATATGTTATTATATCTTTTCATGTGACAACACTGAAGAAATAACACTTTGCTACAATGTAAAGTAGTGAGTGTACAGTTTGTATAACAGTGTAAATTTTCTGTCCCCCCAAAATAACTCAACACACAGCCATTAATGTCTAAACCGCTGGCAACAAAAGTGAGTACACCCCTAAGTGAATATGTCCAAATTGGGCCCAAAGTGTCAATATTTTGTGTGGCCACCATTATTTTCCAGCACTGCCTTAACCCTCTTAGGCATGGAGTTCACCAGAGCTTCACAGGTTGCCACTGGAGTTCTCTTCCACTCCTCAATGATGACATCACGGAGCTGGTGGATGTTAGAGACCTTGCGTTCCTCCACCTTCCATTTGAGGATTCCCCACAGATGCTCAATAGGGTTTAGGTCAGGAGACATGCTTGGCCAGTCCATCACCTTTACCCTCAGCTTCTTTATCAAGGCAGTGGTCATCTTGGAGGTGTGTTTGGGGTCGTTATGTTGAAATACTGCCCTGTATGGCCCAGTCTCCGAAGGGAGGGGATCATGCTCTGCTTCAGTATGTCACAGTACATGTTGGCATTCATGGTTCCCTCAATGAACTGTAGCTCCCCAGTGCCGGCAGCACTCATGCAGCCCCAGACCATCACACTCCCACCACAGTGCTTGACTGTAGGTAAGACACACTTGTCTTTGTACTCCTCACCTGGTTGCCGCCACACACACTTGATACCATCTGAACCAAATAAGTTTATCTTGGTCTCATCAGACCACAGGACATGGTTCCAGTAATCCATATCCTTATGCCGGCCATACACGGTTCGAATTTCGTAAGAATTTTCTTTCGAAAATCGTATGAAAGAATTTTCGTATGAATTTCGCATCATTAGTGGGCTGCAACAACGGCCGATTTTCGTGCGGCAATCGAATTTGAGGAATCGGACATGTTGGAAATTTTCCGAAAAACGAACGATTTTCTAATCAATGATGGGAGAATCGTGCGAGAAATGTAATAAGAAAAGAAAATTTACGGAGAGAAAAGAAGATTCCCGGCCAAGAAAATTCTTTTCTTTAGCAACATGAGGTGAAATTGAAGGCTTGGTCGGCCGAATTTCGAAAATCAATGGTGGCATCATCGGATCACAAAAAAAACGAAATTTCTTATTTTGAAAAGAAAATTCGTTCGAAATTCGACCGTGTATGGCCTGCTTTAGTCCTCTTGTCTTCAGCAAACTGTTTGCTTTCTTGTGCATCATCTTTAGAAGAGGCTTCCTTCTGGGACAGCCATGCAGACCAATTTGATGCAGTGTGCGGCATATGGTCTGAGCACTTGCAGGCTAACCCCCCACACCTTCAACCTCTGAACCAATGCTGGCAGCACTCATACGTCTATTTCCCGAAACAATCTCTGGATATGACGCTGAGCACGTGCACTCAACTCCTTTGGTTGACCATGGCGAGGCCTGTTCTGAATGGAACCTGTCCTGTTAAATCGCTGTATGGTCTTGGCCACCGTGCTGCAGCTCAGTTTCAGGGTCTTGGCAATCTTC
Source organism: Lithobates septentrionalis (assembly GCA_037952835.1). NCBI lineage: Eukaryota > Metazoa > Chordata > Amphibia > Anura > Ranidae > Lithobates > Lithobates septentrionalis. The sequence continues at coordinate 280,210 of JBBDGP010004366.1, read as the reverse complement.
TTATAGCCTAGACCATCTTTATGTAGAGCAATAATTCTTTTTTTTAGAGCCTCAGAGAGTTCTTTGCCATGAGGTACCATGTTGAACTTCCAGTGACCAGTATGAGAGAGTGAGAGCGATAACACCAAACTTAACACATCTGCTCCCCATTCACACCTGAGACCTTGTAACACTAACGAGTCACATGACACCAGGGAGGGAAAATGGCTAATTGGGCTCCATTTTGTTTAGACATTATTGGCTGTGTGTTGAGTTTTTTTGAGGGGACAGCAAATTTACACTGTTATACAAGCTGTACACTCACTACTTTACATTGTAGCAAAGTGTCATTTCTTCAGTGTTGTCACATGAAAAGATATAATAAAAAATTTACAAAAATGTGAGGGGTGTACTCACTTTTGTGAGATACTGTACATCCTATTGAAGTTATTCCACCTGTTAACCCACTTTAAAATGTATCTCTGGTAGAAAAAGCCCACCACCTCATTCTTTTTTTACTTTTACTTTCCTTTCCTGTAGTTGAAGGCACTTCCATTAAGATAAAACATTTTAATTTTATTTTGGATAGAGTAGGAACGATAAACTATCAGGTTATTTTTGGTGGCTGCCTACCATTAATGAGATTTCACTTAACTTCCAATTGTAGAAATGTAACAGGAAATTAGAGGAAATCTCCCAAAGTAAAAGGGTTTCCCCTTTTAGATGGTTGCCCAAAACCAACGAGTGTCCCTATTGGAAGATTTACTATTACCTCTTGTTCTGGCAACAACTTTAATTCAAAATGTTGGACTTCTATTCACTTTCTCAGCAACAATGGTCACCATTGGAAATAGTTTGGTGAATCTCTCCGAAAAAGAGAGTCTAATGCCGCGTACACACGAGCGGACTTTACGGCAGAGTTTGCCCGGCGGATGGGATTTTGTCGGACTATTCGATCGTGTGTGGGCTCCAGCGGACTTTGTTTTCTCAAAAGTTGGACGGACTTAGATTTGAAACATGTTTTAAATCTATCCGTCAAACTCGAGTCCGGTCGAAAAGTCAATCAATAGAGGTAATTAATAGGGGTATATGGTTATTAAATATATCACTTCGCATCCAGGCCATTTCTGACACTTCGCTCCTACATGTCAAAAATCATCATTTCTTTGCTATAAAATTACATAGAACCCCCAAACATTATATATATGTTTTTTTTAGCAGAGACCCTAGAGAATACAATGGCGGTCATTGCAACTTTTTATCTTGCACGGTATTTGCGCAGCAATTTTTCAAACGCGTTTTTTTTTTTTAAAAAACTGTTTCATGCTTTAAAAAAAAACAAAACAGCAAAGTTAGGCAAATTTTTTTGCATTGTGTGAAAGATGAAGTTACGCTGAGTAAATAGATACCTAACATGTCACGCTTCAAAATTGCACACGCTCGTGGAATGGCGCCAAACTTTGGTACTTAAAAATCCCCATAGGCGACGCTTTAAAATTTTTTACTGGTTACATGTTTTGAGTTACAGAGGAGGTCTAGGGCCAAAATTATTGCTCTCGCTCTAACGTTCGCGGCGATACCTCACATGTGTGGTTTGAACACCGTTTTCATATGTGGGCGGGACTTACATATGCGTTCGCTTCTGCGTGCGAGCTCACGGGGACAGGGGCGCTTTAAAATTTTAAAAAATTTTTTATTGTTAATTTTACTTAAACATTTTTATTTTGACACTTTTAAAAAAAATTTTTTTTTTTGATCACTTTTATTCCTATTACAAGGAATGTAAACATCCCTTGTAATAGGAATATGACATGATCAGTCCTCTTTACAGTGAGATATGGGGTCAATAAGACCCCACATCTCACCTCTAGGCTGGGAAGCCTAAAATAAAAAAAAAAATAAAACGATCGCCGCTTCACAGCCGAAGCGGCGCCGTTTTTTTTAATGCAGAGGCCGGGCGTGACGTCATAACATCGCGCCCGGCCTCCGAACGATCATAGAGACTCCGGCGACCATCTGGTCCGCCAGAAATCTATATGGTGAACATCCGGCGCCGGCGGATCCGCTATCCAACTCACCGATCGCTGAGGTGAGTCGGTAGAAGCACCGGAGGGTCGGCGGGAGGGGGGGGATGTCCCCTCCCGCCGCCCGTAAGAACGATCAAGCGGTGGACCAGCCGCTATGATCATTCTTATGGTGTACGGAATCGCCAGCTGAAAATGCCGGTATCTGAATGATGTCTGTAGCCTCAGGCATCATTCAGATATAAGCCCTGAAAGTCGAGGCCGTCATATGACGGCCTCCGGATGCCAAGAGGTTAAACTAATTTAGATTATCTATTATTATTATCTATACATTATTTATATATCTAAGTATCTCATTTTGACTTGATATCAGCCTCTTTAAGCCCGGGTTCACACTAGCTGTGGCCCCGGCTCACAACTGGGGGTCCAGTGCGTCCCCGTTCTCTGTTCCAGGTGGGAATCAGGTCCGAATTTTTGCCTGAATTTGGACCTGAAACGGAGGCAAAGACGCTTAGGACGGAGGTGTGTGAACCGGCTCCATTGAAAACTGGTCACACTCTCCTCTCATGGGAATTGGATGCGGGGAAACCCACATCCAATTCGCATGAGTGTGAACCCAGCCTAAATCTGCTGTGCAGCAGTACTCATGTTGCCCGTAAATGGATTCAATTTTGATCCAACTATCGCCGTTCCCACTTCTCAGGAGTTGATCTAACAGTCAACTTCTATCAAATAGGACTGTTAGAAAACTTTTGTCCATCAGTGTCTTGCAGTCAATTTGCTGCAGCTGCTGATCAGTTTATGCTAACAGTGGTGGAGTCCTGCTGTCAGAATACAATGGCACAACAGGGAGATCCCTTCCTTCACCTTGCATGTGTGGATGGGGAGATCCACACTTTAGTTTTTGTTCGGTCAGCCCACTGCCCAATCAAAAAGAAAAGAAAAGAAAATGACTATCTATGGCATCCTCAGAGTAAACATAGGAATGAGTCATCACTACTGTGTTGCTGCTGCTCCTTTATTGTCCAATCCCAGGCTAATGCCGTGTATACACAAGCGGACTTTTCAGCATCAAAGGTCCGACGGTCTTTCCGACGGACTTTCGACGGAGTTATGACTTACTTTCGAATGACCGGACTTGCACACAAATTAAAGTCCGTTCGTCTGAACGTGATGAAGTACGAAGGGACTAAAATAAGGAAGTTCATAGCCAGTAGCCAATAGCTGCCCTTGCGTCCTTTTTTGTCTGTCGGACTAGCATACAGACGAATGGATTTTTCGACTGGACTCGAATCCATCAGAAAGATTTGTTCTAAAGTCCGTCTGATTTTAGACAGAAAAGGTCCGCTGAAGGTCCGATGAAGCCCACACATGGTCGAATTGTCCGACGGATTTGTTCCGTCGGACAAAAGTCCGGTCGTGTGTACACGGCATAAGTGTCACCTAACTGTATACTTTAACTGCAGCAGAGAAAAGATAAGTCACTGGCCTGGCTGTATAGCCTGGTATATGTTATGACAACTAGAAATAGAAATCCTTTTGCAGGTAAAAGCTCTTGGACATGGATGTATGAGCCCGTCCAACAAAATTTCCAGCCTACAGACTCAAATAGACATAAATTGCTATGCATAGTCGTATTCAGGTATAAGCCGGTGCTGTCATAAACATGAGTGTAGCATGGGGCGTATGCAAAAAATTATTTTCTATGTTTTACATACACCCATACACTAAACTCTTGTTTACATGAGCACCGGCGTATACCCGAGTACAGGTGCGCAGAGCCATTCATTTCAATGGACAGTTTTACCTGCAGCTCAGCATCTTGACTTTCTGGGTAAGAGGAAATGCACTGGAAATTATGTGCACAGACTCATGTATCCATGTGCAATAGGCCTAAACAGATTATATATATATATATATATATATATATATATTGCATAGTTATATTTTTTTTAAATATAATTTGTGGGTTTTTTTCCCAGGAGTTGTGCATTGATTACAAGGTAGTAAGAAACCAGGGCTTTCTTTCTCAGAACACAGGTACAGGAACTCAACCACTACCCACACACACACACACCTTCCATCAAATAGTGGGTGTGGTCAAATTTCACATGACAGTTATTTCAAATAACAGTTGGAGGGTCTTAAAGAGGCATTGAATACCAGGAGTGCATTGGGTGCAGAGTTCCGGGGGGTTGGGCTACACACAGAGTGCAGAGTTTGGGGGTGTGCTACCTACATCGTGCAAACTTCAGGGGTGCGCTACACGCACAGTGCAGAGTTCAGCCTTCTTCCACAGCTGGTTACCTCTGCATCCCCCATCCATATCTCACTTCCACCCATCTTCAGCTCTGACCTACTCATGCAACCCCCCCCCCCCCCCTCCACTGCTCCATCATTTTCCCCACTTCCTTAAAAACGTCACCATATTCCACATACTTACTTACTGGTGCTGCTGTATTAAGCTGAAGCACCCAGTCGTCTCTAATACCTCCCCACATACTGTAGGTGGCACTGCCTCTGACTGGCGAGGAGATCATCCAGTGGGGGTGTTGGCATCTGCACTGCACCCTAGGCACCTGCATCTCTGGGAGCCATTGGAGACAAGCTGTCACTTGTAAACACGGAAGTTGGACTTCTGTGTTTACAAGTGATAGTGGTGAGCAGGGAGCAGAGGGCCTGAGTCCGAGGTGGTGGAACAGAGTTCCACCATGTTCCAGCTGAAACAAAAATGCTCTATATTAAACTAAGCTGGCATTGACAAATCCCCAATTTTTAACACAATCAAAAAGGTTAATCTCATTGCACTCATTCGGAGATGAACTCATTTAATACTTTTTGGATTGAACTGACTGGTAAATATATTCACACATTGTGAATTCATTTTCTCTACAGAAAAATCCAGTCCAAGCTTTAAAACCTTTCTGGAAATAAATTTACTATAAAATAATGTAAATATTAATTATGTTATCCAGCAACTGATTGTTTTCTGATTTTAATGTATTTTAAAGCAATAGCGCTTTGCTGCTTTTGCACAGTTCACTGAGCACCTTTACTTCTGCTTAGGTGACTTTGTTTTCCTTTAAGGGCACAAATTTAATGGGCACCAGTCTTCTTCACTCACGGGCATTCCAGGGCAAAAAAAAGGAAACAGCTTCTGTCCAGAACAGACAGAGACCTGAAAAATAAGTCCTGTTGTGTCAGCATCATAAAAAGCCAGGTAATTTTTGAATAAGTCCAAGCAAACTCCAATCCTCAAGGGCAAAGTTTCCAGTTTTAGGATCACAAAAAATTCCCCAATCCCATAAAATGCAGTGTCTTGCTTACGCAAAACCCAATAGCCGTTTGCTGAATTTAATTCCCATTCTCCTTTGCGTTCTACTGACTCCCGCACGACACCAATGATCCAGTTGCTCTTGCTGCCCACGTCTACTTCCCAATAGTGGCGACCTGATTTAAATCCAGGCTTTCCCAAAATATATAAACCTGGCTCAAAACAGTCCTTCTTTCGCTCCTTTGTCTCAAGACTGGGCTCAAATCTCACTTGTTTAAGATCTGGAGATAGGCTGAGGTTTGGATGAGCACTTTCTGGATCAAATGCTATCTCTTCTGGTATGGGTTTCACTATATGAGTCATTTCCTTGGATAGTCGAAGATACACAGGAGGCTCCCAGCCATCTAGTCCCATCTTAAATGACAGTGTCCTTAACAAAGCACCATGGTTGCTTACTTGTTCCTTTGTCGTTTTCTTTTTTAGTGACTCCATACACTGCACCAAGTTCAGGAGATTCTCCTTTAGCTCATGTTCTTCTTCATTTTCTACTCTCCTACTGTTGGCCAATTTCATCTCTTCCTCGACTTCCAGCAACTGGTGACAGTTCTTATAAAGTCTGTTGAGATTCAGCATATGTAGTGTGGAATTCTTTCTTATCGAGCTCATTTTACTCTGGATATCACTGAGCAGCTCGCAGGAGACAACTTGCAGATGTGAAAGAGACTGTTTGACTTCTTGTAGTAAAACTGCTGGTGATTCCGCTGGTGAAGACACATTGTGATTTGTATTGGTTGGCACAGATTTGCGGATTTGGTCTTTGAATTTGCTGGTCTGTATAGAGAAGGATATATATTACCCTGTTAGGATCCAACTACAGTATAGAATCTTGACAATGACATTGATTTTTTTTTTATTTTAGCATGGCAAAGCTTTATTTCTTTATTTTTATTAAACACAAATTTAAAGTATTCATAGACTTTAAATTACAGTCAAATTATTTTACAACTGTTTTGTCTTTTCTTACTAGCATTGCACATAGACATGCACATTTGTATCCATCTTGGAGGTCTAAATGACATTAGACACAGACATTAGAGAAGGAGTGGATGAAATCAGAGTTGTTGCCAAGGTTTCATTTGAACATTCCCTATCACAGAGCCATGAATATACCCGATCACACCTGGTCCTATGCCTGTGAGGCTAGACATATATGATAGTTGCCAATATGTGTCACCTGATTTGCAATAAAGGAATTCTGAAACTGGCCTGAGAGGAGCCCTGCTGTCAGAATACAATGGCACAGTGGGGAGGATTTCTCCATTAACCTTGTTTGTGAGGATGGGAGAACCAGTTAAAAATAAAAATCTAGGAAACAAATTTTCCTTTAGCCAACCATGCTATAGTGGAATAATGACTTCAGCGCAGTCATCCAGTTCTGGGAGGGTGTCAATAGATGTCCTCCCAGGACTACTCCACATGCAGCGGGCATCGGGTGTGCTCTGTAACTGCCGTGTCCTTCGCACACAGCTGATCAGTTTGGGGTAAATGGCCAAACAAAGCAGTTCTTTACCATGTGATCAGCTGTGTCCAATCACAACTGATCACATGTAAACAGACTTGCCAGTTATTGGTATTGCATTCCTCCCACGCTGTCTCTTTTGGAGGAAAGGAGAGCCGTTAACTGGCAAGGCTGTCAGGACATCAATCACACTGATAATCAAGGCACTAATCATCAGTGCCCTGATTATCAGTGCAGCCTCATCAGTGCCCATCAGTGCCTCCTATCAGTGCAGGCTCATCAGTGCCACCCATCAGTACAGCCTCATCAGTGTCCATAAGTGCAGCCTCATCAGTGCCCATCAGTGCAGCCTCATCAGTGCCTATCAATGCAGCCTCATCAGTTTAGCCCATCAGTGCAGCCTATCAGTGCCAATCAGTGCAGCCTCATCAGTGCCCATCAATGCAGCCTCATCAGTGCAGCCCATCAGTGCAGCCTATCAGTGCCAATTAGAGTAGCCTCATCAGTGCCCATCAATGCAGCCTCATCAGTGCTAATCAATGCGGCCTCATCAGTGCAGCCCATCAGTGCAAATCAATGTAGCCTCATCAGTGCCCATCAATACAGCCAAATCAGTGCCCATCAATGCTGCCTCATCAGTGCAGCCCATCAGTGCAGCCTACCAGTGCCATCGGTGCACATCAGTGAAGAAGACAAATTTCTTATTTGCAAAATGTTTTAACAGAAACTAAGGAAAAGGTTTTTTTTTTAATTTTTGGTATTTTCTTGTTTGTTTAGCAAAAAATAAAAAACCCAGCTGTGAATAAATGCCACCAAAAGAAAGCTCTAGTTGTGTGAAAAAATTTATAAAAATTTTATATGGGTACAGTGTTGCATGACCGCGCAATTGTCATTCAAAGATTCAATGTCCATTAGTGTCCATCAGTGAAGCATATCAGTGCCCCTCAGTGCCACCTATCAGTACCCATCAGTGCAGCATATCAGTGCCACCTATCAGTGCTGCCTATTAGTGCCTCCTCATCAGTTCCCATCAGTGCAGCTTATCAGTGCTGCCTCGTTCGTGGCTATTAGTGCAGCCTAATCAGCACACATCACGGAAGAAGAAAGATTATTTATTTCCAAAAATTTATAACAAAAAACGAAGAAAACTTGTTTTTGCAAAATTTATGATCTTTTTTGTTTTGTTTAACAAAAAATTTAAAAATAAGTGGTGATTAAATACCACCAAAGGAAGCTCTATCTGTCTTAAAAAAATGATAAAAAATTTCATTTGGGTACAGTGTTGTATGACCGCGCAATTGTCATTCAAAGTGTGACAGCTCTGAAATCTGAGAATTGGCCTGGGCAGGAAGGGGGTGAAAATGCACAGTAGGCAAGTAGTTAATAACACCTGAGCATGCTTTGCTTAGGGTCAAGAATGCAGACCTAGGGGTGCACTGCAGGTCGCCCTCACAAGCATGGGCAAGGTGGCAGAAAATCCACACCTTGCCTCTCGCACCAAATTCTGCACAAGTCTAGAGGGGAGGGACTGGGTAGACCAGGTAATATCAGCCCCCATGTTCCCCCATCTAACATAGTTTTATTACCTGTCCTGCCAGTAAATCTGTTATTTTTCCATGTCCTTTAACAGGATGACAACACCGTGTGTTCTTCAGTGAAGTCATGAAGCAGTGTTGGCACCTTGTGGACGGGGTAGTCTCAGATGGACATGTAGTTTTAAATAGACTTCGGGCAGGCAACAAACATTAAAACCCAAATCTAACAAACACTTTTAGATAGGGCGGGGCCGAGCCCTACATTCTGCGTCTATGGATGCAAATGCTGGAATCGGGAGCGCGCCCGCAAGGTAACCCCCTGGGAGAGCACTTCTCCTAGGGGGTTATAGATATGGGGAGGAGCCGCCGAGGGACCCCAGAAGAGGATGATCAGGGCCACTCTGTGCAAAACGAACTGCACAGTGGAGGTAAGTATATGTTTGTTATTTAAAAAAAAAAAAAACAAAGCTTTACAATCACTTTAAAATAACAGGCATCCTTGTGAATGATCTTATATTTACTGAACCTGGAGTTTCATCTGTGGTCACAAACCTACTTATCTAAGGTCACAGTATTTCATATTAGAACACTTGAGATGATCCTGTAATTATAGTGAAGGCAGGACCTCACACTTACAGTGCCTTGAAAAAGTATTCATACCCCTTGACATTTTCCACATTTTGTCATGTTACAACCAAAAACGTAAATGTATTTTATTGGGATTTTATGTGATAGACCAACACAAAGTGGCAATTGTGAAGAGGAAGGAAAATGATAAATGGTTTTCCAAATTTTTTACAAATAAATATGTGAAAAGTGTGGGGTGCATTTGTATTCAGCAAACCAGCTTCCCTGTCCCTGCTGAAAAAAAGCATCCCAACATGATGCTGCCACCACCATGTTTCACAGTGGGGATATTGTGTTCAGGGTGATGTGCAGTGTTAGTTTTTCGCCACACATAGCGTTTTACTTTTAGGCCAAAAAGTCATCTGACCAGAGCACCATCTTCCACATGTTTGCTGTGTCCCCCCAAATGGCTTCTTGCAAACTGTAAACGGGACTTCTTATGGCTTTCTTTCAACAATGGCTTTCTTCTTGTCACTCTTCCATAAAGACCAGATTTGTGGAGAGCACGTGGACTGTGGACAGATTGTCCCACCTGAGCTGTGGATCTCTGCAGCTCCTCCAGAATTACCATGGGCCTCTTGGCTACTTCTCTGATTAATGCTCTCCTTGCCCGGCCTGTCAGTTTAGGTGGACGGCCATGTCTTGGTAGGTTTGCAATTGTGCCATACTCTTTCCATTTACGGATGATGGATTGAACAGTGCTCCGTGAGATATTCAAAGCTTGGTATATTTTTTTTAACCTAACCCTGCTTTAAACTTCTCCACAACATTTTTCCTGATCTGTCTGGTGTGTTCCTTGGCCTTCATGATGCTGTTTGTTCACTAAGGTTCTCTAACAAACCTCTGAGGGCTTCACAGAACAGCTGTATTTATACTGAGATTAAATTACACACAGGTGGACTCTATTTACTAATTAGGTGACTTCTGAAGGCAATTGGTTCCACTAGATTTTAGTTCACACCTAAACCGGCCGTGGATTGCACAGCTACGCTGTCCATCCCTGTTCTCCAATTCAGGGACGAATTAGGGCAGAATCTTTGCCTGAATTCAGCCCTGAAAGGGAAGCAAAGACGAAGTGTGCTCCGCAGCCGCCCCGGAGACATGTGAACCTGCTCTATAGACGGTCACATTCTCCTGCTATGCGAATTGGATGCGGAGAAATCCACATCCAATTCACATAGGTGTGAACCCAGACTCAGGGGTATCAAAGTAAAGGGGCTGAATACAAATGCATTCCACACTTTTCAGATACTTAAAAAAAGAAAATTGGAAAGCCATTTATCATTTTCCTTCCACTTCACAATTATGTGCCACTTTGTGTTGGTCTATCACATAAAGTCCCAATAAAATACATTTACGTTTTTGGTTGTAACATGACAAAATGTGGAAAATTTCAAGGGGTATGAATACTTTTTCAAGGCACTGTAGTACTAATTTTGAAAGGTTTTGGCAAACTTAAATGCCTACAGTACATATGCAAGTATGGTTCTGCAATACAGTTTACTAAAACTGAAAATGTCTATGTTTGAGTTAGTTTTTTTTCCTTTTTTGCCAAGAGAACTGGATTTGCAATTTAACCACTTGCCGACCGCCCGCCGTCATTACACATCGGCTGTTTGAAGAGGAATATCGTTGTTATGGCAGCAGCTAGCTACCATAACCCCGGTATCCTCTTCTTCAGTGGCCGGTCGGCTTTCAGATAAAAGTGGTCTCTATGGCAGGCTCGCCACGAGATCTCTTTTATCGCTGGCGGGAGAGGGGCCCTCCTCCCTCCGCGATCCGGTCCCCCCCTCCCGTCGCGATCCGGTGCCCTCTGCCGCTTACCGGAGCCACTGGCAGCGGTGGGGGCGATCGGGTCCTTTCCCCTGCTTGGCATGGAGCTGAGTGAGGGGAAGATGGCCCCACGCTCGGCTCCATACCATTGCAGGGCTGAAGCTACGTCAAAACGTCACTTCCGCCCATAGCTCTTAAAGGGACTTATTTTTTTCTTTTCAAACTACATTTTTTTTCTATTGCATTTTTGTGTAAATATGAGTACTGAGGTCTTTTTGACCCCAAGGGATGTTTACATTCCTTGTAATAGGAATAAAAGTGACACTTTTTTTTTTTTTTTTTTTAAAGGACAGTGTAAAAATAAATAATATATTTTTTTTTAAAAAAAGTACAAAAAAACAGGCATTTAGGCACAATTTGCCAGACATCCGTGAAGTCGGTGCACTGTGGGGCTGCTTGCTGGGGGCTCAGAGCAGGCTGTGCCGGTGATCACCGACACTTCCTGGGTCTGGAACACACGCAGAGGGAGCCGAGGGATGCCGTCACTTCCAGGTAGAGGAGAGCCAATAGGCGAGGCGACAAGTTTGTGTTTTTCTGTTATTTGCTGTATTGTAATGCTGATCTCATAAGAGTATTCTTAATGTCTTTAATGCTTCTATTCAGTTTTTTATTTATATGCTTAATTAGTTAGGCAGTCACATATCTCCATTTGCCCAGATTTCTCCATAAAAATTTGTGCATATATGAATATAGCTGTGGGACTCTAGGACCCAGTAGCGATGTCTCCTGTGCTTATAAACCCTTATCCAACATGGCCCCCGTTAGGCCTGAAGAAGTAGCACATGCTCTGCAAACGCGTCGCCTATTGGCTCTCCTCTACCTGGAAGTGACGGCATCCCTCAGCTCCCTCTGCATGTGTTTCAGACCGAGGAAGTGTTGGTGATCACCAGCGCAGCCCGCTTTGGGCCCCCAGCAAGCAGCCCCAAGGATGCACCAACTTCACGGATGACTGGCAAATTGTGCCTAAATGCCTGTTACCATTTTACTCTTGTGAGTACCCATTTCCATTTGTGAAATTAAACCTGCTGTCATACTGCACTTAGAGTGGCACAGTCATGCCAATGAACATCTAAATGATTCAGAGAAAGATTGGGAGAAAGTGCTGTGGTGAGATGAGACCAAAATTGAGCTCTTTGCCATTAACTCGACTCGGCGTGTTAGGAGGAAGAAAAATGCTGACTATGACCCTAAGAACACAATCCCTACAGTCGGGCACTGAGGTGGAAACATTATGCTTTGGGGCTGTTTCTCGGCTAAAGGTACAGGCTGACTTTGCCGTATTGAGGGGCCAATGGACGAGGCCATGTATTGTAAAATCTTGGATGAGAACCTTCTTCCCTCAGCCAGAACACTGAAGATGGGTCATCGATGGGTCTGCCAGCATGACAATGACCCAAAACATACTGCCAAGGCAACAGAGGAGTGGCTCAAGAAGCACATTAGGGTCATGGAGTGGCTTAGTCAGTCTCCAGACTTTAAATCCTTCAGGTTTCTTGGCTGTCTCTTGGCAACTTTCTTGGCAAAGTTTCAGCTCCCTCCATAAATTTTCTATAGTATAATGCCGCGTACACACGGTCGGACTTTTCGTCTACAAAAGTCCGACGGATGCCGACGGACTAAAGCTGGCTGACAATCCGATCGTGTGTGGGCTTCCCCGGACTTTCAGCGGACTTTTCAGCCTCAAATCTGACGGACTTTGGATTTGAAACATGCTTCAAATCTTTACGTCGTAACTACGCCGGACCCAGAAATCCGCTCGTCTGTGTGCTAGTCCGACGGGCAAAAACCCACGCTAGGGCAGCTATTGGCTACTGGCTATCAACTTCCTTATTTTAGTCCGGTGTACGTCATCACGTAGGAATCAGTCAGACTTTTGTGTGATCGTATGTAGGCAAGTCCGTTCGTAAGAAAGTCTGCCGCAAGTCCGCCAAAAGTCCGTCGAAAGTCTGTCGGACAGGCTGTCGGACTTTTGTAGACGAAAAGTCCGACCATGTGTACGCCCCATTAGAGAAGATCTGTAAGGAAGAGTGGACCAGAATCCCTCCTGAGATGTGTGCAAACCTGGTCACCAACTGTAAGAAACGTCTTACCTCTTTGCTTGCCAACAAGGGTTTCTCCACCAAGTACTAAGTGATATTTTGCTTGGGGATCAAATAGTTATTTTACTCACTGAACTGCAACCTAATTTATAGCATTTGTTTTTTTGTGTTTTTTTTTCTGTATTTTTGGTTGATATTCCATCTATCGTTTAAGATACACCTATGATAAAAATTCTAGACCCTTCATTTCTTTGTAAGTGGGCAAACATACAGAATCTACAGGGGATCAAATAATTATTTTCCCTACTGTACATAATGTATATACTATATATGGATTAATGGACTAAACTTGGACTATTCCTTAACAGTTTTATACATAATACCCCTTGATTTAGCTCTCACTTTGCGACAGGATATATTGTTTTTTTGTCCAACATCAGTGCCTGACCTCACAAATGCGCTTCTGGAAGAATGGTCAAACATTTCCATAGACACACTCCTAAACCTTGTTGACAGACCTCCCAGAAGAGTTGAAGCTGTTATAGATGCAAAGGGTGGGCCAACTCAATATTGAACCCTACGAACTAAGACTGGGATGCCAATAAAGTTAACGTGTGTGTAAAGGCAGGTGTCCCAATACTTTTGACAATGCAGTGTATATGTGAAGCACTGTGTACATTGACAGACCTATATAAGTACCTGTAATACAATAAATACAAAAGGAATAGGGGGGAATCCTCGTAATTGTCACCTCATTATGCTGTGGTGGAACATCAGTCTGAGGCTCCATGATATTCTCTTCTTATTTTTCCTTATTCTTGTGTTGTGAATCTGCAAACACCCCAGAAAATACACAATGAAGATGAAGATATGTGATATGTACATAATTCCAGTAGACAAAGCCTAATATTACTGTCAGTACTGTGGCATAACATTCATGCTCCAGTTACTATTGTAAGTTACACATCCCGCCATACTGTGGAGTCAGACACCACTTTCTGTATTAGTTGGGGAATATAGTGGTGTCGCCTCCTCTGATCCAGTATGTTGAAATGACAGTAAAGAAGCAACAGCACATTGATGATGTCATCTTTGTGCTTTTCCTCCTGTAAGCAACATTCCTTATGTCAGACTAACAGCACTGTGGAATGTCCATACAACCTGATTGGCTGATACTGATTTTTTATTATGCTTGCTGCCATGCTGGGCATTGCCACACTAAAGATAAGGCAGATTCTGGAGTTTAATAAAACGTACATTTTTTATTCATTATATTTTTATTGAAAGAGATATAATAAAAAATATCATACACTGTCAGGTTAAACTGGAGGGAGCTGTGTCTTTCTTTATTCAACCTTACTATGTATGAAAAGATAATAATAAAAATAAAATTATATTATATATATATACATATACATATATATATATGTAAAATAATGGTAGTAAAAAATAAATTTTGTTCTCACTTATTGTAATGCAAACGTTACAATTATACCTCTACAATTGATTTCCCCAACCTTAGAGTGATTGTAAAGCTTTGTTTATTTAAAAAAAAGATAACAAACATATCATACTTACCTGTGCAGCTCGTTTTGCACAGAGTGGCCACTAACACTGTCTTCTGGGGTCCCTCTCGATGGCTCTCACGGGTCCTCCCCACATCAGATAACCCCCTAGGAGAAGCGCTGTCCCGGGACACCAAATGTATGACTCGGCCCCGCCCTCAGGGTAATTGGATTTGATTGACAGCAGGGGGAGCCAATGGCTGCGCTGCTATCAATCCAATCAAGAGCCGAGAACCCCGGGCAGAGGAAGAGCACATCCCCGCCGGATGAAGTTCCAGGGCTGGGGGGCCGGTCACTGCCAGGTGTTTTTTCACTCTAATGCATAGGATGCATTAGGGTGAAAAAACACAAGGGTTTACAATCCCTTTAAGTGAAAGAAAACCCTAAATGTAACTACTTTAAAAAAAAAAATCACTCCTCCATCCTCCTACCTATTCCGCCTAACTTGTATAAAAAAAGTGTGTGTACTTACCTATTTTTAACTGTCACCGGTCCGGGTTTTGTGATCCCCCAGCTACAGCTTCCCTGCGTCAGTGAGCGGCTGCTGTAGGGGAGAGGAGGAAGAGCCAACAATTGCTGGGACATGGGAGCCTTTGGGTGACATCCTGGCTCCTTAATACAGTATTGCACAGAGTGGTCGCTTACATAGTTCTCTGGAAGTCCTTCGCTGGAGCTGTCCGCTTCTCCCTGCTTCCTTAGCAAGTCAGGTGCTTTGGGAGCCCCCGTGTGTGTGCTCTACAGAGCTGGGCTGTGTGCTTCCATAGATACACACATCGCTGGTAGGCCATGCCCCGCTCCCTCCTCACAGTGAGACCAGGAAGTGAGGTAGTAACAGGTAAGTGTTTACAGAGGGGGGTAGGTAGAACAGTTAGTAGGGCGTTTTTTTACCTTAAAGCGGAGTTCCACCCGTATTTTAATCTTGATCTGAATAAGTTCCTTGCTGTAAGTATAACAAGATTTGGCACGATTTTTTTTTTTTTTTTTTAACTTACTTACTGTGTGTGCCTTGTTGCTAGGGTGTCCCTTGTAATCTGCCTCTTCTTGGCTGTAGCACTGTACGTCATATCCTGCGGCGCCTTGGCTCCTGGGAGATATTTGTCATCGTTCCCAGGAGTCAGTGTGCATCACCGCAGGAATGCATTGCAATAACAAGGGGGCGGGCACATCCTCTTATGGCAACAAAATAATCTTCACACGTGCGAGATCAGGAGGTGCATGCTGGGTAGCCAGCAGCACCTTATCCTGGAACAGACTCCTAGTGGGCTTCACATGCCCACAGTGAAGATGGAAGCGCTCAGCAATGTAGAAAACAAACGCGAGTGATTTAAAAGAAAAACAGGAATTGAACATTAATCACATGCATTAAAGTATTTAATGCAGCGCAGCAGAACGGGTGAACAAAAAAAAATAAAAATCTGGGTGGAACTGCGCTTTAATGCAGGGAATGCATTAAGTCAAAAAATATTTTGACTTTAAAACCACTTTAATCTTAGTGACCAAGACCAGGAAGGGGTCTTCACTACATTTTATAATGTGACATACAAGAACTTCACTAACATGGTCTGATTTCTTCCAGAGAACTACATTGTCCCCTTGTCACTGGGTCTGACACCTATTTTACTCTTTGAAGGATTAAACACAGTCTCATAGCTGGGGACTATAAGGTGACACTAGGATAGTTAAAATCTCACAGCTGGGGACCATGAGATATGTTACAGAACAGTTAGGCCCCTTTCACACGGACGGACCGTCTATCCGTTTTTCTTCCATCCGTCAACAGACGACAATGCATTCCTATGGGCAAACGCATGATCATCCGTTACCATCCGTTAACCTCCGCTTCTGTTTTTATCCATTTTTTTTTAACGTACAAGGCTATGTCCAGATCCGTCAAAACGGATATTAACTGACAATGTCCGATCAGTTAAAGCGGAGCGCCACCGAAAATTTTTTTTTTAAAAGTCAGCAGCTACAAATACTGCAGCTGCTGACTTTTAAAACATGGACACTTACCTGTCCAGGGCGCCCGCGATGTCGGCACCCGATGTCTCCGTCCTCGGGTGCTGCCGCCTCCATCTTCGGTAAGGGAATCAGGAAGTGAAGCCGTGCGGCTTCACTTCCTGGTTCCCTACTGCGCATGCGCGAGTCGCGCAGCGCAACACGGAGGGTCCCTGCTGCCTCTGGGACCCGTGTGTTTTCCAGCAGGCAGCGGGGAGGGAGCAGGAAGTGGCGTAAATACCCGCAGATTCTGTGGCTATCTATGCCGGAAGTGGGTACAGATACCTGTAATATACAGGTATCTGTACCCCCCTCCCCCCTGAAAGGTGCCAACTGTGTCACCGGAGGGGGGGGAGGAATCTAATGAGTGGAAGTTCCACATTTGGGTGGAACTCCACTTTAAGATCCGTTTTGAAGAAATAATTCAAAGTTCATACTTTGACAAATAAAAAAAAAAGTGAAAAAAACTTTATTTTAAAAGGGTTATGCAGAATAATAAAACTAAAACTGTTTTGAACATATCATGTGCTTTTGTGTCTTTTTATGCTATCAAAACACAATGAAATAACCAAATTAATTAATTAATACATTTAAATTTGCACTGCATTATTTATATATATTGGTACTGCCATGGAACTTCTGATGGAGATAGAAAGTAGTCGGCAATTTGTTCATGCATGGCAATGTAGGATGGGAGGAGCAATGCTTTCTGGGTAATTTCCTTAACCACTTGCCGACCGCCTAACGCAGATATACTGCGGCAGAATGGCACGGGCAGGCAGAATCACGTTCCCATACGTGATCTGCCTCCCGCGGGCGGGGGGTCCGATCGGACCCCCCCCCCGGTGCCAGCGGCGGTCGGCTTGTGACTGGGAGCGTCGGGAGGCGAGGGGGAGACCATCCAATCGTGGCCCCCCCCTCGCGATCGCTCCCAGCCAATGGGAATCCTCCTCTGCCTGTGTGTAGTTTCACACAGGCAGAGGATGTGATGTCATCTCTCCTCGGCTTTGGCAGTTTCCGTTCCAGCGCCGAGGAGAGAAGACAAGTGAGTGCACAACACTACACACACACAGTAGAACATGCCAGGCACATAAAACACCCCCGATCCCCCCCCCGATCGCCCCCCGATCCCCCCCCCAATCACCCCCCCCCCCAATCACCCCCCCCCGTCACAAACTGACACCAGCAGTATTTTTTTTTTTTTTTCTGATTACTGCATAGTGTCAGTTTGTGACAGTTACAGTGTTAGGGCAGTGAGTGTTACCCCCCTTTAGGTCTAGGGTACCCCCCTAACCCCCCCTAATAAAGTTTTAACCCCTTGATCACCCCCTGTCACCAGTGTCACTAAGCGATCATTTTTCTGATCGCTGTATTAGTGTCGCTGGTGACGCTAGTTAGGGAGGTAAATATTTAGGTTCGCCGTCAGCGTTTTATAGCGTCAGGGACCCCCATATACTATCTAATAAATGTTTTAACCCCTTGATTGCCCCCTAGTTAACCCTTTCACCACTGATCACCGTATAAGTGTTACGGGTGACGCTGGTTAGTTCGTTTATTTTTTATAGTGTCAGGGCACCCGCCGTTTATTACCGAATAAAGGTTTAGCCCCCTGATCGCCCGGCGGTGATATGCGTCGCCCCAGGCAGCGTCAGATTAGCGCCAGTACCGCTAACACCCACGCACGCAGCATACGCCTCCCTTAGTGGTATAGTATCTGTACGGATCAATATCTGATCCGATCAGATCTATACTAGCGTCCCCAGCAGTTTAGGGTTCCCAAAAACGCAGTGTTAGCGGGATCAGCCCAGATACCCGCTAGCACCTGCGTTTTTCCCCTCCGCCCGGCCCAGCCCAGCCCACCCAAGTGCAGTATCGATCGATCACTGTCACTTACAAAACACTAAACACATAACTGCAGCGTTCGCAGAGTCAGGCCTGATCCCTGTGATCGCTAACAGTTTTCTTGGTAGCGTTTTGGTGAACTGGCAAGCACCAGCCCCAGGCAGCGTCAGGTTAGCGCCAGTACCGCTAACACCCACGCACGCAGCATACACCTCCCTTAGTGGTATAGTATCTGATCGGATCAATATCTGATCCGATCAGATCTATACTAGCGTCCCCAGCAGTTTAGGGTTCCCAAACACGCAGTGTTAGCGGGATCAGCCCAGATACCTGCTAGCACCTGCGTTTTGCCCCTCCGCCCGGCCCAGCCCAGCCCACCCAAGTGCAGTATCGATCGATCACTGTCACTTACAAAACACTAAACACATAACTGCAGCGTTCGCAGAGTCAGGCCTGATCCCTGCGATCGCCAACAGTTTTTTTTGTAGCGTTTTGGTGAACTGGCAAGCACCAGCCCCAGGCAGCGTCAGGTTAGCGCCAGAAAACTTTTTCATGTAAACAATAAGTGTCAGAAAGGGCTTTGTCTTCAAGTGGTTAGAAGAGTGGGTGATGTGTGACATTAGCTTCTAAATGTTGTGCATAAAATGCCAGGACAGTTCAAAACCCCCCCAAATGACCCCATTTTGGAAAGTAGACACCCCAAGCTATTTGCTGAGAGTCATGTCGAGTCCATGGAATATTTTATATTGTGACACAAGTTGCGGGAAAGAGACAATTTTTTATTTTTTTTATTTTTCTTTGCGCAAAGTTGTCACTAAATGATATATTGCTCAAACATGCCATGGGGATATGTGAAATTACACCCCAAAATACATTCTGTTGCTTCTCCTGAGTACGGGGATACCACATGTGTGAGACTTTTTGGGAGCCTAGCCACGTACGGGACCCCGAAAACCAAGCACCGCCTTCAGGCTTTCTAAGGGCGTAAATTTTTGATTTTACTCTTCACTGCCTATCACAGTTTCGGAGACCATGGAATGCCCAGGTGGCAAAAACCCCCCCCAAATGACCCCATTTTGGAAAGTAGACACCCCAAGCTATTTGATGAGAGGTATAGTGAGTATTTTGCAGACCTCACTTTTTGTCACAAAGTTTTGAAAATTGAAAAAAGAAAAAAAATTTTTTTTTCTCGTCTTTCTTTATTTTCAAAAACAAATGAGAGCTGCAAAATACTCACCATGCCTCTCAGCAATTAGCTTGGGGTGTCTACTTTCCAAAATGGGGTCATTTGGGGGGGGGTTTGTGCCACCTGGGCATTCCATGGCCTCCGAAACTGTGATAGGCAGTGAGGAGTAAAATCAAAAATTTTCACCCTTAGAAATCCTGAAGGCGGTGATTGGTTTTCGGGGCCCCGTACGCGGCTAGGCTCCCAAAAAGTCCCACACATGTGGTATCCCCGTACTCAGGAGAAGTAGTTAAATGTATTTTGGGGTGCAATTCCACATATGCCCATGGCCTGTGTGAGCAATATATCATTTAGTGACAACTTTGTGCAAAAAAAAAAGTTGTCACTTTCCCGCAACTTGTGTCAAAATATAAAACATTCCATGGACTCAACATGCCTCAAAGCAAATAGCTTGGGGTGTCTACTTTCCAAAATGGGGTCATTTGGGGGGGTTTTATGCCATCTGGGCATTTTATGGCCTTCAAAACTGTGATAGGTAGTGAGGAGTAAAATCAAAAATGTACGCCCTTATGCCGCGTACACACGAGCGGACTTTACGGCGGACTTTGCCCGGCGGATTTTTCGACGTACTTTACGACGGACTTTCTGAATGAACGGACTTGCCTACACACAATCCACCAAAGTCCGTCGAATTCGTACGTGATGACGTACGACCGGACTAAAACAAGGAAGTTCATAGCCAGTAGCCAATAGCTGCCCTAGCGTGGCTTTTTAGTCCGTCGAACTAGCATACAGACGGCGGACTTTTCGACCGGACTCGATTTCAACGGATAAATTTTAAACAAGTTTCAAATCTAAGTCCGTCCAACTTTTGAGAAAACAAAGTCCGCTGGAGCCCACACACATCGAATTGTCTGACGAAATCCAGTCCGCCGGGCAAAGTCCGCCGTAAAGTCCGCTCGTGTGTACGCGGCATTAGAAATCCTGAAGGCAGTGATTGGTTTTCGGGGCCCCGTACGCGGCTAGGCTCCCAAAAAGTCCCACACATGTGGTATCCCCATACTCAGGAGAAGCAGCTAAATGTATTTTGGGGTGCAATTCCACATAGGCCCATGGCCTGTGTGAGCAATATATCATTTAGTGACAACTTTTTGTAATTTTTTTTTTTGTCATTATTCAATCACTTGGGACAAAAAAAATGAATATTCAATGGGCTCAACATGCCTCTCAGCAATTTCCTTGGGGTGTCTACTTTCCAAAATGGGGTCATTTGGGAGGGGTTTTGTACTGCCCTGCCATTTTAGCACCTCAAGAAACGACATAGGCAGTCATAAATTAAAGGCTGTGTAAATTCCAGAAAATGTACCCTAGTTTGTAGGCGCTATAACTTTTGCGCAAAAGAATAAATATACACTTATTGACATTTTTTTTACCAAAGACATGTGGCCGAATACATTTTGGCCTAAATGTATGACTAAAATTGAGTTTATTGGATTTTTTTTGGAACAAAAAGTAGAAAATATCATTTTTTTTCAAAATTTTCGGTCTTTTTCCGTGTATAGCGCAAAAAATAAAAACGGCAGAGGTGATCAAATACCATCAAAAGAAAGCTCTATTTGTGGGAAGAAAAGGACGCAAATTTCGTTTGGGTACAGCATTGCATGACCGCGCAATTAGCAGTTAAAGCGACGCAGTGCCAAATTGTAAAAAGTGCTCTGGTCAGGAAGGGGGTAAAACCTTCCGGGGCTGAAGTGGTTAAAGGCACAGAAACTGCTGTAAACGGATGAAAACGGATACAAAAACAGATGAAAAAACGGATGTAAACGTGTACATTAACGTATGAGAATGGATATTAACGGAACGGAAGACGGATGAAAACGGAGATTAAAGGAACAGAAGACGGATGAAGCAATGGATAAGAACTGATACCTTTTTAACGTGGCTAAACTGATGGTGCCCGTGTGAAAGGGGCCTTAAAGTCTCTACTCACAAGCCCCAGAGCAGATGTCCCCTCAGGCTTGATCCATTGATAGTGAAGGTCAGCAGTCAGTCCAGAAATGTCTGAGGGGCAAGCAGCCCCCTGAAGCTCACCAATCCATCCCTCATTCCTCATGGGGAAAAGACAATGTCCTCCAACCTTATTACCACCTCCAAAACCACCTTTTGGGCTCAACTCCCCAGGGATTGGCCAGGGCATAGTAAATATTCAGGCCAGTCATTTGAATGTCCCTCTCTAAGCTCCTTCTCATTCAACATCAGTCTCTCTGAAAGCTTCTCCCAGAGGTAGGGGAAACAATCAAACTCCTAACCTGTGAATCCATGAGCAGACCAAGGCAAACAAACAATCGCTCCTGTGATTACAGAGCAAGCCGAAAACTAAATTTACCTAGCATCCAATACTAGGACGGTGATACACATATTAAAAAAAAAACATTGTAGATGTCTGTTGTTACTCAGTGGGGGAAAGACTTTGGACTTATTTTTTCAACCCAGAGGGGAGTGGCAGGTCATGAATACCTGTAACAATCTATGTATGGCCCTGAATACTTTAATACATTCACACCTGAAGATCCACAGTATTCTCTCTTATACACTGCAATTTCCTCTGTCCGTCCTGACAATACATACATTTAAAATTCATTCTCCTGAGAAATAAATAGACATCGTTGTATACACTATATTATCAAAAGTATTGGGACGCCTGCCTTTACAGGCACATGAACTTTAATGACATCCCAGTCTTAGTCCGTAGGGTGCAATATTGAGTTGGCCCACCCTTTGCAGCTATAACAGCTTCAACTCTTCTGGGAAGGCTTGTCCACAAGGGGTGGAGTGACTTGACTGGCCTGCACAGAGTCCTGACCTCAAACCGATAGAACACCTTTGGGATGAATTAGAGCAGAGACTGCGAGCCAGGCCTTCTCAACCAACATCAGTGCCTGACCTCACAATATGTGCTTCTGGAAGAATGGTCAAACCTTCCCATAGACACTCTCCTAAACCTTGTGGACAGCCTTCCCAGAAGAGTTGAAGCTGCCATAGCTGCAAAGGGTGGGCTAACTCATTATTGAACCCTACAGACTAATGCCCTGTACACACGGTCAGACATTGATCGGACATTCCGACAACAAAATCCATGGATTTTTTTTGACGGATGTTGGCTCAAACTTGTCTTGCATACACACGGTCACACAAAGTTGTTGGAAAATCTGATTGTTCTGAACGCGGTGACGTAAAACACGTACGTCGGGACTATAAACGGGGCAGTAGCCAATAGCTTTCCTCTCTTAATTTATTCTGAGCATGCGTGGCACTTTGTGCGTCGGATTTGTGTACACACGATCGGAATTTCCGACAACAGATTTTGTTGTCGGAAAATTTTATAGCCTGCTCTCAAACTTTGTGTGTCGGAAATTCCGATGGAAAATGTGTGATGGAGCCCACACACGGTCGGAATTTCTGAGAACAAGGTCCTATCACACATTTTCCGTCGGAAAATCAGACCGTGTGTACGGGGCATAAGACTGGGATGCCATTAAAGTTCATGTGCGTGTAAAGGCAGGTGTCCCAATACTTTTGACAGTATAGTGTATATCGCAAAACTGTTCCTCCCTCATCTAGTCTCATCAGAACAAACTCTTTTGCTGAATAAGCAAACCTTGGAGCAGATACTGCTGCGCAGTCTTTTTTTAAAACTTAGGTGCTGCGTTAAAAAGAGTTTAATTGAGTGAGACAGTAGAAATAATTCTTGACTCTGCATCAGAAGTGGTTCAAACCATACTCCCCACCAAAACAGACTAGGTGTAACCAAGGGTAGACATCACCAACACCCCTTTCACACTGTCTCTTACCCCATTGATGTGGACCTCCTATGGAAGGTCAGAAAAGCCTCATCCAAAATAATCCTGGAATGATGTCACTGAAGATATATCAGCCTTCCTTTCAGGGTGCCCCTTTACTGCCCAAACTTTCCTTAATCGCTCCCAAGCATATGATCTGCACACTCTGCTGAGTACCGAGGATGATTATGTAAGCCCAGTGACAGATATCTGTGTGTTTTTGTCATATATGGAAGTTTGTTGATATGTCTCACCAGGGTTTTTTTTCTAAGAGAATAGGTACAGGAGCTCCTCCCTTCTGAGTCACCCCTTGACTCTGCCCCCTATCCACCTCCGAGCACCGTTCCTTTTAGGAAATACAGAACCAAGTAACATTTTGTGGTGGTACAAAAAGTATTTTGTATGGAATTGCTAATGATAACAAGAAAGGCAGTAAAATAGATGTAGAAACAATGGACACCCCAGTGAAAATACATCCACCCCAGCAACAGTGGACTCCCAACAGCCAGCATCAATAGACCCTCCAGCAGCCAGCAACCTTAGACCCCACTCTCAACAGTACACCCCTCCCAGCAACGATTGAAACCCTGCATAAGACCCACCCCCAGTAACAAAAGATCCCAGCTGAGCCACAGAAGACCTCCCCAGAAACAATAGATCCCCCCTGCAAAAATAGATCCCCTTTAGCAACAATAGATTCCCCAGCAGCCAACATCAATAGACCCAACAGCAGCCAGCAACAACCCCCCCCCCCCCCCCCGTAGATACGTCCCAGCAACGATTAACCCCCCAGCAACATAAGACCCACCCCCAGCAACAATAGATCCCACACAAGCAACAATAGATCCCCACAAGCAACAGAAGAAGACCTCCACAGCAACAATAGATCCCCTTCCTCTGCAAAAATAGTTTCCCTCCAGAAAAAAATAGATCTCCCAGCAGCCAGCATCAATAGACCCTATAGCACACCCCAGCACCCCTTGCCGTTACATACATTCAGTTCTGGAGGTGCCGGAACTGCGTTCCCTCACGTTCCTGCTGGAAAAAAAGCCCTGTCTCTCACACAGAACTAACTGCCTAATCTTCATAAAGCCATAGCTTCACTCAAGACTCACTTATTATAGGTGGACAATCCGGGTGCTGGCTACTATAGTCTGTCTCCACCTTACATCCAAGCTATGAAAAAATATATCAGCCGCACTCCAAACTTAGCTCCTCTTTCTGTATTTATTATTTGTCACCAAAGCAACTGCATACCACAGTGTCTCCACTCAAAAACAACCCTTCTTGACGAATTTCGCTACTCCAGGCTTGCTAACAAGTATAAGGCGAACAAGACTGAAGTGGTGAAATGTGTCAAGAAAGTTGGCATTTAGGTGGAGACCTTGTTGTAGGCAGTCACTTTGCTGATAATTAATAAATACAGCAATGAGGAGCTTTGTTTGCAGTGCTGCTGATATTATTTTATATTTTTCATAGCTAAGTCTTCTTACTGCAACATCACTGTGGAGCTAAAGCTTCAACTACTCTGTTTTTGTTCTTACTTTTGAGCTTATGCTGTGGTGTCAGAGAAAATCCACCACCAGCTGAAATCAATAGGCTGCCCTACACATGATAAGCGGGAACGCGCACGTGCTAGGTCGCACTGTACTGGTGTTAACATAGCCTTACTGTCTGGATGTAATGGGTAGGGGTAGGGTATTTTTTTTTGTAAGGTACAATGTTCTTCTTTTTATGGATATAGGGGGTGGGATATTGGTGGTGACCAGTGGCTGCCCGTAATGCAAGGCGCAGGGGCGCCACCCCCCTATCCATGCATCTGGCCCCCTAATCTGCATGTAGGGCGCCAGACGCATGGATTCCAATGGGAATTTTTTTTTTTGGTTTTTTTGAAGCACGTGATTAGAGCCAGAGGCTCTAAAAGGCTTCGAAAAAAGGTTGAGCCCACCCAGTTGTGTGACAATATCCAATGAATATTCGCTATTGTCTTCCTGATTCTCCTCCCGGCCAATCACAAAGTGGGTCATGAGACCCGTCACCCGATTGGCCTAAAGGAGATGCGTTCCTATTGGCCGCCTAGGAGGAGGATATGCACGGCGGAAGCTGCCATGATGCCGAGGAGGAGGAGACGCAGGGGAAGCCTGATAGATGGGGTAAGTGTGGGGCTGGTGAACGACCGACCGGTATGGTCTTTCCTAATTTTGTAAAGTACTGCACAAACTGTTGACGCTATATAAATTCTGTATAATATTATTATGACGACGAAGAAGAAGAGGAAGAAGAAGAAGAGGAAGAAGAGGAAGAAGAAGAAGAGGAAGAAGAGGAATGCATAAACCAAACATACCCGTGTGTAATCATGTGACCCGCATAGTCCAAAAAGCTGATCCAATTAATTATTGGATGTCCTATTCAGAGCTTTCTGCTTCTATTATATTTCCTAAAAGGCTTCTGCTGACAGGACTGACTGTACACGTCTCACCAGGAAAAGCCCTGACTAAGGCAGACGATCGGTTTCATTTTCACAGCTGTTTCGTTTCTCCATGTTGGTTCAAAGATCTCACAGGGAGTTGCCAGAGCTCAGCCCAACCCTTCTATTTCTGTGCCTGCCTGGAGGGGAAGGATGACTGTCAGTTTCTGCCTATGGAGCTCACATGGCTGTCTTCATAGGAACAAGCTGATGACATAAACAGCAGGCAGGTCAGACCTGATTGTAATAACCGGCATATAAGAGCAGTGTTTAGTATTAACTACAAATTACGATTTGTCCCTGAGAAGGTTGTTTTACTGAATAATTTAGCTACAAAATGATGTAATGAGTTTCTTCAATAACTAGAGATCAACTGAGACAGCGTTCAATTTTGTAAAGCGCTGCGTAAACTGTTCTCGCTATATAAATCCTGTATAATAATAATAATAAAATTCACAGAGAAGATACTAGTAGTATCTACTAGTGATAGATACTAGTGAAGCACTACCCCCGTAGGAGCTGCTGATGAATGTATATAATGTATAATCCTGTACCCTGTCTGTCATCCCCAAGAACAGTCTCGACCCCTGTGGCACACCTGTATGGTAATATTAGTGTAAGATCCAGTGGTAAAGAGAAACAAAGTAATGACACACTGTACAGTATATTTACCATCACCTGGGAACCCGTCACTTCACCAGCTGTAATAATAAATAGAGTCTCACACAAATAGTCAATTAGTTTACTCAGAAAATTGTTTGCACCGTAAACACTGTGGTAACTTGGATATTAGGCCTCATGCACACGGGATGTTAAAATAACGTTATGAAAACGCCAGTATCTTTGCAGTGATTTTTTAAAACTTTTTTTAGCTTTTTTGCAATAGCGTTTTTTTTAGCGTTTATAGCGTTTTCCGCGTTAGCATTTTTTTTTTTTTCAAATCTTTTTTTTTCAATGGATCAAAAACGTTGAAAAACGTTGGTGAGCGCCGTTTTTGAGCGTTTTTCAGCGTTAGAGCGTTTTTACAGCTGAAAAACGTCTCTCAGAACCCACTGGTCCTGGGTTTTTTTTACAGCTTAAAAACGCCTATGCCATTTGCAGCTCAAAAATGCCTAGGTGGGCATGAAGCCATAGACTAACATAGACAGGCGTTTTGTAAGCTGCAAAAAACGCTCAAAAAAGCGGCTGTAAAAACGTCCGTGTGCATGAGGCCTAAAGGATAACAATAGACTGCAATCAATGTGTGCATGAACCTGAGAATTTAGCGATCACCATGTAGAGTATATGCAGGCAGGTGCACAGTGGGGCAAATGCCCAATACCATAAAACACTGATATTGAGCACCTTCCCACTGCAGCCTCAATGCACACACCAACCCCAAATATATTACATTCACAAATAGGACAATGAAGTATAATATTAAATCCTATACTCTAGGGCTCCCCCTAGACTGCAGTTCAATGTTCAGAGAGGATAGTAACACCCTGAGGCTTTGCTAATAGTGACAAGAGTTCTTTTGTCTTCTTTATTCTTCAGCTAGCTCTTTGATTTGAACTGCAGTTATTTGTAATCCACATGAGAAAGCATAAACGAACAGAACTTTAGAGGGATGATAATAAAGAGAACTATTCCTTAGGTGGTGATGAACAGATAGCACTCCTGTATGAACTGTAATGATAATGCAGTACCGCTTCTACAGCATGGGTTATAATGAACTCCAGAGTTCTGCTGTGCACAGCCTATGCGTAAGCCGGGCCACCTCCATGGGACTACAAGTCTCACCAGCAAACAGTGTATTCTATTGGTCTGGGCAAGTGCCCGCTCACCACAACAGGCTCAGGTACTGTAGGGTTCCTTCTGAACTCCTTTCCAGAGATCTTCATCTGATCCCAGGGCTGGCGCTGTTACACCGCACCACTCCGTCAGATGGCTGATGGCTGGAACACTGGGAAACTCCAGATGTCCTGAGTCCTCAGGTCCTTCTGCACTCAAATCCAGCTGGCTGTGCTCTGGAACTCCTCAGAGGCCAATCAATTCCGCTCCGCGCCTTACAAGCCGCAGTCTTCTGGTCACACTCACAGACCTCACTGCATGCAGGTATTGAATGGCGTCCCAAGAGACCAGAAAATGCCAGTGCTGTCCTTTTTATTTGCTGACCCAGCATGCAGTGCAATCACTTTGCCTTGTGTAGTAGTTCTAAGAATTAAGTTAACACATGAGTCCTTTTCTCATTAAACCACATCCCCCACAATGCTTTGTAACTCTGACTACAAGACTGGTTCAAAAGTCTCAATAGCATTAAAAGGACGCTAGAGGGAGCCAAACTCTTATTTAAGAAAACAACTTATCATTAACATGATAGTTTAGGTAGTAAATCCCCTGCGCTACACAGGAAAGCAGCATTCCCCGTTCACTCCGTGTCCTTCTCTACCACCAATCACGACCCAGAAGTATTGTTTGGAATGACTTCCAAGTAGTGCAGAGGTGGTACACATCTCTACATGGTCACATTGAAGAGAACCTGTATTAGGAGTGTTTCTCAACCCCTTTTTCACTCACAGCACCCCATGAAAGGAAGAGAAATCACAAGGGACCCCCTTCCCAAAC
Organism: Lithobates septentrionalis; assembly: GCA_037952835.1. Lineage (NCBI taxonomy): Eukaryota > Metazoa > Chordata > Amphibia > Anura > Ranidae > Lithobates > Lithobates septentrionalis. The sequence continues at coordinate 251,876 of JBBDGP010004366.1, read as the reverse complement.
TGTATTTGTTGGGCTGAAGGAAACTGACCTGGCTGGATGATGAGGTCACCCTCTCCTTGGAGCACATAGGGGAGTCCCCACTTCACATCACCATTCCCCCTTCACATCAGAGTTCCCCATTATATCAGGGTCAACCCCCTTCACATCAGAGTTCCCCATTATATCAGGGTCAACCCCCTTCACATCAGAGTCCCTCATTACATCAGTGTCAACCCCCTTCACATCAGAGTCCCCCATTACATCAGGGTCAACCCTCTTCACATCTGAGTCCCTCATTACATCAGTATCAACCACCTTCACATCAGAGTCCCCCATTACATCAGTGTCAACACCCTTCACATCAGAGTCCCTCATTACATCAGTATCAACCACCTTCACATCAGAGTCCCCCATTACATCAGTGTCAACACCATTCACATCAGAGTCCCCCATTACATCAGTGTCAACCCCCTTCACATCAGAGTCCCCCATTACATCAGGGTCAACCCTCTTCACATCTGAGTCCCTCATTACATCAGTATCAACCACCTTCACATCAGAGTCCCCCATTACATCAGTGTCAACACCCTTCACATCAGAGTCCCCCATTACATCAGTGTCAACACCCTTCACATCAGAGTCCCCCATTAGATCAGGGTCAACCACCTTCACATCAGATTCCCCCATTACATCAGTGTCAACACCCTTCACATCAGAGTCCCCCATTAGATCAGGGTCAACCATCTTCACATCAGAGTCCCCCCATTAGATCAGGGTCAACCCTCTTCACATCAGGGTCCCCCATTAGATCAGGGTCAACCCTCTTCACATCAGGGTCCCCCATTAGATCAGGGTCAACCCCCTTTACATCAGACCCCTCCACATTAAATTAGAGGTAGCCCCCTCCACATCAGCATCTCCCCCCCCACACACAGGTGTCAAACTGGGGGCCCTCCATGTTGTGGAACTACAAGTCCCATGAAGCATTGCACAACTGATAGTTACAAACATGACTCCCACAGGCAGAGGCCACCAGTTTGATACCCCGATGGCTTATCACATCAGAGCCCCTTTTCATGTTAGAGTTCACCCTTCACATCAGAGCCCCCCCCCCCCACTATTACATTAGAGTCAGCCTGCTTCACATCAGAGTCCCCCCTTAGCTTTCATATATTAAAGCTCCTTTCACATCAGAGTCCCTCAATTTCATCAGAGTTCACCCTTGACATCAGAGCCCCCCCCCCCCTTTCATATATTAAAGCTCCTTTCACATCAGAGTCCCTTCATTACATCAGAGTTCACCCTTCACATTAGAGCCCCCCCACACACACACACACTATTACATCATAGTCAGCCTGCTTCACATCGGAGTTCATTACATCAGAGTTCCCCTCTCATTACATTAGAGTTAGCTCTTTTCACATCAGTATCCCATCAAGACATCAGAGTCTGATCATATCAGAGCCCCCATCATATCAGAGGCATTTTCACATTGTAGTTCCCTCTTTACACCAAAGTTCCCTCACCAGCCACTATTACACCAGTCAGCCTGCTTCATATCAGACTCCCACTTTCATATTAGAGTCCCCTATGCATCAGAGCCCCACACCCCACTTCATATTAGAGTCTCCCCTACACATCAGAGCCTCTCCTTCACAACAGAGCCCCCCTTCACATTAGAGCCTCCTCCTAACATCAGAGTCCCTTCTTCACATCAGAGTTCTCGCTTTACATTAGAGTCTCCTGATCACATCAGAGCCCCCTCCTTTGCATCAGGGTCTGCTCCCTTCGTATTAGAGTCCACCCTTCACAAATAGAGTCCTACTTTCACATTTTCAACATGGCTGTTGCATCGTGGGAGATGGAAGGAGGCCGGGCAGGTCTGGACAGAAGCAGGACTTCTGAATCCCTAAATCAAGATAATCCATTTTCATCATATGGACAGTCTGACTGCCAACACCATAGCAATGAATTATGTCATGTAAAAAATACCATAAAATACCATAAAAATGAATGATGCGGTGCTGCAGATAGGGAAGGACATTACCAAAGCTGCTCAATGCCTCTTGGCACCTTACCCACATTACTGGTTCTGAATGGGCCCACCCCAGCACCCCCCTAGATCCTAGATCTGCCCCTGCTGGCAGTCCCAATAATAGTGCTATATCAAGAGCAGGAACCAAACCAGTTAGCAAAGGTAAGCTTAATTTATGATCAATCAGTAAGTTTATTAACCAAGCAAATTCAAATTGGCAATTGTGGTAACACAGTTCAGCACACAAAATGGCTACCAAACAGGGCTAAGCTTAAGGCTGAGTTCACACCTATGCGAATTCGATGTGGATTTCATTGCATCCAATTCGAATAGCAGGAGAATATGACTGGCTCTCTATGGAACCGGTTCACATGTCTCCGGGGCAGCTGCGGAGCACACTGCACAGAAACTCTGTGCGTCTTTGCCTCTGTTTCACGGCCGAATTCAGGCTAAGATTCTGCCCTGATTTGTCCCTAAAACAGTTTAAGTGTGAACCGAGCCTCAAATGACACATAGGGGAAGATTTACTAAAACCGGATCACTGAGAATTTCGTGCAGCTGTGCATTGTAGCCAGTTAATCAAAAAATAGAAGAATAATACCGCGCCAATCATACATGAAAGGAAAAGCAGCCAACACTACAATCAGACAAATTGTGTACGGATGATAAACAAAAATAAAGTGTAGCGCTAATACAGTGTCAAAACAACCTAGGGCAGTGGCCCCGAAAGAAAAAAAGGGGGTATCCGTGTGTAAAACTATCAATATTCACACTATACAATAAGGGTGATAACCCAAAATCTCGCCCAAAAAAATAATAAAAGTTGTATCACATATGCCAATATGGCATATCCAAAGTGAGTGTGTGTATGTAGCTCACATTAAAAAATGAACATAAAACAACCCCCTTATGCAGGTGAGCATGAGTAAATAATCAAATCTGGCTGTGACAAAAATGGTCAATAGAGTGAAATAAACAATATGCACAGTGTACCAAGTGAAACAGTGCTAACATCAAAAGCATGTATAAAAATCAGATGTAGCATTATGGGACTGTCACTTTATAATTGATGAACCCATTTTGAGAATCAGATCACTACATCTGATTTTTATACATGCTTTTGATGTTCGCACTGTTTCACTTGGTACACTGTGCATATTGTTTATTTCACTCTATTGACCATTTTTGTCACAGCCAGATTTGATTATTTACTCATGCTCACCTGCATAAGGGGGTTGTTTTATGTTCATTTTTTAATGTGACCTACATACACACACTCACTTTGGATATGCCATATTGGCATATGTGATACAACTTTTATTATTTTTTTGGGCGAGATTTTGGGTTATCACCCTTATGGTAGCCAGTTAGCCTCTAACTGCAGCTTGTTCAATTAAGCTTTGGCATTAAAACCTGGAAGCTGATTGGTTTTTATGCAGAGCTGCACCAGATTCTGTGTCCACCAGTTTTAGTAAATCCCCCTCATAATGTCCAGGACAGCATACATAGAAGCAGCGGCACCTTAAGTGCAGCAATGAGCAGCAATAAAGCTTGATCTAACAAATTGCTGGAACTACACTGCCAGTGTGCCCTAATGGGGGCTATACTAGGCCTAAACCAATGGGATTGGCACTGTCCATAAAAATTAAAAAATGGGAGAGGGGAACAAAGGGGTCTTGCAGTGTGGTTTTACGGGAGGGGCAGTCCTTTATGTTGTTCCTCTGCCGGGTATAATTGGGGACCTTTAAGAAGCGTTGGTGCACTTAACAAGAGTTTTAGTAAACCACCATGCAGTATAAGTGCGGTAAAGATGTAGTAAAATTGTGGGTTAGGTGCAGTATATGTCCTGCCTCTAGTAATTCAGTCCCTACCAGCAGTATGAACAATGGGAAGTGAGCCCTCTCGCCAGTCCCTGAAGCAGCTGTGAACTCTGACTGCAGAAGGGAGCGCCCTCAGTCTTTCCACAGAATGCCTTTTGTTGATCATTGGTAGGAAGAAAGGGGTGATAGGATGCTCCGTTCTCCCTGTAGCAGCAGTGTAGATGTAATCGCTGTGGTCTGTGCTGCACTCCCCTGGGTCTCTCCACCCCCAGGTCTCAGCCTCCAGCTCTGGCCACTCGCACCATAGATAATCTGTGTGTAGCAGGACTGATGTGCAAATCTTGGTTTCCAGTGTAGTCTGGTAAAAACTTTTCCACCACTCCCCTTCCTCAAAGTCTCATGGGAACTGTATTGTAAAGGTCCATAAGTCCCATTCTGTGATTGATGATTCAGACTACAATATCCATGATTCTCTTCATTCTGGAAAAAAGTCCATAGAGTTTTCTGGCTATAGATCTCCCTCTGCTGACCGAAGGAGACAACACAACATCCAGCATAGCAGTAGAAAGTGAAAGTAAAAGTGACTGTAAAGAGGACAATGCCTTCTTCTCCATGTTTTTGTAGTCCAACACCTGGCCACAATACTAACAACGTACACAAGCCATCCACAACCCTGCCCCAAGCTCACCAACCTCATCTTAAAATATCACCCAAACAGTCCTCCCAAAACCTAAAGCCTTCTAGCCCCCTCGTCCCCTGCTTGCCTCCAGGACTTCTCCAGAGCATCTCTCATCCTCTGAATCACCCTCATCTCATTGAGGTGCTACTTCCACTAATGCAGAGTCATATGTCTCCTAATGCATGTGATATCCAAATGGCTGGCACTTTTATGACGACTGATATACAGCAAGCAAAGGCTGCAGACCATAATGCAGACTTCCCAAGTGTCGCGGAAGTCTCCCACATTTGGCAGCTGGATCACATACACCCACGAGCGCCTGCTGGGCCTGTCATTCAGCCACAGACAGAAGACAGAGCAGCCCGCGTGGCTGAATGGAGTACGGCAGCAATGGCCTCTTGGGTTGCTCTGCCTTCTGTCATCGCCGCAGCGGTAGTTCACAGAGTGCAGGGGAGGGGGCGGGACAAAGCCAGGAGCACCACTGACTTTCAGACCCCTCCCTGATACAGTCTGGGTGGTCGGGAGAAGGCCAAGGCTGCAGGTGCAGCTAAGTATTGGGTCGGGTTTGGAGTAGGAGCAGCAGTGCTGAGATCCCCAGAGCGTGGATTGGATGTGAGCTGGCTGGCAGGTACAGTAGGTCCTTCTCCCCAATTCAATCATGTACATTTAACCTGGCTGAATGTAGATTGTCCGATGAGGCTGACGAGGTGGCACTGAAGGACACTGATGGACTGCACTGGTGGGTACTGATGGGCTGCACTGGTGGGCACTGATGAGGTGGCACTGATGGACATTGATGGACTGCAATGCGCGGCACTGATGAGGTGGCACTGATGGACATTGATGGGCTGCACTGCTGGGCACTGATGAGGTGGCACTGATGGACACCGATAGGCTGCACTGGTGGACACCGATGAGGTGGCACTAATGGGCTGCACTGGTGGGCACTGATAAGGTGGCACTGATGGACACTGATAGACTGCACTGATGGACACTGATACAAAATCAGGGACAGTTGGGAGCTATACAAGCGGCCTCTGAACAAAAATTTCCTTTTTGTTCTTATTCCTTTTTTCTTTTTTATTGCAGAAATACAGTCCAAGAAATCACTGACATAAATAGGATGTTTCAAGACCAGTGACAGATTTCCTATCTAGAAATAAAAGTCCCACTTCTATTGAGACTGTTTGCCCAAGGCAAGTTGAATGTACAGAGATCAATTTGTGTCCTCCCAAAGCCTTTATTGTTTATCAGTCTTTTCTGAAACAAGTATAATGTAGGATATGGTTTGTGTTTAGTAAATAATCATTTTGTCTACAGAACTGAGCATTTTATAATGAAGCACAAGAGAAAATTTGAAGCCTTATGAAAGTCAAAACTGTTTTCTCTTTTTTTGATAGAGAAGGGAAAGGATAAAAGAAGTAAAAGAGATCAGCATCGGTCTGAGCACTCACACCTCCACCTCTCTGGCAGTAGCAGTTCCTCATGTCTGTGGTAATGATGGGCTCAGGCATGTTCAGATTGTACCGGCCAGGAAGCCGCCAATCATAGGCAGCGTGTATATGCGGGAAATGCCTCACTGCCTATGATTGGCGGTGTGCAGTGAGGGCTTCCTGGCGGGTACAATTCAAACACGCCTGAGCCCATCCCTAGTCTGCGGACATCACTGAGCTCTATGTGTAATCTGCTGTACACCCATTAAGATTAAAACCCTGTACACACGGTATGATTGTTGGCCAATCGAGCGTCTGATTTTTGTCAAAAGGGAGTGTGCCAGGATCTTGTCTTGCATACTAACAGTACACAAATTGTCGTGGCACAAACGCGTACATAGTGGCATACTACGAGGAATTTCAGCTCTTGAGCACCACCCTTTGGGGTGACAACCAACCGTTGTCCGCCGAAAATTTACTAGCCTGTCATCCAACATTTGTTAGCAGAAAGTTGGACAACAATTGTCAGAAGGAACGTACTAATGGTCAGATTTTAGGACAACAGTCTGTCAACAGACAATCCCCTGCCAACAATCGAACCGTGTGTACGAGGCTTTAGTCCCCAACATCCTCTACATACCAGCTGAAAGATAACATCAGGAAGACTGGAAATAACCACACCCAACTGCCAGCAAGAGAGAGGGAGCACAGAGAAAAATGATTTATACAACATTACATCATCAGCCTCTCCTGTCTACAGCTCTGATAATGTCATATTACAGGCACTGTTGTTTAACCCCTTCACGCCGGCTTGAAGGGGTTATACCGGCATGATGGCTGCAGCTGCAGGCATCACCCCGGAACCATTTTTTAGAGTTAGCTAAAAGCCGCTCGACTGTTCTCCTCCTCCCTCCCGCCACCATCTGCCGCTCTTCCCGGGCCTCCCGTCTCACCGGAAGACCCGAGCCAGCAGTCGGCACATCCGCCGGCTAGGCTGAGACCCGAACAAAGCCGCATTCAGCTCCGATCGGGGCTCCGATGTAAAATCCCGGAAGCGACGTCACAATATCACTTCCGGTTTACTCAGCTGCCAATGGTGCCGATTTAAAAAAAATGACAGGATTCAGCATCACCATTTTTGCCGATCTGAATACTTTTAAGTGCAAAGGAGGGATTGGGGGTCTTTTAGACCCCCAATCCCTCTATAAAGAGGACCTGTCACCACCTATTACTGTCACAAGGGATGTTTACATTCCTTGTGACAGCAATAAAAGTGATCAGATTTTCTTTTTTTAAAGGGACAATGTAAAAAAAAATTTAAAAAATAAGAATTTTTTTTTTTAATGCGCCGCCCCCTCATGCTCGCTTAGCAAAGAAAATGCATACATAAGTTGCGCCCGCAAATGTAAACGGTGTTAAAATCACACATGTGAGGTATCGCCATGATCGTCAGAGTGAGAGCAATCATTCTAGCACCAGACCTCCTCTGTAAGCCAAAGCTGATTGGAGAGCTCTGGGCTCTTATTCAGAAAGAGACGTGCCAAAGCTCTGTAGAGAGACCACTACTTCAGGAGGACAGGGAACAGGATTTTCTATTCAGGTTGCTGCTGATTTTTAATTAAAATAAATGGTAAGATTTATATTAAACATATTTTGTTTTGATGCATCTGCAGTGCATTTAGCTGATTTCATCTAAAACATTTAATTAGGCGTCTAACTTTATATAACAGAGAAGGAATCAGGGTGGTGAAACTTAGTTTCAAGAACAACTTCTTCATGAAGGAATGAGTTATAGTGAAATGGGATGATCTCACCTTTCCTGGTGGATTCTTCATTGACTTATCTCCAGCCAGGAGTGAGAGAGGGTCCCAGAGTTTCAGCTGTTTCACCATTGTAGACCCTGTGATGATAAAAAATGCCCTTATAGTGATTCTGCCATTATTGTGGATCCATAAATAAAGTATTAAATGGCAAAGAACATCTCTAATTGTCTAATTTCTCTCCCCATTTCCTCCAGGTGGTTTTGGCATCACACACCTCTACTGATGAACCGTTGGCTGTCAAAATCCAGACCAAGAAAAGCGAAGACTACAAAGAAGCCCTCAACGAGAGCCACATACTGAAGGAAGTTTGTACCAGCCCATTCTGCCTTAGTGGATACGGTACCTTCCAGACAAAGGTAAGGCTTTACCTTCTATTCATTTTGTGGAAGAGGTTGGTGTTAAATGGTTATCCTCTCAGGATACCACTGTAACTGACACCTACCTTTCTCACAATCTACCCAAAGTTGCATAGTGATTCAAATAGCGAATAATTTCTATAACCTGGATCTTTCTTTTCTCTGCACAGGATCACTTATTCTTCGTCATGGAATGGCTGAGTGGTGGAGACCTGAGGAACTTCTTAAACAAAAGGGCACCATTAACTATTGAGATGACAAGGTAAGGCAGTGGGGTACTATAATAATAGGAATGGGGGTATAACATAGTACTGTATATAGAGCACATCAATGTATAGCCTTGTTCTAGGTATAAGATAGATAAGACAATAGGGTAGCATGACAATAGGGATGGAGGTAGAATATAGTACTGTACATAGATCAAATAACATATGGTGTTTTCCAAGATATAAGTTAGGTAAGACAATAGGGTACCATAATAATAGAGATTGAAGTAGAATATAGTATATATAGTATAGTAGAATATAGTACTGTACACAATCAATTTAAGGTATTGGATCTCTTTTACTCTATGATGGCTCTGGGGAACCTTATTTCTCCTACAAATCACCATTATTTCCATTCTCTGACCTTTTTGATGTTCAATTTCTTAGTATCTCTCCTATACCATTCATGTTTTTCAGTTGTTTAATTATCACGACTGCCAAATACTGGTTTCTTCACAATACACCAGGCCATCCCGTAGAGGATAGTTGAGCAGTATTGACAATCACGTGTTAGGACCCCTGCCAGCACTGGGAAAGCGATTTTTCACAGCTAAATGCAAATGTAAGTCGCACATACTACTTTTCTGCTGCAATGCGATTTCTGTAGATATAGGCAACATATAAATATTTAAGTATATACCAGTAATCATGCTGTTACTTGAAATTTTAGAATGTGATGCAGTCTCTCCCTGACGAAGACTTTATCCTAACAATAAGTTGAAACGCGTTGGAAATCTGCTATCAGGAAGCCATCACACCTACCGGGGGTGGTACTTGTAACTAGCAGTAGGATGCATCATATGTTTCCATATATCTGATGTTTTTACAATTATTCAACACTTCTTAATTATAGATCAATGTGTATGTTTATGTATATCCTATTCGTTTTTTGTATCAATAAAACTTCTTTTTAACTATAATTCAACACTGCTAAATTATTGCATTGCCCTTAAAATCCCATTTTGAGGTATATATTCAGTTCTAAAAATTACAAGGGATGTTGGCAATGACACAGCCAACCCTCTGAGTCATACATTTGTGTAAAGAATATAGTACTGTACATAGATCAAATAACATATGGTATTTTCCAAGATATAAGTTAGGTAAATCAGTAGGGTACCATAATAAGAGGGATTGAGGTAGAACATGGTACCCTACATAGATTACATCAAAGTGTAGGCTTGTCCTAGATACAAGATTGTGGCAGAAAGGTATGACTTTCATCTGTCCTACGAAAGCTCTGCCCATACATGTACAATCACACACTGAGCAGACGTCCCAGGCATCAGACATATCATAGCAAACATCTAGTGAGACTGATTGAGAAAAATAGAGTTAGTTTGTAAATGTAAAACATTTTTTGTAGCTTTGAATGGAGCGGGGAAACTTTTTTTTAATGCTTTCTGTTTAGGCCTTAAATACACTTTAAGAGAGACTGTACAATTTCATTCAATCATATCTGAACACTTTTACCATCATAAAAAAAAAAACAATTTGTGAGAATTCACAAAGCATATTTGTTAAATATTCATCAGCGATGTCAAATATCCCTATAAAACACTTCTATGTGCCAAATTCTACCATTATCATAATATTTTCTTTCAACACGATTTAGTTATTGCAAGTATAGATGACTATACCTGATAATTGGAGCATTAGAATCGTGATTTGTTATTTTCTGGGTTAGATTATCATAAAAATGCTTTATATCAACCTTTTCTATCTCTCCATCAGATTTTTCACTGCTGAGATCATTTGTGGCCTGCAGTCCCTTCATGACCTCTCAGGCCCCGACGTCCATAGTCGGCACTCCATCCTACATGGCACCAGAAGTGAGTATTGGATCATTTAGCTTTTCCCTTCTTCTTGTCAGTAAAGCAACCAGTAATTACTATTCTATTTTTTTTTATATTTCTACAGATCTATTTGGAAATTCCATATGGATTTCCTGCTGACTATTTCTCCCTGGGAGTTATAGTCTATGAGATGGCGACTGGAGAATATCCATTTTCCTCCTCGGACACCGCCCCAGACACCGTCTCACACCGCCTCAGACATCGTCTCAGGCACCGCCTCAGGCATCATCTCAGGCACCGCCTCAAGCACCGACTCAGGCACTGTCTCAGGCATCGACTCAGGCACTGTCTCAGGCATCGACTCAGGCACCGCCTCAGGCACCATCTCAGGCACAGTCTCATGGACCGCCTCAGGCACCGTCTCAGGCACCGCCTCAGGCACCGACTCAGGCACAGTCTCAGGCATCGACTCAGACAACGACTCAGGCACCGTCTCAGGCATCGACTCAGACAATGACTCAGGCACCGCCCCAGGCACCGTCTCAGGCATCAACTCAGACAACGACTCAGGCACCGCCTCAGGCACCGCCCCAGGCACCGTCTCAGGCATCAACTCAGACACCGACTCAGACATCGACTTATACCTCGATGAGGTGCTCGCAGACTCAATCTGCAACCAGTATCCCAGATTCCCCGAGGATTTCAGCATGGATCTCATGGACCTCATAGCGGACAAAGTAAGTAAACACCATCTGTTGCCAGACAGAAAATGGCTATTTTATTAATATTTATTAAAGAAGAATTGCATAGTTATTGCATTTGTACCAATGTTAACCTTTGTTAACCTTTGTTTTGTATATTATTACAGCTTCTATGCAAATCACCAAGCTTAAGAGAGATGCATGTTAAATATCTGCAAAGCCACCGATTTTTTAACGGCGTAGACTGGGTGAAACTGAAGGCTGGGGAAGTAAGCCCACCATTCAACATGGAGACAGTAAGTATTTGAACTTTCTATATTCTGTGTGTGCATCAATATTTCAAATAGAAAGGCTATCATTGTACATATTCTACAGTAATAATGTTTCTTCTCTTCACAGTTACCACCGATGGACCTGACGACAGAGATAATGATGGAAGAAATCATAGATCCTGACAAAGAAGAGCTGAAGCCTGAATTATCAGAAGAGGACCAGGAGCTTTATTGTGGGTTCTCTTTCACCAGCAGCAGATGGGGAGAAATACAAAGGCCATAGGTTCCATCAAATCCCCCTGCAAAAGTTGCAGGACCGTATATTTTTTCCCCCCCCACACTATAGAAGAGGTGCAAGGCATGTGACCAGCCTGACACCAAGGAAATCCTGTGGGGGTTGTTCCCCCTTACCTTCTTTATCTATACCCCTGGTGTGTTGGAGTGGCTATAAGGGGAGGTCAGTATTTTATTCAGATGTGTGTTGGATCACCTAAAGGGGAGTGTCAAGTCTCTCACTTACCAGACCGGAGAGTCCACTTGAACAGAGGGTAGGCTCCCTTACGTATCCGACTCGCGGCCCCTGGTAGAGCAGACAGGAAGCACACGAGTGCGGAGTGGTATGAGAGCCTGTGCAGGAGTCCGTATTCCGGAAGCTAGCAGTCTTCAAACAGCAGATGATAGTCAGAGGCAGAGGCAACGGATGCTGAGCAGGAGCTAAAGACACCTTGACGGGTTAGCCCCCCATATCAAAATTTTTGAAAAAATTTTATGCAGTTTGTTAGATCTTTGTTAGATCAGGTTAGATCAACCGTTGTTTGCGTTAGATCTCACACAGAAGAAGCGATATTAACAGTTATTTGCTGGGGGGGGCTAACCCGTCATCAGCCCCCCCTTATCAAAAAATTGACCAAAAAGTTAGCTATTTTGGAAGCAATTTGTTAGATCCGGTAAGATCAAGTGGTTTTAACGTTAGATCTCACATAATTAGAGACTTATTAACTGATTAATGAGGGGGGCTGGCCCCCCTTATCAAATTTTCGGGCCAAAAATCATTCAGGCTAATAGATATTTGTTAGATCCGGTAAGATCAAGTGGTTTTAACGTTAGATCTAACATCATTTCAGAGAAGTTCCACATCAAAATAGAGATATTAGGTGGTACATATGGACGGGCTGGCCCCCCCTTATCGAATTTTCGGGCCAAAAATCATTCAGGCTAATAGATATTCGTTAGATCCGGTAAGATCAAGTGTTTTTAACGTTAGATCTGACATCATTTCAGAGATATTCCACATCAAAATAGAGATATTAGGTGGAACATAAGGACAGGTTAGCCCACCCTTATCAAATTTTCTGGCCAAAAATCATTCAGGCTAATAGATATTCGTTAGATCCGGTAAGATCAAGTGGTTTTAACGTTAGATCTCACATCATTTCAGAGATATTCCACATCAAAATAGAGATATTAGGTGGTACATATGGACGGGCTGGCCCCCCCTTATCAAATTTTCTGGCCAAAAATCATTCAGGCTAATAGCTATTCGTTAGATCCGGTAAGATCAAGTATTTTTAATGTTAGATCTCACATAATTAGAGACTTATTAAGTGATTAATGAGGGGGGCTGGCCCCCCCTTATCAAATTTTCGGGCCAAAAATCATTCAGGCTAATAGATATTCGTTAGATCCGATAAGATCAAGTGTTTTTAACGTTAGATCTCACATCATTTCAGAGATATTCCACATCAAAATAGAGATATTAGGTGGTACATATGGACGGGCTGGCCCCCACTTATCAAATTTTCTGGCCAAAAATCATTCAGGCTAATAGCTATTCGTTAGATCCGGTAAGATCAAGTGTTTTTAACGTTAGATCTCACATAATTAGAGACTTATTAAGTGATTAATGAGGGGGGCTGGCCCCCCCTTATCAAATTTTCGGGCCAAAAATCATTCAGGCTAATAGATATTCATTAGATCCGATAAGATCAAGTGTTTTTAACGTTAGATCTCACATCATTTCAGAGATATTCCACATCAAAATAGAGATATTAGGTGGTACATATGGACGGGCTGGCCCCCCTTTATCAAATTTTCGGGCCAAAAATCATTCAGGCTAATAGATATTCGTTAGATCCGGTAAGATCAAGTGTTTTTAACGTTAGATCTCACATAATTATAGACTTATTAAGTGATTAATGATGGGGGGCTGGGCCCCCCTTATCAAATTTTCGGGCCAAAAATCATTCAGGCTAATAGATATTCGTTATATCCGGTAAGATCAAGTAGTTTTAACGTTAGATCTCACATCATTTCAGAGATATTCCACATCAAAATAGAGATATTAGGTGGTACATATGGACGGGCTGGCCCCCCCTTATCGAATTTTTGGGCCAAAAATCATTCAGGCTAATAGATATTCATTAGATCCGGTAAGATCAAGTGTTTTTAACGTTAGGTCTCACATCATTTCAGAGATATTCCACATCAAAATAGAGATATAAGGTGGTACATATGGACGGGTTAGCCCCCCTTATCAAATTTTCTGGCCAAAAATCATTCAGGCTAATAGATATTCGTTAGATCCGGTAAGATCAAGTGTTTTTAACGTTAGATCTCACATAATTAGAGACTTATTAAGTGATCAATGAGGGGGGCTGGCCCCCCCTTATCAAATTTTCGGGCCAAAAATCATTCAGGCTAATAGATATTCGTTAGATCCGGAAAGATCAAGTGTTTTTAACGTTAGATCTCAGATCATTTCAGAGATATTCCACATCAAAATAAAGATATTAGGCGGTACATATGGACAGGCTGGCCCCCCTTATCAAATTTTCTGGCCAAAAATCATTCAGACTAATAGATATTCGTTAGATCCGGTAAGATCAAGTGTTTTTAACGTTAGATCTCACATAATTAGAGACTTATTAAGTGATTATCGAGGGGTGGCTGGCCCCCCCTTATCAAATTTTCAGGCCAAAAATCATTCAGGCTAATAGATATTCATTAGATCCGGTAAGATCAAGTGGTTTTAACGTTAGATCTCACATCATTTCAGAGATATTCCACATCAAAATAGAGATATTAGGTGGTACATATGGACGGGCTGGCCCCCCCCTTATCAAATTTTCTGGCCAAAAATCATTCAGGCTAATAGCTATTCGTTAGATCCGGTAAGATCAAGTATTTTTAACGTTAGATCTCACATAATTAGAGACTTATTAAGTGATTAATGAGGGGGGCTGGCCCCCCCTTATCAAATTTTCGGGCCAAAAATCATTCAGGATAATAGATATTCGTTAGATCCGATAAGATCAAGTGTTTTTAACGTTAGATCTCACATCATTTCAGAGATATTCCACATCAAAATAGAGATATTAGGTGGTACATATGGACGGGCTGGCCCCCCTTTATCAAATTTTCGGGCCAAAAATCATTCAGGCTAATAGATATTCGTTAGATCCGGTAAGATCAAGTGTTTTTAACGTTAGATCTCACATAATTATAGACTTATTAAGTGATTAATGATGGGGGGCTGGGCCCCCCTTATCAAATTTTCGGGCCAAAAATCATTCAGGCTAATAGATATTCGTTATATCCGGTAAGATCAAGTAGTTTTAACGTTAGATCTCACATCATTTCAGAGATATTCCACATCAAAATAGAGATATTAGGTGGTACATATGGACGGGCTGGCCCCCCCTTATCGAATTTTTGGGCCAAAAATCATTCAGGCTAATAGATATTCGTTAGATCCGGTAAGATCAAGTGTTTTTAACGTTAGGTCTCACATCATTTCAGAGATATTCCACATCAAAATAGAGATATAAGGTGGTACATATGGACGGGTTAGCCCCCCTTATCAAATTTTCTGGCCAAAAATCATTCAGGCTAATAGATATTCGTTAGATCCGGTAAGATCAAGTGTTTTTAACGTTAGATCTCACATAATTAGAGACTTATTAAGTGATTAATGAGGAGGGGCTGGCCCCCCCTTATCGAATTTTCGGGCCAAAAATCATTCAGGCTAATAGATATTCCTTAGATCCGGTAAGATCAAGTGTTTTTAACGTTACATCTCACATCATTTCAGAGATATTCCACATCAAAATAGAGATATTAGGTGGTACATATGGATGGGTTAGCCCCCCCTTTTTAACGTTAGATCTCAGATCATTTCAGAGATATTCCACATCAAAATAAAGATATTAGGTGGTACATATGGACAGGCTGGCCCCCCCTATCAAATTTTCGGGCCAAAAATCATTCAGGCTAATAGATATTCGTTATATCCGGTAAGATCAAGTAGTTTTAATTTTAGATCTCACATCAATTCAGAGATATTCCACATCAAAATAGAGATATTAGGTGGTACATATAGACGGGTTAGCCCCCCTTATCAAATTTTCTGGCCAAAAATCATTCAGGCTAATAGATATTCGCTAGATCTGGTAAGATCAAGTGGTTTTAATGTTAGATCTCACATCATTTCAGAGATATTCAACATCAAAATAGAGATATTAGGTGGTACATATGGACGGGCTGGCCCCCCCTTATCAAATTTTCTGGCCAAAAATCATTCAGGCTAATAGATATTCGTTGGATCCGGTAAGATCAAGTGTTTTTAACGTTAGATCTCACATAATTAGAGGCTTATTAAGTGATTAATGAGGGGGGCTGGCCCCCCCTTATCAAATTTTCGGGCCAAAAATCATTCAGGCTAATAGATATTCGTTAGATCCGGTAAGATCAAGTGTTTTTAACGTTAGATCTCACATCACTTCAGAGATATTGCACATCAAAATAGAGATATTAGGTGGTACATATAGACGGGTTAGCCCCCCTTATCAAATTTTCTGGCCAAAAATCATTCAGGCTAATAGATATTCGCTAGATCTGGTAAGATCAAGTGGTTTTAACGTTAGATCTCACATAATTAGAGACTTATTAACTGATTAATGAGGGGGGGCTGGCCCCACTTATCAAATTTTCGGGCCAAAAATCATTCAGGCTAATAGATATTCGTTAGATCCGGTAATATCAAGTGGTTTTAACGTTAGATATCACATCATTTCAGAGATATTCCACATCAAAATAGAGATATTGGGTGGTACATATGGACGGGTTAGCCCCCCTTATCAAATTTTCGGGCCAAAAATCATTCAGGCTAATAGATATTTGTTAGATCTGGTAAGATCAAGTGGTTTTAACGTTAGATTTCACATCATTTCAGAGATATTCCACATCAAAATAGAGATATTGGGTGGTACATATGGATGGGCTGGCCCCCCCTTATCGTATTTTCGGGCCAAAAATCATTCAGGCTAATAGATATTCCTTAGATCCGGTATGATCAAGTGTTTTTAACGTTAGATCTCACATCATTTCAGAGATATTCCACATCAAAATAGAGATATTAGGTGGTAAATATGGACGGGCTGGCCCCCCCTTATCAAATTTTCAGGCCAAAAATCATTCAGGCTAATAGATATTCGTTAGATCTGGTAAGACCAAGTGTTTTTAACGTTAGATCTCACATAATTAGAGACTTATTAAGTGATTAATGAGGGGGCTGGCCCCCCCTTATCAAAATTTCAGGCCAAAAATCATTCAGGCTAATAGATATTCGTTAGATCCGGTAAGATCAAGTGTTTTTAACGTTAGATCACACATCATTTCAGAGATATTCCACATCAAAATAGAGATATTAGGTGGTACATATGGACAGGCTGGCCCCCCCTTATCAAATTTTCTGGTCAAAAATCATTCAGGCTAATAGATATTTGTTAGATCCGGTAAGATCAAGTGGTTTTAACGTTAGATCTCACATCATTTCAGAGATATTTCATAAAAAATAGAGATTTTAGGTGGTACAGAAGGTACATCCATCTTCAACCGTCTCTGGATGGTCCGTGGAACCTTCTTTGCATGGTTCTTCAGTGGGTGCGTGTGGTCTCTCCTCACACCTCCGTTCACCTCCCTGCCTCATGGTGATCTCTCCTCAGACCAACAAGCTTAAGTTTTTAGCTAGCCCCCCCTTCTTGCAAAGCAGGCTGGGCTTGGTAGTTCCACCCCCTGTAGAAATCAATGGGGCTGTATTGTGAGCCGTGGTCCTCTGCTGCTGCTTGATTGGCTTCCTCTCCCTGCCAATAGGGACACAGGAAGAGGAGAGGAAGGGGGAGAAATCCCCCACAGGGACTGACAGGTGTGCTCTCCCTCAGTGAGTGCCTGTGTTAGTGTCTATTCAGTCCGGCGGTCGCTGGCAGGAATGGCGGGAGGTGCGGGACCATGGGTAATAGAGTACCCCCGCTACACACTCCCCCCACCAAAGAACCTTTGGTCAACCAAAGGAGGTAAAGAGTGTATGACCTGTTACATGCTTTTGATATACACACGGAAGAAAAAAAAACAGGTTAGTGTGCACAGGAAACCATACAATTTACATCTGCATAAAACCCTGGCAGAGGAACATCCCAAAAATTAGCATAGGAGGGGAGGTTAACTGGAATGGCCCAGCTAGATGTGCCAGGGGCTGAGTGTCAGAAACCAAGAAATCAGGCCAAGACAGAAGTACAGTTAAATCACACTTGTTTAATAAAAAGAGTAAAAAGAATAAACGTAGTCAAAACATAGCCAAAGTTCAGTAACCGGAACGGATAGTCAGCCAAGCCAGAAGTCAGGGATCAATGTAGTGGAACAGCAAGCAGGATCTGGAGCCAGAAGGGATGTCAGCAAAGCAAGTCTTGAACAGGATCGCAGGAGATTGTTTCTGTGATGTTGACCAAGGCGAAGGCAGAGATCCTCTGGACTGGACGGCTTATGTAGGCAGGACTGACGAGCAGGATATCATCAACAGCTGAGTAACTGTGGAGAGATAGGAGCTGGCAATTATCCGACAGCTGAGTGGCCAGCTCAGAGAAGGAAGGGCTGAGCCCAGCCCTGACAGTGAGTTGGGATTGTCCACCACCAAATCTGCAGTGGAAGGGTCAGTTTCTTCAAGAGTCCTTTTTGCAATGAGAACGACCTCCTCAGAGCTTTCACTCAAAGTATCATATATTAGTCTTTTGGGTGGGTGAATAACCCTTCGCTCTCGCTGTTCTTTAGGTTTTGGGGTTACAGGCACACTGGTCTCTTCTTCTTCCTGCATATCAGCTTCAGCTTCCTCAATGAAGGATGGAAAGTCTTAGAGGTCTGTTGTCAGCAGGGAAGATTGAGGGTCTTCCAACTCTTCAAAAGGTGGACGTTGAGGTACAAACTCAGGCCTGAAAGTCACCTCAGTCACCTTGGGAGGAGAAGAAAGGGGGGGGGGGGTGGCAGGCCCTGGCATTCGAGATGGCCACAGACAATCTTTCTCTTCATCCTTGCTGTTTTCATCTTCAGCAAGGGGTACAGAGTGAGATCTAGTCACTGGCCGGGATCTTTGAGAGGCCGTGGGTGTGGACTGTAAATCTGGCTGTGGTGGCACATGAACTGCTTCTGACAGAGGCAACAGATGATTGTGATGCTAAGTCTTCAGCAGGCCTGTGCTTTCCTCTGGCCGGATTTGATATACTGGGTGTCTGGGCAGATGCTTGCAAAAGACATAGGTTAGCCAACTTGTGCTTTCCAGGGACACCCAGGTTTCTCAGCAGTACCTTGTCATCCGGCTGTAGGTCCTGCACTCGTACCCTAAGGTCAAAGTTTATTTTGTTTCTCTGTCCTCGGGCATATGAGGCAGCTTGAGCCTTATCATAGGTGGTTTTCAGACGTCTCAGCAGGCGATCCACATACCCTCTGTGGAAAGTTGCTAAGGTATGGTCGAGGGATGTGCCGAAGGCCAAGTCTACTGGCAGCCGGGCCTACGGTCTGCACATCAAACTATAGGGAGAGTAACCTGTGGCATCATTGGCGGTGCTGTTATAAGCATGCACAATAGCCACTATATGCTTGCTCCAGTGCTGCTTTTGTTCTGAACTTAGAGTTCCAAGTATATCCAGGATAGGGTGGCCACGTGTCCCAGATTGCCCGGGATTGTCCCTTATTTTAGATATTTGTCCCGTGTCCCGGGTACCTTCATTCCGGGACAATACAGTGTCCCGGAATGAAAAAAAAAACACACCGCCGCCGATTCTGTCTCCGAGTCTGACTGCCACCCTTATTATATCAGTATACACAAGTGCCTTAACTGGTTGCTAGGCTAAGGCCGCCCGCCCCGCGTCTAGCAACCAGTGACGTCAGCTGGCACCGTCAGTCACGTGGGACTGGAGTCAGTGCAGTGGGCACTGGGCACCCGCACGGCACGGCGGCGACGGCGCACTCGTCTAGACTCACTCTACGGCTGAGCAGCGCGCCTCTGAGAGAGAGAGCAGCCGCCAGCCTGCCAGTGTCAGTGAGTCTTACTAGCCTGCCCTGTGCGCGCCGCCCAGCCCCAGTCAGTGGTGGACAGTGCCTGCCAGTGACCAGTCCCGGAGCCGCCGAGCCGACTACAGCTACTCCAGCAGCCGAACATTGATTGCCACTGCCAGCCAGCAAGCGCAACCCTCCAAGCTGCCCGTCATGAGAGAGTGAGTCGTCCATCCTCCTGATTGATCCGAGTCCTCCCTCCGGCTCCCTCCCGCCCACGAGGTCCGCCCACCAGGCGCCAGAGTACGACAGGTTAATGTAACTTCCACACTACCTAGTGAGCAATGCACACACACTCCCTCTCAAATCTGCTGCTGTCCCCAGACCCCCACCCCCCTCAGTTCTACTGCTGTCCCCCACACAGCCACACTCCCTCTCAGTTCTGCTGCTGTCCCCCACCCCCCTCAGATCTGCTGCTGTCTCCCACACTCCCTCTCAGTTCTGCTGCTCTCCCCCTCCATCTTTCCTCCATGTCCCCCTCCGTTCTTCCTCTGTGTCCCCCTCTGTTCTTCCTCCGTGTCCCCCTCCATTCTGCTGCTGTCCCCCTCCATTCTTCCTCCGTGTCCCCCTCCATTCTTCCTCCGTGTCCCCCTCCGTTCTTCCTCTGTGTCCCCCTCTGTTCTTCCTCCGTGTCCCCCTCCATTCTGCTGCTGTCCCCCTCCATTCTTCCTCCGTGTCCCCCTCCATTCTTCCTCCGTGTCCCCCTCCGTTCTTCCTCTGTGTCCCCCTCCGTTCTTCCTCTGTGTCCCCCTCCGTTCTTCCTCTGTGTCCCCCTCCGTTCTTCTTCTGTGTCCCCCTCCGTTCTTCCTCCGTGTCCCCCTCCATTCTTCCTCCGTGTCCCCCTCCGTTCTGCTGCTGTCCCCCTCCGTTCTTCCTCCGTGTCCCCCTCCGTTCTTCCTCCGTGTCCCCCTCCGTTATTCCTCCGTGTCCCCCTCCGTTCTTCCTCTGTGTCCCCCTCCGTTCTGCTGCTGTCCCCCTCCATTCTTCCTCCGTGTCCCCCTCCATTCTTCCTCCGTGTTCCCCTCCATTCTTCCTCCGTTTCCCCCTCCGTTCTTCCTCCGTGTCCCCCTCCGTTCTTCCTCCGTGTCCCCCTCCGTTCTTCCTCTGTGTCCCCCTCCGTTCTTCCTCTGTGTCCCCCTCCGTTCGTCCTCTGTGTCCCCCTCCATTCTTCTTCTGTGTCCCCCTCCGTTCTTCCTCTGTGTCCCCCTCTGTTCTTCCTCTGTGTCCCCCTCCGTTCTTCCTCTGTGTCCCCCTCCATTCTTCTTCTGTGTCCCCCTCCATTCTTCCTCCGTGTCCCCCTCTGTTCTGCTGCTGTCCCCCTCCATTCTTCCTCCGTGTCCCCCTCCGTTCTTCCTCTGTGTCCCCCTCCGTTCTTCCTCTGTGTCCCCCTCCGTTCTTCCTCCGTGTCCCCCTCCGTTCTTCCTCCGTGTCCCCCTCCATTCTTCCTCCGTGTCCCCCTCCGTTCTTCCTCCATGTCCCCCTCCGTTCTTCCTCCGTGTCCCCCTCTGTTCTTCCTCCGTGTCCCCCTCCATTCTTCCTCCGTGTCCCCCTCCGTTCTGCTGCTGTGCCCCTCCGTTCTTCCTCTGTGTCCCCCTCCATTCTGCTGCTGTCCCCCTCCGTTCTTCCTCCGTGTCCCCCTCCGTTCTGCTGCTGTCCCCCTCCGTTCTTCCTCTGTGTCCCCCTCCATTCTGCTGCTGTCCCCCTCCATTCTGCTGTTCCCCTCTGTTTTGCTGCTGTCCCCCTCTGTCCTGCTACATAGTTACATAGTTACATACATAGTTACATAGTAGGTGAGGTTGAATGTAGGTGTGATTATGTGTCAGTATTACATTATATATCCCTGTATGTTGCGGTCATTCAGGTGATTATCTAATAGTTTCTTGAAGCTATCAATGCTCCCCACTGAGACCACCGCCTGTGGAAGGGAATTCCACATCCTTGCCGCTCTTACAGTAAAGAACCCTCTACGTAGTTTAAGGTTAAACCTCTTTTCTTCTAATTGTAATGAGTGGCCACGAGTCTTATTAAACTCTCTTCTGCGAAAAAGTTTTATCCCTATTGTGGGGTCACCAGTACAGTATTTGTAAATTGAAATCTGCTTTCCCCCTCCATTCTTCCTCCGTGTCCCCCTCTGTTCTGCTGCTGTCCCCCTCCGTCCTGCTGTCCCCCTCCGTTCTTCCTCCGTGTCCCCCTCCATCCTGCTGTCCCCCCAAAAATTGGCAAAAAAAAGTATCAAAAACCATCCTTTTTGGGCGGCGCGGGGGGGGGGGGGGGGGGGGGTGTGTCCCTGAATGGCAGTTTGGAAATGTGGTCACCCTAATCCAGGAGGGTTCAGTTGAATCTCTCTGGTTGAGAATCTCCTTGAGGATGATACGGGGTGGTTTTAGACTTCCTGATGCCCAACAGGTCTGAAAGTCTCTTGATGAGACTACTCTGGACATCTCTCGCTTGATCAGAGTGGATGCTTTGGGACAGACCATAGTGCACAAAGAATTTCTCCGCGAAGATCTTGGCCACCATGGATGCTTGTTGGTCCCTCATGGAAAACGCCTGGGCATACCGAGTGAAACGGTCAGTCACTACCAGGATATTTCCCTGCCCGCTCAGATCAGGCTCCAAGCACAGAATGTCAATGCACACCAGCTCCATGGGTCCTTGGCTCTGAAGATGGTCCATTGGGGCAGCTCGGTGAGGCAAAGTCTTCCTTTGGATACATCTGATGCAGGAGTGGCAATAGTCCTCAACTTCAGCCTGCATGCAGGGCCAGTAGAACCGGTCCCTCACCAGGAGAAAAGTCCTCTTGGGCCCTAGGTGGCCATGGTTGTCATGTAGGTGTCAGGGCTGGGCTCAGCCCTTCCTTCTCTGAGCTGGCCGCTCAGCTGTCGGCTAATTGCCAGCTCCCATTTCTCTCCACAGTTACCCAGCAAGTTGTCCAGCTCACTTGATCTCTGCCTTCACCTTTGTCAACATCACAGAGTCTTTCTCCTGCGTTCCTGTTGAAGACTTGATAGGCTGACTTTCCTTCTTGCTCCTGATCCTGCTTGCTGTACTACTACGTTTATCTCTGGCTCTCTGACATTTGCTTGGCTGACTACCCGATCCGGTTACTGAACTCTGGCTTGTTTTGACTACGCTTACTCTGTTTACCTTATTATTATTATTAAAGGAGTGTGATTTAACTATACTTCTGTCTCGGTCTGATTCATGGTTTCTGATAGTAGGGCAGTTAATACTGTCTCCGTATGTTTTTCAGGTTGGAATAGCTGCCATTTTTCTTCAGAATCGTCAGAGGGGCCCCTTCGGTAGACCAACCCTCTGTGCACCTGAAACCGATCCCACTCTCGGTGCAGCAGATGGGTTTCCTTCGGGGAGTCAGTGAGGAGCAAGTCAGGGCATTGGCTCTCCAAGGCCTTGAATGCCAAGCTACAGGGAGGGTCCTCTAACTGTTCCCTCCACAGGTCTTTGACAGCTTGGGCAGACCTTCATCCCCGACTTGGGCGACATTGCAATAACATCTGGGAACACCAACGGCTGACACTCCAACCTCTTCGGTCCTGGATCCTACTCCAGGTTGATGTTCTGCTCCTTGACATAAGGCTCGTACCCTTCAGGTGTCAGTTGGGCCTATTCTTCTGGAGGGTCTCTGGAACAATGGGGCTTTCTTGACAAAGCATCAGCGTCTTGTTTCCTGACCCCGGTTGATACTTCAGGCTGAAAATAAACTCTGATAGAGCAGCCAACCATTTGTGACCCGTGGAGTCCAACTTGGTGGTAGTGAGGATGTAGGTGAGAGCATTGTTGTCGGTCTTGATCACGAACTCAACTCCATACAGGTAATCCCTCAGCTTATCCACCCACTTCAAGGCCAGAAACTCAAGTTTGTGCATGGGATAGTTCTTCTCGGCGGGGGCCAAGTTCCGACTCACGTAGGCAACAGGCCGTAGATGGCAGTCATGTTCTTGATATAGCACCCCACCTAACCCATCTCAACTGGCGTCAAAGTGTAGCTCGTATGGCCTGGTTGGGTCTTCATAGGCCACGACTGGAGCGGTTGTTAGGCTTCACTTCAGCTGCCTAAAACCTCTTCACACTTCAGAGTCAATTGTTCCTGAATGGACTCTCTGGGTTTTCTGGGCCCTCCAGCTGGTCTGACAGGCTTTGGCAGATCAGGATCAGCGTCTTAGTGAATCCCTTGACAAATCTTCTGTAATAAGAGCAGAATCCCAGAAATGACCTAAGCTCAGTCACATTGGTAGGCCTCGGCCAGGAGGTCAGTGGCCACTTCATCAGCAGACACATTGTGACCAAGGTAGTTGACCGAGGGATGATAAAACTGGCACTTTTCCAGAGACAGCTTCAACCCCCTCACCATGGAGTCTCTTAAGGACCTTCTGCAGAACCTCTTCGTGCTCTTCCAGGGTCTTGCTGAAAACGATGATGTCGTCTAAGTACACCAACACCTCGATCAGTTTCATGTCACCCACGGTCTTCTCCATTAGCCTTTGGAAGGTGGCTGGGACACCAGACAGGCCTTGATGCATACGGTCAAATCCAAAGATCCCAAGCGGGGTAATGAAAATGGTCTTCTTCCGATCCTCAGGGTGCATGGGGATTTGGTAATACCCACTCTTCAAATCCAGCATGCTGAACCACTTCGCTCCTGACAGGCTCTGCAAGACATCTTCTATCCTTGGGGTGGTATATTGGTCGGGAATAGTTCTTAAGTTCAGTGTCCGGTAGTCAATACCCAGCCTCAGTGACCCATTCTTCTTCTGTACCACCACTATTGGGGAAGCGTATAGACTCTGGGACTCGGATGATACCTGCCCTCTTCAACTCTGCCAGTTGTTTATGCATATCCTCCAAGTCCCCTAAAGGAATCCATCAAACTCTTTCCTTGAACGGCTTATGCACTCGAAGAGATGGATCTGGTATTGGGCACTTTTTGTACACCCCACATCAAATTCACTCTTAGAGAATGCAGCCTGCCATCTCAGGAGCTGAGTCTTGGCCCTTTCTTTCCATTCAGGCAAAAGGGGAGTATTTTTTTGGATAGAGCTCCTCCACAGAGATCCCATCCTTTGCACCCCCCACCAAATCAGACGGCGGGACTGAGGTGGCCAGATTCACTTGTCCCAGCAACATCTGAGCCGGCATCTTCACTGGCGAGGCTGTTATGTTGTGGACACTAACCAAGATCTTTCCGTGACTTCTTTGCAACCCTTTGGTTGA
This sequence comes from Lithobates septentrionalis, assembly GCA_037952835.1. NCBI lineage: Eukaryota > Metazoa > Chordata > Amphibia > Anura > Ranidae > Lithobates > Lithobates septentrionalis. The sequence continues at coordinate 227,105 of JBBDGP010004366.1, read as the reverse complement.
AACCACCTCGGGAATGTCTTCTCTCTGTCCGTCTGATTCAAGGACAATGAAAGGGCCTGCTTGCTTCCAATTTAGCTTGACAGATGCTTGTAAATAGGCCACTTTACCAGGCTGTAACACCTTCTCACACTGGACCAAGCGCCAGATCTTTCCCTTCTGTTTTTGTACCAGGTGCTGGTAGGCTTGTCTCAGCATGGGGTGCAAACATGTAGTTGAAGTGCCCGGCTCCAAAACAAGAGGTGTCAACAGCCTTCTGACAAGATCAGTATTGGTCTCTGTGATGACTTACTGGCCCCTGGTGGGCGAGGACAGACCACTGCCTGAGTTTCAAAAGTCTTGGCTTTCCCAGCCATGGAGGGATCGAAGGTCAGCTTGACCGGTAGATAGCCATCATAGGGGAAGTTCTGAGTCACAATGCCCCATATCTGCAGCTCTTCCAACTTCTGCAAAGGCAGGTGCTTGAGGTGCCTGTCATAGAAGTCTCTGTAGAGAAGAGTCACTTAAGCTCCAGTATCCAGAAGGGCCTTGGTGTAGACTCCCTTTACTTGGATGGGAACAACAGGAGAAGGTCCCACCAGCTTGTCAGGGAGCATGGAGGAAGTGGTGGCCCTGGCCTGTTCGGTGGTTTGTATCCACGCTCCTCTCTGCGAGGTTCTGATTGGGCTTAAATCTGTGCTAAGTTCTGGGAGTCTGGTGTGTATTGACTCTCCGACACCAGGCAGCATTTGTCAAAAGAAACAGGACACTGGGTTGTTTGGAGGCAACAATGGGGGGCCCTCTGCAAGGGTTTGGACTTTCGCTGCTGTCTCTTCGTGTCATTGGTTTTGAGCCAGCTACCGTAGATGGGCACACGGTTGACTCCTTCACCAGAGCCCTCCGAAGTTTCCCTCTGGCTTCTGTTACTGTGCTTTAGGCTTCACTGGGCTTGGACACACCTGTCGATTAATGTCCCACATAATTTCAGCATACCTCAGTATGCTCAATGGCACTCCTCACTGGTACATGTGAAAATGCTCATCACCGCCTCGATATAGACACTAGTATGGATATACGTGCATCGTTACCAAATATACATAATATCCCTGTAATTATGGATAATCAAACATTAAAATCACTTGATCTTACCGGATCTAATGAATATCAATTAGCCGGGTGATTTTTTGGCCAGAAAATTTGATAAGAGGGGGTCAGCCCCCCTCATTAATCACTTAATAAGTCTCTAATTATGTGAGATCTAATCTCATCCTTACGTACTACCACCTAATATCTCTAACGTTAAAACCACTTGATCTTTCCGGATCTAACGAATATTTATTAGCCTAGATGATTTTTGGCCAGAAAATTGCATGTAGGGGGGCTAGCCCGTCCACATGTACCACCTAATATCTCTATTTTGATGGGGAATATCTCTGAAATGATGTAAGATCTAACGTTAAAACCACTTGATCTTACCGGATCTAACGAATATCTATTAGACTGAATGATTTTTGGCCAGAAAATTTGATAAGGGGGGGGCCAGCCGGTCCATATGTACCACCTAATATCTCTATTTTGATGTCGAATATCTCTGAAATGATGTGAGATCTAACGTTGAAACCACTTGATCTTACCAGGTCTAACGAATATCTATAAGCCTGAATGATTTTTGGCCAGAAAATTTGAAAAGGGGGGCTAACCCGTCCATATGTACCACCTAATATCTCTATTTTGATGTGGAATATCTCTGAAATGATGTGTGATCTAACGTTAAAAACACTTGATCTTACCGGATCTAACGAATATCTATTAGCCTGAATGATTTTTGGCCAGAAAATTTGATAAGGGGGGGCCAGCCCGTCCATTTGTACCACCTAATATCTCTATTTTGATGTGGAATATCTCTGAAATGATGTGAGATCTAACTTTAAAAACACCTGATCTTACCGGATCTAACGAATATCTATTAGCCTGAATGATTTTTGGCCCGAAAATTTGATAAGGGGGGGCCAGCCCCCCCTCATTAATCACTTAATAAGTCTCTAATTATGTGAGATCTAACGTTAAAAACACTTGATCTTACCAGATCTAACGAATATCTATTAGCCTGAATGATTTTTGGCCTGAAAATTTGATAAAGGGGGGCCAGCCCCTCCTCATTAATCACTTAATAAGTCTCTAATTATGTGAGATCTAACGTTAAAAACACTTGATCTTACCGGATCTAATGAATATCTATTAGCCTGAATGATTTTTAACCCGAAAATGTGATAAGGGGGGGCCAGCCCCCCCTCATTAATCACTTAACCACTTCAGCCCCGGAAGGATTTACCCCCTTCCTGACCAGAGCACTTTTTACAATTCGGCACTGCGTCGCTTTAACTGCTAATTGCGCGGTCATGCAATGCTCTACCCAAACGAAATTTGCATCCTTTTCTTCCCACAAATAGAGCTTTCTTTTGATGGTATTTGATCACCTCTGCCGTTTTTATTTTTTGCGCTATAAACGGAAAAAGACTGAAAATTTTGAAAAAAAATGATATTTTCTACTTTTTGTTATAAAAAAAATCCAATAAACTAAATTTTAGTCATACATTTAGGCCAAAATGTATTCGGCCACATGTCTTTGGTAAAAAAAATGTCAATAAGCGTATATTTATTGGTTTGCGCAAAAGTTATAGCGTCTACAAACTAGGGTACATTTTCTGGAATTTACACAGCTTTTAGTTTATGACTGCCTATGTCATTTCTTGAGGTGCTAAAATGGCAGGGCAGTACAAAACCCCCCCAAATGACCCCATTTTGGAAAGTAGACACCCCAAGGAAATTGCTGAGAGGCATGTTGAACCCATTGAATATTTATTTTTTTTGTCCCAAGTGATTGAATAATGACCAAAAAAAAAAAAAAAATTTACAAAAAGTTGTCACTAAATGATATATTGCTCACACAGGCCATGGGCATATGTGGAATTGCACCCCAAAATACATTCAGCTGCTTCTCCTGAGTACGGGGATACCACATGTGTGGCACTTTTTGGGAGCCTAGCCGCGTACGGGGCCCCGAAAACCCAGCACCACCTTCAGGATTTCTAAGGGCATACATTTTTGATTTTACTTCTCACTACCTATCACAGTTTTGAAGGCCATAAAATGCCAAGATGGCACAAACCCCCCCCAAATGACCCCATTTTGGAAAGTAGACACCCCAAGCTATTTTCTGAGAGGCATGGTGAGTATTTTGCAGCTCTCATTTGTTTTTGAAAATGAAGAAAGACCAGAAAATTTTTTTTTTTTTCTTTTTTCAATTTTCAAAACTTTGTGACAAAAAGTGAGGTCTGCAAAATACTCACTATACCTCTCAGCAAATAGCTTGGGGTGTCTACTTTCCAAAATGGGGTAATTTGGGGGGGGGGGGGTTGTGCCACCTGGGCATTCCATGGCCTCCGAAACTGTGATAGGCAGTGAAGAGTGAAATCAAAAATTTACGGCCTTAGAAAGCCTGAAGGCGGTGCTTGGTTTTCGGGGTCCCGTGCGCGGCTAGGCTCCCAAAAAGTCCCACACATGTGGTATCCCCGTACTCAGGAGAAGCAACAGAATTTATTTTGGGGTGTAATTTCACATATCCCCATGGCATGTTTGAGCAATATAACATTTAGTGACAACTTTGTGCAAAAAAAAAAATAATAATTTGTCTCTTTCCCGCTACTTGTGTCACAATATAAAATATTCCATGGACTCGACATGCCTCTCAGCAAATAGCTTGGGGTGTCTACTTTCCAAAATGGGGTCATTTGGGGGGGGTTTGAACTGTCCTGGCATTTTATGCACAACATTTAGAAGCTTATGTCACACATCACCCACTCTTCTAACCACTTGAAGACAAAGCCCTTTCTGACACTTTTTGATTACATGAAAAAATTATTTTTTTTTGCAAGAAAATTACTTTGAACCCCCAAACATTATATACTATTTTAAAGCAAATGCCCTACAGATTAAAATGGTGGGTGTTTCATTTTTTTTTTTCACACAGTATTTGCGCAGCGATTTTCAAACGCATTTTTTGGGGAAAAAACACACTTTTTTAAATTTTAATGCACTAAAACACACTATATTGCCCAAATGTTTGATGAAATAAAAAAGATGATCTTAGGCCGAGTACATGGATACCAAACATGACATGCTTTAAAATTGCGCACAAACGTGCAGTGGCAACAAAATTAATACATTTTTAAAAGCCTTTAAAAGCCTTTACAGGTTACCACTTTAGATTTACAGAGGAGGTCTACTGCTAAAATTACTGCCCTCGATCTGACCTTCGCGGTGATACCTCACATGCATGGTGCAATTGCTGTTTACATTTGACGCCAGACCGCCGCTTGCGTTCGTCTTAGCGCGAGAGCAGGGGGGACAGGGGTGCTTTTTATTTATTTATTTTTTTTCTTTATTATTTTTTTGCTTTTTTATCTTATTTTTAAACTGTTCCTTTCATTTTTTTTTTTAAATCATTTTTATTGTTATCTCAGGGAATGTAAATATCCCCTATGATAGCAATAGGTAGTGACAGGTACTCTTTTTTGAAAAAATTGGGGTCTATTAGACCCTAGATCTCTCCTCTGCCCTCAAAGCATCTGACCACACCAAGATCGGTGTGATAAAATGCTTCCCCAATTTCCCAATGGCGCTATTTACATCCGGCGAAATCTAAGTCATAAAATGCTCGTAGCTTCCGGTTTCTTAGGCCATAGAGATGTTTGGAGCCACTCTGGTCTCTGATCAGCTCTATGGTCAGCTGGCTGAATCACCGGCTGCATTCTCAGGTTCCCTGTTGAGACAGGAGAGCCAGAGAAAAACACGGAAGACGGTGGGGGGGGCATTCCCTCCCACTGCTTGTAAAAGCAGTCTAGAGGCTAAATAGCAGCTAGGATTGCTTTTACATGAAAGCCGACCGCTGGCTAAAAAGAATGATACCAAGATGATACCTAAACCTGCAGGCATCATTCTGGTATAACCACTCAAAGTCGTGAATGGCGTACCTGAAGACAAAAAAATGGTTAACAATAAAGCACAGTAAACAGTAAAGTATAAAAAAATTGCATACCTGAAAAGCAAACATGATAAAACATAATAACAATAAAACATTGCAGAATAGAATACAGTAAAAAAGAGCAGAACAATAGAGAGAGAGAATAGAGAGAGAGAACAATAAAACGACAACTATTTTTTTTTATTTTTGTTTGTGTTTTTTTTTTTTTTTTACACTTTTTTTTGTAACTAACTTTTATAACTGTAACCGGTTCCAGGTTCGGGTCTCTCAAAATGCGATGGCATCTTGGGAGACCCTGTGAAAGTGTGCCTAGTCTGTGCAATGCTGTACCCTACGCTAATACTCAACTAGTGAATGGTAGCGTTCAAAACATTCACCAATGCAAAGACCAGGATTGTCAGGACAGGAGGGACAATAATAGCGGGCATCACGTCTATATCCGCGCTTGCTGCAGACACAACATCTTTTTTGGGGGGGTTCGTTGGGTAGGGGTACTCGGGAGGACATAAAGAAAATGCCTCTCATGCAGCCGACTGCATTTGGTTGGGGATGTGAATGGGGGAAGTACGGGCGCTGCAGAAGCGGTGGGTTCCCAATTAGGATTGGCGAATGCAGCAGGAAGGGCACTATGGGCACGACGGGCCTGTGTTTGTCTTTTTGGTGGCAGCGGGACACTACTTGTGCTTGCCACCTCACCAGCTTGAACTGCACTTATGGGACTCGCCACGTCACCAAGTGTTACTGCAGTGCTGGTTTGACTACGACCGGGGTGTACTAGGCCGCTGGTGCTTGCCAGTTCACCAAAACACTACAAAAAAAAGTGACAGTGATCGATCGATACTGCACTTGGGTGGGCTGGACTGGGCTGGGCCGGGCGGAGGGGCAAAACGCAGGTGCTAGCAGGTATCTGGGCTGATCCCGCTAACACTGCGTTTTTGGGAACCCTAAACTGCTGGGGACGCTAGTATAGATCTGATCGGATCAGATATTGATGCGTTCAGATACTATACCACTAAGGGAGGTGTACGGTGCGTGTACGGTGCGTGCGTGGGTGTTCGCGGTACTGGCGCTAATCTGACGCTGCCTAGGGCGACGCATATCACCGCCGGGCGATCAGGGGGCTAAACCTTTTTTCGGTAATAAACGGCGGGTGCCCTGACACTATAAAAAATAAACGAACTAACCAGCGTCACCCGTAACGGTTATACGGTGATCAGTGGTAAAAGGGTTAACTAGGGGGCCATCAAGGGGTTAAAACATTTATTAGATAGTATATGGGGGTCCCTGTCGCTATAAAACACTGACGGCGAACCTAAATATTTACGTCCCTAACTAGCGTCACCAGCGACACTAATACAGCGATCAGAAAAATGATCGCTTAGCGACACTGGCGACAGGGGGTGATCAAGGGGTTAAAACTTTATTAGGGGGGGTAAGGGGGGTACCCTAGACCTACAGGGGGCTAAACCTTTATTCGGTAATAAACGGCGGGTGCCCTGACACTATAAAAAATAAACGAACTAACCAGCGTCACCCGTAACGGTTATATGGTGATCAGTGGTGAAAGGGTTAACTATGGGGCAATCAAGGGGTTAAAACATTTATTAGGTAGTATATGGGGGTCCCTGAAGCTATAAAACGCTGACGGCGAACCTAAATATTTACGTCCCTAACTAGCGTCACCAGCGACACTAATACAGCGATCAGAAAAATGATCGCTTAGTGACACTGGTGAGGGGGGGTGATCAAGGGGTTAAAACTTTATTAGGGGGGGTTAGGGGGGTACCCTAGACCTACAGGGGGGTAAATCTCACTACCCTAACACTGCTAACTGTCACAAACTGACACTATGCAGTAATCAGGAAAAAAAAAAAAAAAAAACCTGCTTGGTGTCAGTTTGTGACAGGGGGGGGGTGATTGGGGGGGGGATCGGGGGGCGATCGGGGGGGGATCGGGGGTGTAATGTATGCCTGGCATGTTCTACTGTGTGTGTGTGTGTGTGTTGGTGCACTTACATGTCATCTCTCCTCGGCGCTGGAACGGAAACTGGCCAGCCGAGGAGAGATGACATCACATCCTCTGCCTCTGTGTACTATACAGAGGCAGGGGATGTTTCTCATTGGCTGGGAGCGATCGCGAGGGGGGGGCCACGATCGGATGGCCTCCCCCTCGTCTCTCATCGCTTCCAACCAAATGCCGACCGCAGCTGGCACCGGAGGGGGGTCCGATCGAACCCCCCACCCGCGGGAAGGCAATCACGTTTCAGGTACGTGATTTTGCCTGCCCGTGCCGCTCTGCTCACGTATATATAGGCGTGAGGCGGTCGGCAAGTGGTTAATAAGTCTCTAATTATGTGAGATCTAACGTCAAAACTACTTGATCTTACCGGATCTAACGAATATCTATTAGCCTGAATGATTTTTGGCCCGAAAATTTGATAAGGGGGGGCTAACCCACAGTGGCGTAGCGTGGGGGGTGCAGGGGGTGCCGTGGCCCCGGGCGCGATATTTAGGGGGGCGCCAGTGTGTGTCACTGGCTGCCTCCTCCTAATTTCTAATTTTGTGTCCCCGGGCTCCGGCCGCCATGTTAAGTGTCCGGCACCCTGTGATTGGGTGTATGGGGGTCATGTGAGGCGCCCCGCCTCCGCACATGACCCCCATACACCCAATCACAGGGCGCTGGATACTGAACATGGCAGCAAGCAGAGCGCAGGGGAGAGAAGAAAGAGCCGCCGCTGTGTTCTCCTCATCCGGATCGATGCAGCCAGGATAAGAAGGTAAGTGAGGTCATGGAGGGGGAGGGAGGGGGACGAGAGAGACTGTAGGCAGGACAGACCGCTGCTTCCCCCATGTAATGTGCTCTCTTGTGCCCACCATGTCATGTGCCTTGCAGTGCCCCCCATGTAATGTGCTGTGCCCACCATGTCCTGTCATGTGCATTGCAGTGCCCCGCCTCCGCACATGACCCCCATACACCCAATCACAGGGCGCTGGATACTGAACATGGCAGCAAGCAGAGCGCAGGGGAGAGAAGAAAGAGCCGCCGCTGTGTTCTCCTCATCCGGATCGATGCAGCCAGGATAAGAAGGTAAGTGAGGTCATGGAGGGGGAGGGAGGGGGACGAGAGAGACTGTAGGCAGGACAGACCGCTGCTTCCCCCATGTAATGTGCTCTCTTGTGCCCACCATGTCATGTGCCTTGCAGTGCCCCCCATGTAATGTGCTGTGCCCACCATGTCCTGTCATGTGCATTGCAGTGCCCCTATGTAAAGTGCTGTGCCCACCATGTCATGTGCATTGCAGTGCCCCTATGTAATGTGCTCTCTTGTGCCCACCATGTCATGTGCCTTGCAGTGCCCCCCATGTAATGTGCTGTGCCCACCATGTCCTGTCATGTGCATTGCAGTGCCCCTATGTAAAGTGCTGTGCCCACCATGTCATGTGCATTGCAGTGCCCCTATGTAATGTGCTGTGCCCACCATGTCATGTGCCTTGCAGTGCCCCCCATGTAATGTGCTGTGCCCACCATGTCCTGTCATGTGCATTGCAGTGCCCCTATGTAAAGTGCTGTGCCCACCATGTCATGTGCATTGCAGTGCCCACTATGTAATGTGCTGTGCCCACCATGTCATATGCATTGCAGTGCCCACTATGTAATGTGCTGTGCCCACCATGTCCTGTCATGTGCCTTGCAGTGCCCCCATGTAATGTGCTGTGCCCACCATGTCATGTCATGTGCCTTGCAGTGCCCCCCATGTAATGTTCTGTGCCCACCATGTCCTGTCATGTGCATTGCAGTGCCCAATATGTAAAGTTCTGTGCCCACCATGTCATGTGCATTGCAGTGCCCCCCATGTAATGTGCTGTGCCCACCATGTCATGTCATGTGCCTTGCAGTGTCCCCATGTAATGTGCTGTGCCCACCATGTCATGTTATGTGCCTTGCAGTGCCCCCCCATGTAATGTGCTGTGCCCACCATGTCATGTGCCTTGCAGTGCCCCCCATGTAATGTGCTGTGCCCACCATGTCCTGTCATGTGCATTGCAGTGCCCACTATGTAAAGTGCTGTGCCCACCATGTCATGTGCATTGCAGTGCCCCGCATGTCCTGTCATGTGCCTTGCAGTGCCCCCCATGTAATGTGCTGTGCCCACCATGTCATGTCATGTGCCTTGCAGTGCCCCCATGTAATGTGCTGTGCCCACCATGTCATGTCATGTGCCTTGCAGTGCCCCCCATGTAATGTTCTGTGCCCACCATGTCCTGTCATGTGCATTGCAGTGCCCACTATGTAAAGTTCTGTGCCCACCATGTCATGTGCATTGCAGTGCCCCCCATGTAATGTGCTGTGCCCACCATGTCATGTGCCTTGCAGTGTCCCCATGTAATGTTCTGTGCCCACCATGTCATGTCATGTGCCTTGCAGTGCCCCCCATGTAATGTGCTGTGCCCACCATGTCATGTCATGTGCCTTGCAGTGCCCCCATGTAATGTGCTGTGCCCACCATGTCATGTCATGTGCCTTGCAGTGCCCCCATGTAATGTTCTGTGCCCACCATGTCCTGTCATGTGCATTGCAGTGCCCACTATGTAAAGTTCTGTGCCCACCATGTCATGTGCATTGCAGTGCCCCCCATGTAATGTGCTGTGCCCACCATGTCATGTGCCTTGCAGTGTCCCCATGTAATGTTCTGTGCCCACCATGTCATGTCATGTGCCTTGCAGTGCCCCCCATGTAATGTGCTGTGCCCACCGTCATGTCATGTGCCTTGCAGTGCCCCCCATGTAATGTGCTGTGCCCACCATGTCCTGTCATGTGCCTTGCAGTGCCCCCCATGTAATGTGCTGTGCCCACCATGTCCTGTCATGTGCATTGCAGTGCCCCTATGTAATGTGCTGTGCCCACCATGTCATGTGCATTGCAGTGACCACTATGTAATGTGCTGTGCCCACCATGTCATGTGCCTTGCAGTGCCCCCCATGTAATGTGCTGTGTCCAGTATGTCATTTGCTGTACGTTGCAGTGCCCACCATGTAATGCGCTGTGCTAAACAATGTCATGTGCTGTGCATTGCATTGCCCTTCATGTGATGTGCAGTGCCCACTATGTCATGATGTGCCTTGCAGTGCCCACCATGTCATGTGCAGTTCCTAACATGTAATGTGCAGTTGCATTTCCCACCATGAAACGTGCTATGCCATGCAGTGCCCACCATGTAATGTGTTGTGCCCACCATGTAATGTTATGTGCCATTCAGTGCCCACCATGTAATGCGCTGTGCCCACCACGTCATGTGCTGTGCCATGCAGTGCCCACCATGTAATGCGCTGTACCCACCATGTAATGTGCTGTGTCATGCAGTGCCCACCATGTCATGTGCAGTGCCCATCATGTAAATTACTGTGCAGTGCCCACCATGTCATGTGCTGTGTTGTGCCCACCATGTCATGTGCTGCACCATGCAGTGCCTACCATGTAATATGCTGTACTCACCATGTAATGTGCTGTACATTGTCCACCATGGCATGTGCCGTGCAGTACCCACAATGGAATGTTGTATGCAGGGCTCATCATGTCATGTGTGGTGTCCACCATTTAATGTGCTGTGCTCACAATGTAATGTGCTGTGCTGTGTCATGCAGTGCCCACCTTGTCATGTGCTGTGCAGTGCCCTCCATGCTATGTGCAGTACCCACTATATAATGTGTTGTGCCCACCATATAATGTTCTGTGCAGTGCCCACTTGTAATGTCCAGTGCCCACCATGTAATGTGCTCAGCTGTGCCTGCCATGTCATGTGCTGTGCCCACCATATAAGGTCCTGTGCCCACTGTGTGCATGAGCTGTGCCCACCATGAAATGTGTTGTGTTGTGCAGTACCAACCATGTCATGTGCTGTGCCCACCATATAATGTACTGTGCCTACCTTGTAATGTGCTGTATTGGGCAGTGCCAACCGCGTAATGTGCTGTGCCCGCCATTAAATGTGCTGTATCCATGTATCCACCATGTAATGTGTTGTGCCAACCATGTGATGTACTGTGCTATAACCCCCCCTCCCGTGTAATGTACTATGCTGTGCCCCCCACAGACTCACCCCCTCACTCCCACCCCCCTCCCTCTCTCATCCCCTCTCTTTCACCCTGTTCTCTCTCTCACCCCCTTCACCCCCTACCACCCTCTCTCTCTTTCACCCTCTCTCTATTCCCCTTTTTCTCCCCCCCCCCCCTCTCTCTCTCTCTCTCTCTCTCTCTCTCCTCTCTCTCTCTCTCTCTCTCTCTCTCCCTCCCTCTCCACCCCCTCTCTCTCTCACCCCCTCTCTCTCTTTAATTTAAATTTCACAAAAAATTGTTTGCGTTTTAATTTTATTTATTTTCATAAAAAGGCCCACCAACATCCTTAGCACCAGGCCCATGATGCTCTTAATCTGGGCCTGAGTATAGTGGTTAGTGTAGTATAGTATAGTGGTCAGTATAGTGTAGTATGGTGGTCAGTGTAGTATGGTGGTCAGTGTAGTATAGTGGACAGTGTAGTATGGTGGTTAGTGTAGTGGTTAGTGTAGTGGTCAGTGTAGTATGGTGGTCAGTATAGTGTAGTATAGTGGACAGTGTAGTATGGTGGTCAGTGTAGTATAGTGGACAGTGTAGTATGGTGGTCAGTATAGTGTAGTGTAGTGGACAGTGTAGTATGGTGGTCAGTGTAGTATGGTGGTCAGTGTAGTATAGTGGACAGTGTAGTGGTTAGTGTAGTGGTCAGTGTAGTATGGTGGTCAGTATAGTGTAGTATAGTGGACAGTGTAGTATGGTGGTCAGTATAGTGGACAGTGTAGTGGTTAGTGTAGTGGACAGTGTAGTATGGTGGTCAGTGTAGTATGGTGGTCAGTGTAGTATGGTGGTCAGTGTAGTATGGTGGTCAGTGTAGTATAGTGGACAGTGTAGTATGGTGGTCAGTGTAGTATAGTGGTCAGTGTAGTGGTCAGTGTAGTGGTTAGTGCAGTGGACAGTGTAGCATGGTGGACAGTGTAGTATGGTGGACAGTGTAGTATGGTGGACAGTATAGTGTAGTATAGTGTAGTGGACAGTATAGTGTAGTGGACAGTGTAGTATGGTGGCCAGTGTAGTATGGTGGTCAGTGTAGTGTAGTGGTTAGTGTAGTGGTCAGTGTAGTATGGTGGTCAGTATAGTGTAGTATAGTGGACAGTGTAGTATGGTGGTCAGTATAGTGTAGTATAGTGGACAGTGTAGTGGTTAGTGTAGTGGTCAGTGTAGTATGGTGGTCAGTGTAGTATAGTGGTCAGTGTAGTGTAGTATGGTGGTCAGTGTAGTATGGTGGTCAGTGTAGTATGGTGGACAGTGTAGTATAGTGGTCAGTGTAGTGGACAGTGTAGTATGGTGGTCAGTGTAGTATGGTGGTCAGTGTAGTATGGTGGTCAGTGTAGTATGGTGGACAGTGTATTATGGTGGTCAGTGTAGTATGGTGGTCAGTGTAGTGTAGTATAGTGGTCAGTGTAGTATGATGGTCAGTGTAGTATGGTGGACAGTGTAGTATGGTGGTCAGTATAGTGTAGTATAGTGGACAGTGTAGTGTAGTGTAGTGTAGTGGTCAGTGTAGTATGGTGGACAGTGTAGTATGGAGGACAGTGTAGTATAGTGGTCAGTATAGTGTAGTATGGTGGTCAGTGTAGTATGGTGGTCAGTGTAGTATGGTGGTCAGTATAGTGTAGTATGGTGGTCAGTGTAGTATGGTGGTCAGTGTAGTATGGTGGTCAGTATAATGTAGTATAGTGGACAGTGTAGTATGGTGGTCAGTATAGTGGACAGTGTAGTATGGTGGTCAGTATAGTGTAGTATAGTGGACAGTGTAGTATGGTGGTCAGTATAGTGTAGTATAGTGGACAGTGTAGTATGGTGGTCAAGTGTAGTGTAGTGTAGTGTAGTATAGTGGTCAGTATGGTGGTCAGTGTAGTATGGTGGTCAGTGTAGTATGGTGGTCAGTATAATGTAGTATAGTGGACAGTGTAGTATAGTGGTCAGTGTAGTATGGTGGACAGTGTAGTATGGTGGTCAGTATAGTGTAGTATGGTGGTCAGTATAGTGTAGTATAGTGGACAGTGTAGTATGGTGGTCAAGTGTAGTGTAGTATAGTGGACAGTGTAATGTAGTATAGTGGACAGTGTAGTGTAGTATAGTGGACAGTGTAGTGTAGTATAGTGGTCAGTATGGTGGTCAGTGTAGTATGGTGGTCAGTATAATGTAGTATAGTGGACAGTGTAGTATAGTGGTCAGTGTAGTATGGTGGTCAGTGTAGTATGGTGGTCAGTATAATGTAGTATAGTGGACAGTGTAGTATAGTGGTCAGTGTAGTATGGTGGTCAGTGTAGTATGGTGGTCAGTATAGTGGACAGTGTAGTATGGTGGTCAAGTGTAGTGTAGTATAGTGGACAGTGTAGTGTAGTATGGTGGTCAGTGTAGTGTAGTATAGTGGACAGTGTAGTGTAGTATGGTGGTCAGTGTAATATAGTAGTCAGTGTAGTATAGTGGTCAGTATAGTATAGTGGTCAGTGTAGTGGACAATGTAGTGTAGTGGACAGTGTAGTTCTCAGTGTAGTGGTCAGTATAGGAATCAGGTAGGTCAGTACTATTGTATTTGAAGGGACTCAGGGATAGCTAAAAGTCCGCAGGTTGGGGGGGGGGGGCGCAAATTACTTGCCTTGCCCCGGGTGCTGACAACCCACGCTACGCCACTGCTAACCCATCCATATGTACCACCTAATATCTCTATTTTGATGTGGAATATCTCTGAAATGATGTGAGATCTAACGTTAAAAACACTTGATCTTACCGGATCTAACGAATATCTATTAGCCTGAATGATTTTTGGCCAGAAAGTTTGATAAGGGGGGCTAACCCGTCCATATGTACCACCTAATATCTCTATTTTGATGTGGAATATCTCTGAAATGATGTGAGATCTAACGTTAAAACCACTTGATCTTACCGGATCTAACGAATATCTATTAGCCTGAATGATTTTTGGCCCGAAAATTTGATAAGGGGGGGCCAGCCCGTCCATATGTACCACCTAATACCTCTATTTTGATGTGGAATATCTCTGAAATGATGTGAGATCTAACGTTAAAACCACTTGATCTTACCGGATCTAATGAATATCTATTAGCTTAAATGATTTTTGGGCTAAAAATTTGATAGGGGGGGCCAGCCCCCCCTCATTAATCACTTAATAAGTCTCTAATTATGTGAGATCTAACGTTAAAACCACTTGATCTTACCGGATCTAAGGAATATCTATTAGCCTGAATGATTTTTGGCCCGAAAATTCGATAAGGGGGGGCCAGCACGTCCATATGTACCACCTAATATCTCTATTTTGATGTGGAATATCTCTGAAATGATGTGAGATCTAACGTTGAAACCACTTGATCTTACCAGATCTAACAAATATCTATTAGCCTGAATGATTTTTGGCCCAAAAATTTGATAAGGGGGAGCTAACCAGTCCATATGTACCACCTAATATCTCTATTTTGATGTGGAATATCTCTGAAATGATGTGAGATCTAACGTTAAAACCACTTGATCTTACCAGATCTAACAAATATCTATTAGCCTGAATGATTTTTGGCCCGAAAATTTGATAAGGGGGGGCCAGCCCCCCTCATTAATCACTTAATAAGTCTCTAATTATGTGAGATCTAACGTTAAAAACACTTGATCTTACCGGATCTAACAAATTACTTCCAAAATAGCTAACTGTTTGGTCAATTTTTTGATAAGGGGGGGCTGATGACGGGTTAGCCCCCCCAGCAACTAACTGGTAATATCGCTTCTTCTGTGTGAGATCTAACGCAAACAACGGTTGATCTAACCTGATCTAACAAAGATCTAACAAACTGCATAAGATTTTTTCAAAAATTTTGATATGGGGGGGGCTAACCCGGCAGAGGTCGATTTTTCTGTTGTTTTTGCTGAATAAAGCCTTTTAAGTTGACTAAACTTTCTCACAGCAGCCTGTTAACACCTTGCATTCTGACAATTGGTGGAGCATGTGGGTGGTTTGAGGGGTGCAGGCCAATCTCATGTCCTGGGTTAAAGCTGCACAGGCTGTGAAGTCTTCAGAACAAGCCATGGAGGAGCTAATTAAACAGTTAGCAATGGCTAATACCCAGGCAGTTGCTGTGCAACAGGAAACAAACCGCTTACTGGTTAAACAGCTAGCAGGACTGCAAAAGGCGGTGACCCAGCAGTCTGACATTATGAAAAGTGATCCCGCTGTAAAGAGTGACCCCCGGAAGGCAGTGCAGCGGACTATGCAAAAGATGACAGCCACAGATAACATAGAAGTTTATATGGCCATGTTTGAAAGGATTGCAACAAGGGAAGGTCTCCCTGAGAAAGACTGGGTGGATGTGCTGGCTCCTTTCCTGACTGCAGATCCTCAACAGGCCTATTGTGATTTGGCCTGAATCAGCACGGGACTATAAACTGCTTAAGGCAGAAATCCTGCCCGTGCGCAACTGTATTGTCTAATGCACCTGTTCCAGGATTGGCTGAAACCAGAGGTGAAGACCATCACTCAAATTGTAGCGCGAGTTGCACTGGATTAGTTTTTTTGCAGAGTCTTCCTAAGGAGCTGCACCGATGGGTGGTTCAGTCTGAACCTCAGTCCCTGGATGGCTGCTGTTGTCAAGCACTACAGTTGTGCGGAAGGTGTCCAGGAGAGTCCCTCTATTAGCAGAGAGCTTGCGGGTTCTAAGGAAGTGTGTTCCAGCGCCAAGATGGCACCGGTTGAATGCATGGTGTCTGCTCGGGTGCCTGACACTGCCGCTAGGAGCTCCCTAACGTCAAACCCACCTGAGAATCGACAGGGAGAATGGGAACCCCGTGAGGTTTGCTGTTGGTCCTGCCAACAACTGGGTCATATGGCTGCCCAGTGTCCAAGGCGGGAGGAGCCAATGGAATGTGACATGGCTCGACATGGCTCTATTTTTGCTTTTGCCGCTGGTCCCATGAACAATCTAAGCCTGCTTAAGAGTGTGGTACGGGTTAATGGACAGGAGGTTGTAACACTTCTTGACTCGGGGAGTGGGGTTACCCTGCTCTGATCGGACAGGTTTTGGGGAAAGCTGATACCCAGGAAAAAGATTGGAGTGGTCTCTGTACATGGGGTTGTCAAGGACTATCCAATGGCCCGTGTAACCCTGTCCACAACAGCAGGAACTGCTACACTGAGAGTTTGGGTGATCCCAGGGTTACTTTATGATTTGCTAATTGGGCGAGACTGCCCCCTATTTTGGGACTTGTGTGAACAAAAGTTAAAAGGTTCAGAGGCCTCCCCTATAAAGGAGAAACCCCCATGTGAAGTGTTTAACCACTTAAGGACCAGATTCGTTTTGGATTTTAGGTGTTTACATGTTTAAAACAGTTTTTTTGCTAGAAAATTACTTAGAACCCCCAAACATTATATATGTTTTTTTTTATCTAACACCCTAGAGAATAAAATGGCGGTCATTGCAATACTTTTTTTTTGCACCGTATTTGCGCAGCAGTCTTATAAACGCCTTTTTTTGGAAAAAATTCACTTTTTTGAATAAAAAAATAAGACAACAGTAAAGTTAGCCCAATTTTTTTTTATATTGTGAAATATAATGTTACGCCAAGTAAATTGATACCCAACATGTCATGCTTCAAAATTGCGCCCGCTCGTGGAATGGCGTCAAACTTTTACCCTCAAAAATCTCCATAGGCGACGTTTAAAAAATTCTACAGGTTGCATATTTTGCGTTACAGAAGAGGTCTAGGGCTCGAATTATTGTTCTCGCTCTATCGGTCGCGGCAATACCTCACATGTGTGGTTTGACCACCGTTTTAATATGCGGGCGCTACTCGCGTATGCGTTTGCTTCTGTGCGCGGGCGCGTCGGGACGGGGGTTTTTTTTAAAAATTATTTTTTATTTTTATTATTTATTTTACACTATTTTATTTATTTTTACACCGTTTAAAAAAAAAATTGTGTCACTTTTATTCCCACTACAAGGAATGTAAACATCCCTTGTAATAGAAAAAAGCATGATAGGACCTCTTAAATATGAGATCTGGGGTCAAAAAGACCTCAGATCTCATATTTACACTAAAATGCAATAAAAAAAAAAGTCATTTAAAAAAATGACATTGAAAAAAATTTGCCTTTTAAGAGGCATGGGCGGAAGTGACGTTTTGACGTCGCTTCCGCCCAGCAGTGTCATGGAGACGAGTGGGCGCCATCTTAGCCTCACTCATCTCCAGGCACAGCAGGAAGATATACGCGATCGCCTCCGCCGCTACCGACAGCTCCGGTAAGCGGCAGGGGGCACCGGATCGCGGCGGGAGGGAGGGGGGCCCCTCTCCCGCCACCGAAAAAAGTGATCTTGCGGTGAATCCGCCGCAGGGACCACTTTTATCAGAAAGAGGACCGCCGCAAGAAAACGTGGATACCGGGGTTATGGCAGCTAGCCGCTGCCATAACAACGATATACCCCTTTAAAGTTTGGATATACATCGGCGTGTGGCGGTCCGGAAGTGGTTAATACTGTGTTGCAAGAGGTAAACAGTTAAGAAATCTGTCAGATGTGTGAACCTGCAGGAGTTGATCTAGATCCCCTGGAGGTGTTTATAGGATTGGAGGCAGAGAGTTCTCCCTCTGGGCCTGACTTGTTATATCTTGGGGGTTCTCAAAGTGATTTCTTTGGTGCTCAGAGGAAGGACTCTGCTTTGATCCCCACCAGGGAACAGGTCACATCGTGGTGAGCCACAGCATGCTGGGGAAGATATGCACTCTCCTCGAGTTGCTGTGCACCATACGCTACGCTAGGGTAGCCAAAAATTGCAAAGTGTAGGCATAAACCATTCGTGAGGGCCCAAAGGGGGGTTGCCAACTGATCTGCCATGGTCAGAGAGTCTAAACCTAGGGCGCAAGTGCTGGTAGTTGGGCCTACTGTAGAGAGCAGGTGTCTCACGGAGGGACAGGAACCCTCTGAGATAGTAGAAAAGGTTGGCGCTGCTCTCAGTGGTAACGAGGGTAGAATCTGTGCTTGTGAATTTTACAGCCGATGTTACCAGACGACCACGTTGAGGACTGCCTGGCTGAATTCAAAAACATGGCATCATTTAAAAGGTGTTTCAGTAGCCGCTGGGCTGAATTGGTGCAACTGCTCCTGACAGAGAAGTACCAGGAAGTGTTACCGCCTAATTGAAACTGATAAAAATGACTATGATAGGTTTACAGCAGCAATCCAGTCTAGAAATGATGTGCTTATTCAGAGTAGGTAGGGGGCATAGACCTGGGCGCGTACATTTAAAAAAAAAAAAGATGCCCTTTCCCAGACCTATGGCCATTAGGGTGACCACGTGTCCCGGATTGCCCGGGACAATCCCGCAATTAGCAGGTCTGTCCCGGGTCCCAGGCACCCTCATTCCTGGACAATACAGTGTCCCGGAATTGCCCCCTGGCCCTGGACCATTCTGATGCCCTCTAAAATATCCCTCACATTACTGCTGTCACTCACTGACAGTCTGTGGTGGACCCCTGGCTGGTGAGACCCCTTTTACATGAGCTGCTGGCTCAGTGCCCAAATGGTTGCTAGCCACTGCCCGCCTCGCATCTAGCAACCAGTGACGTCATGAGGAGCAGAGAGACAGAGCCCCAGCATTCAATGCGGGAAGATTTAACTTCCTCCTCCACGCCTACTGATTAGCTCCACCCACCTCCTCCCTGCATCGTTCAGCCAGCGTCATGCAGAAGCGCACGAAGGAGAGATGAGTTTTGTATAAAGGAAAGTGAATCCAAAGCACTCACCATGGACAGATAGGGGTCAAAATCCTCAGTCAGCTCTCCCCCAGCAGCCAACATTCTGTGCTGAACTGTCAGCACTTCACAGGAGCTCCTAGTGTGTGTCAGCCTGGAGCTAGCACTGATAAGAGGACATAGGCAGATAAGGGGTCTGCAGAAGAGGAGAGGACACTGACAGATGAGTTGACACCCTTGGAGGGATGGAAGGAGGACACATCCTTAGATATCAGGACAGGGTTCATGCTGGAATGTGACCCCCCCAAAAGTGAAGGACTACAGGTCCCAGCATGAACCCCTCAGAACTGAAGATGTGATGCCCCCCCAATCAGTGAAGAACTACAGGTTCCAGCATTATCATGTGAAATCTATGGGGTAACACCCTTAATTCTCAGGGGTCCATGCTGGGACCTGCAGTCCTTCAATTTGGGGGGGAATCACATCCTAAAATATCAGCGGTTCATGCTGGGACTTGTAGTCCTTCACTTTTGGGGGATGTGACCCCCCAAAAGTGAAGGACTACAGGTCCCAGCATGAACCCCTCAGAGCTGAAGATGTGACACCCCCTCCTGGCCCCCGCATGGGAGAAGTAACATCGGCAACCAGCGGCGGGAGGGGCATTCAATTTCCCGGGGCTCCGGTGTATCAGACTGGTGGCAGGCTATAGGTGACAAGTGGCACACTGCATCTGGTGGCAGGCTATGGGTGGAAAGTGGCACACTGCATCTGGCATCAGGCAACGGTGGCAAGTGAAACGCTGCATCTGGTGGCAGGCAGTGGGTTACAATTGGCACACTGCATCTGGTGGCAAGTGACACGCTGCATCTGGTGGCAGGCAATGGTGGCAAGTGACAAGCTGCATCTGGGGGCAGGCGACAGTGGCAAGTAACAAGCTGCATCTAGTGGAAGGCAATGGTGGCAAAAGACACGCTGCATCTGGTGGCAAGTGACACGCTGCATCTGGCGGCAGGCAATGGTGGCAAGTGACAAGCTGCATCTGGGGGCAGGCAACTGTGGCAAGTGGCACACTGCATCTGGTGGCAAGTGACAAGCTCAGGGTCCCCACTGATTCTGCATTATGGTGAGTTGAACAATTTCATTATATATTACAATGTAGTACAAAACCAGCCATTCACCCGACAAATCACCCCTGTCGCCGAATTCCCCGTCAACCCCGAGACTACATTCCCCCCCCATCTTATTTTGGGAAGGGGGACAGGGGGGTGGCCCTGAATGGCAGTTTGGAAATGTGGTCACCCTAATCGCCATTGTGGTATAAATTGTCCAGCCCCGGGCCTGGAACGGGGGGGTAGGATGATATGTGGAAAGTCAGCCTGGGAAGGGTTAATGAAACGGGGCAAGGCAGGCTGTAAGAGAGATGGCTGTTGAGCTATCGGAGCTGAGAGGAGCTTGAAGCTAGAAGGTCCCCTGTTGTTAATGACTTGATCCTGCTGGGTAAGCTTGCCTGAATTGGAACTGTTCTATATTATATGCTGTGGCTGGGATGCTGAGCATTGTTTAACCACTTCAGCCCCAGAAGATTTTACCCCCTTCCTGACCAGAGCACTTTTTGCGATTCAGCACTGCGTCGCTTTAACTGACAATTGCGTGGTCATGCAACGTTGTACCCAAACAAAGTTGACTTCCTTTTTTTCCCACAAATAGAGCTTTCTTTTGGTGGTATTTGATCACCTCTGCGCTTTTTATTTTTTGCGCTATAAACAAAAACAGAGCGACAATTTTGAAAAAAACTCATTATTTTTAACTTTTTGCTGTAATAAATATCCCCCACAAATATATAAAAAAACTATTTTTTTTTTCTCAGTTTAGGCCGATATGTATTCTACATATTTTTGGTAAAAAAAAATTACAATAAGCGTATATTTATTGGTGTGCGCAAAAGTTATAGCGTCTATAAAATAGGGGATAGATTTATAGCATTTATATTATTTTCTTTTTTTTTTTTTATTAGTAATGGCGGCGATCTGTCACTCCTGTCGGAACAGAACAGGGAAATGTGTGTTTACACACACTGGTCCCTGTTCTGTCTCTCCTCTTCACGATCGCTTGTGGCCGGCGGTCATCGCAACCGTCGGGCACGAGCACCGGCACCACCGCTGTGCTGCGGGCGCGTGCGCGGGCCCGCTATCCCATCCCCCTGAGCTGACATATAGCTATGACGGTTCGCGCGGGGGAGCCAACCTGCCGCAGTATAACTGCGGCAGTTGGTCTGGAAGCGGTTAACATGGACTGTCTTATATGGCTAAGAAGAGTTGTTTCATACCTGTACAACTTTTTGAGATGGGAATGAGGGACACCTATCTGCAAAAGTATGCAGGTATAGGACACACCCCTTGCCACACCCCCTTAAAGGAGAATTGTACAAAAAAAACAACATTGGTTAAACCCACAAGTGCTTTTTTTACCACTACTATTCCTTTATATTGGCTTTTGGAATTTACAAATGCAGCAATTTAGAATTCAGATGAAAGGTTTAGCACTGGGAAACATTTTTTGATAGATAAAAAGTGCATTTTATATACAACTATACAGATCAGACCAAAATGAGGGACAAATGAGGAGGAATGAGGAACAGAGGGACATTGCTCCAAATCAGGGACAGTCCCTCAAAATCAGGGACAGTTGGGAGCTATGTTTGCTGTTTGGAACTGCCTACGAAGACGAAGTATGTACATTTTTCTGTTGTCTTTGCTGAATAAATCCTTTTAAGTTGACTAAACTGTCTCAAGGCGGCCTGTTAACCCCTCGGATCCTCACAGTATATATACCGTTTAAAGTATGGAACCCTCCTCTTCCAGTGTTAAGTCTCCACTGGTCCAGTCTATAACAGGTGCATGAGGGTGAAGCCATGGAAATCTCCATACTTAGCAACTCTTGTCATGCTTTTCAGTAAGATGTTCCATGACGGCTGTGTCCTGGGATCAGTTTGAGGCTCACCAAGGGTTACCGCATCAGGCCTGGGCCCAGTGCTGAAATGTTGGGCTACTTGGGGTGGGTAGGAGTGGATAAGCCTGTCCATCAAACTGGTTACCTTGGTAAACAGGGGGGGACTGGCAGCTGGGCAGACCTACCAGGGTGGGCATTGCTAGTGTTGCCACGGTGTTGTGGTATGGTCAGATGTGACTGAAATTGAGTTATTTGGCCTCAACACCAAACAATATATCTGGCGAAGATCCAGTACAGCTCACCATTCAAATAACACCATTCCTACAGTAAAGCATGGTGATGGTAATATCCTTTTATGAGAATGTTTCTCTGCAGCAAGGACTGGAGCACTTGTCAGGATAGAAGGAAAAATGGATGGGGCAAAATACGGCTAAATTCTTGAGGAAAATCTGCTGCCCTCTGCCAGAAAGTTGTCAATGAGAAGGTTTACCTTCCAACATGACAATGACCCAAAGCACACAGCAAAAATGCCCAAACAGTGGTTGAAGGAGAAAAGGTGAATGTCCTTGCATGGCCTAGTCAGAGCCCAGACTTAAAGTGATAACTAGTCTCTCTTCTTAAAAAAAAAAAAAAAATCATGTCATATATACCTGCTCTGTGTAGTGGTTTTGCACAGAGCAGCCCAGATCCTCCTCTTCTCAGTTCCCTCTTCGATGCTCCTGGTCCCTCCACCCTGTTGAGTGCCCCCACAACAAGCAGCTTGCTATGGGGGCACCCGAGCCAAGCCATAGCTCCGTGTGTCTATTCAGACATGGAGCCGTGGCCCGGCCCAACCCCCTCTCTTTCCTCATTGGCTCACTGACTTTGATTGACAGCAGCGGGAGCCAATGGTGCTTCGCTGCTGTCTCAGCAAATGAGGAGGGGAGTCCCGGACAGCCGAGTCTCTCGTGCAACATTGCTGGATCGAGATGGGGCTCAGGTTAGTATTAGGGGGGCTGAGGGGAGCTGCTGCACACAGAAGGTTTTTTATCTTAATGCATTAAGATAAAAAAAAAAAAACCTTCTGCCTTTACAACCACTTTAAACCCCATTGAAAATCTTTGGAATGACTTCAGTAGACAAACAGTCACCATCAAATTTAACTGAACTTGAGCAGTTCTGCAAAGAAGAGTGGGCAAATATTGCAAAGTCTAGATGTGCAAAGTGAGTAGAGACAAATCCCAATAGACTAAAGGCTGGAATTAAAGCAAAAGGCGTTTCAACAAAATACTGACACAGGGGGTGATTCTGTTTCCAACTTAGTTATTCTGTTTTTGGATTTATTTATTTTTTACATTTTTTTTCCCGACATGTTGGTGTTATATCTTTCACTTGAATGTTATAGGTTGCACTTAGTAAATACAACTGGATAAAACAAAAACTGTACCTGTCTTCATTTTAGGCTGCAAAGCAACAAAATGTGATTATTTTAAAGGAGGTGATTCGTTTCTATACCCACTGTATATCAAATAAACTTCTATAATCCACCAATGAATACAGCACATTACCAACAGAAAAACAAATAACCTAACCTAGGCAGACAAGGATCAAAAGAAGCCATGTCCATAACACCACACTAATCTAAGCACATACCATAGACAACAGGCAGACATTGCATTAATCCTCAGAGGGGGAGGATTGGTATGTGCTTGGATTAGTGTAATGTTATGGACACCCCTGGTTAGCATGCTTAGTTTTACCTTCTTTTCTTGCTTGTTTTTTTTTTATTTTTTAAAGGGCACAATGTTTAGGAGTGTGTCTATGGAAATGTTTGACCATTCTTCCAGAAGCACATTTGTGAGGTCAGGCACTGATGTTATACAAGAAGGCCTGGCTCTCAGTCCCTGCACTAATTCATCCCAAAGGTGTTCTATCGGGTTGAGGTCAGGAATTTGTGCAGGCCAGCCATGTTCCTCCACCCCAAAATCGCTTCCCCATGTCTTTATGGACCTTGCTTTGTGCACTGGTCCAAATCATTTGGTGGAGGGGGGATTATGGTGTGGGGTTGTTTTTCAGGGGTTGGGCTTGGCCCCTTAGTTCCAGTAAAGGGAACTCTTAAGGCGTAAGCATACCAAGACATTCTGGACAATTTCATGCTCCCAACATTGTGGGAACAGTTTGGGGATGGCCCCTTCCTGTTCCAACATGACTACGCACCAGTGCACAAAGCAAGGTCCATAAAGACATGGATGAGTGAGTTTGGGGGTGGAGGAACTTGACTGGCCTGCACAGAGTCCTGACGTCAACCTGAAAGAACACCTTTGGGGTGAATTAGAGCAAAGACTGCGAGCCAGGCCTTCTCCTCCAACATCAGTTAAACAAAATCTCCTGCACTCAAAAGTAATGTGACGGCAGTGGAAATCAGCAACATCAGTGCCTGACCTCACAAATGCGCTTCTGGAAGAATGGTCAAACATTCCCATAGACACACTCCTAAACCTAGTGGACAGCCTTCCCAGAAGAGTTGAAGCTGTTATAGCTGCAAAGGGTGGGCCAACTCAATATTGAACCCTACAGACTAAGACTGGGATGCCATTAAAATTGATGTGTGTGTGTGTAAAGGCAGGCATCACAATACTTTTGACAATATAGTTTATTTGTACCAGGTGCTGGCAGCTTGGTGATTTTGTATAATAGCGATAATGTAGTGCTACTCCCACAGCAGCCTCTTGGAAACTTGGGTTCTCTGTTCTGCATTTCATCTCCAAGAACTCTGGAATCAGCAAGTCAGTAATATACAGTGCCTATGAGCACAAACTGCAATATGAATATTAAATACTATACCTAGTCTAGAGTGCACTCTGGGGGAATGCCTAGGATATGGTGCAATGTCCCCTTACAGGTACCTCTTAGCATAAGCAATAGGTGAAGGTCTTGGTATAGCAGCTGGAAAGGGACAGTTTTTAGTCCTCTTCAGGCAACTAGTGTTGGGGCCCAATTGTACCAATTGTGCACATGAGAATAGTTCCAGTCAAGCCTGCAGACAGCAATAAGGCTATTAGATGGCTGTATGATCAGTTCTTAAAAGGCTCAGACTCTCTAGAAGCTGATAGTAAATCCCCACAGCAGCGGCTCACCCGTCCCAGCGATATTGCAGCTCACCATCCAGTCACACACAGCTATTAGTTTCTTGTGGACCACAGTTCCCACAGTGCAGTGCTGCTTGACTCAGTCTATTGAACTCTTCCTGCTCAGCAGCTCCCTCCTCTTGCTCATATAGCTGTTACCAGTTCAGCACCACATGACAGCAGCTACAGAGAGCAACTGCAGCCAGTGTTTTTCCCACTCTCTATTCTTAGTCAAGCACTTGGCTAATAATAATAATAATAATAATAATAATAATAATAATAATAATAATGATAATAATAATAATGATGATGTGTTTATTCATAATAAATTGCACTGCACAACCTAATATATGACCTGAAACAAAATATATTAAAATTGGCAGAAACTATTTGGCCATGATTAAGCTAAATTGGGAAAATTATAAAAAAAAAAAAAAACACGAAATAAAGGACATGCCGATTCACAGTCTGGGGTTAGCGGCAACTAATGGTAATTAGCATTCTTAAAGTATTTTAATAGCAAATAGACAGACAAAATACGTATCAGGATTAGTAAGTAGCTGTACAAGCTGTAGCTTGTATTCAAGAAACGTGGTTGAAAATAGACATGTGCAATTAGTTTCGTGCCAAAATAATTTTTTAACAAATTTTGACAAATATCTAAATTAACGAAAACCTATTTAACGAAATTTGTAAATTTGTAAATTCGGAAATTTGAAATTTCGAAAATGTGAAATAATAACTAACTAATAATAACTATTACTAACTATTAAATTATAGGTATTGGAATTTCCTTTAAAATTTGGCTGTTAGTGAACGTAACGAATACGAATTTATCTGAAGTTACGAAATATCCAGAATTTCAATACCTATAATTTAATTGTTAGTTATTATTAGTTAGTTGTGAAAAGAGGAAACACTTGGGAAAGGAAAATAGCTGCACACCCCAAAAGGAAATTGCAAAAAAGGGGATTTGTCCCCCAAAAACGAAGGGGTTTTCAAGGCAGCAAAAAACTAATACAAAGGTATGCAATGTTATTGGTTTTATTTAAAACATAAGACATTGGAGTAAAAAACATGAACTGTGTACAAAATTTGTAAGAAGCACAGGAGCATGTACAGGGCTACACAAAAATAATAATGCAATGAACAAGCGCTTGGATAGTCCTGACGCGTTTCAACCCCATCAGGTCATCTTCAGAGGAAATGCATGCGCTGTTGGAAAATTGTATGCATAAAAATAATATCAGTACAATAATGTACAGTTATATGTAGTAATTTTATAAGTCTTGGGCATAGTTACCAAAAGTGTGCGTGTAGCCAAGTCTTCTGAGCCTAAGACTTTCAAAAAGCCTCCACCGTCCAGTCCCAGCCTGGAGTCCCCCGGCCAGCCACCACCCCGAAAGGGGGGAGTCGAGCAGCAACTGCGCAACTTACGGTAAATTACACATATGGCAAAGGGCGTGTGTGGGTCAGCGGCACCTGTGATCCGGACATCAAGCAGTAGCATCAGTCAGTGCATATAAGGAATGTATATGGGTTATTTGTATGAGCTTATATAAATCAAATAATAATGATACTCCTAATTTTATAGAGTTTTTTTAGGCTAATAGGCCTAGGTTACAACAGTGATTGGAGTTTATGATCAAAAATTATTTCACATAATGGGTATGTGTGATGTGAATGATTTAAAAGGGATAGGGAGGACAAAGGAAGAAAGGAGAGAGAAAAGAGAAAGAAAGGAAGGAAAAAGAGAGGGTAAAAAGATGAAGGGTGGAAAGGGGAGCAAGAAAGAAAAAGAAAGAAGAAAAAAGGGGAAAAAGAAAAGAGAGGAAAAAAAAAAAAAAGGAAACAAGGGGACAGGGAAGGGTTGTGAGGAATGAAAGGGAAAAAGGGGGGGGGGGGGAGGGGAGGTAGTGAGGGATGATGGGGAGGAACAGGGGAGGAAGGCAGTGAAGGAAACGAGGAGAGAAGGGGAGAGGATAGAATTGATGAAAAAAAGAAATAACAGAAGAAGGGAGAGTAGTAGTACACTGGAGTGCTGACATTGTCAGCATCGTCCCTGCGTTGGTAATTAGGGGCGGGGTGGCTGGCTTACACCTGTGACTCCCATCGGCAACCAATCAGTGCTCCACTCATTACCTGGCATCAGGTTCTGGTTCATGCTAAGAACCTGATGCCAGGTAAAGAGCTCCAACAGAAGACTGCCGTCATCTCTCTCTCTATTGGGCCGGTCAGAGCCCCGATATCATCTCAATTTTGGGCCAGTCAGAACCCCGACTACCATCTCTCTTTTGGGCCGGTCAGAGCCCCGACTACCATCTCTCTTTTGGGCTGGATAGAGCCCCGTCTTCCACCTCACTTTTGGGCCGGACAGAGCCCCTCCAACTTCCACTTGTTGGGCTGGACAGAGCCCCTTCCTCTCTAGTAGTCAGAGTCTCTCCTCTGCCCTACCCACAGTCTACTTACTTTGCCCAAAGAAAACCTTACCTGTTCCTTTCCACATAGGAGACCAGTACATCTCTCAAGAAGCCACTGGGTGATCCCATCTCCAGGAATCCACTCACTCGCAAACAATAAAAACCGTAGAGGTGATCAAATACCACCAAAAGAAAGCTCTATTTGTGGGAAAAAAAGGACGTCAATTTTATTTGGGTGCAGCGTCGCACGACCACGCAATTGTCAGTTAAAGCGACGCAGTGCCAAATCGCAAAAAATGGCCCGATCATCCAGCAGCCAAATCCTCCGGGGCTGAAATGAGGGTTTTGCACCACCTGGTGGTTGAACTAAGGAGAAGGAGAGTTTTCAAAGATCATTACCCAAAGGCTTGTGGTTATTGAAATTGTGGTGAGTGCAATCTCACGGGGGGTGACCCCCTCACGCGGTGATCATTATTGGTGGAAGGATTTCTACGTATATCTTCATATACACAGACCACAGCTTTATTTTGAACTTTCCTGTCTCTCCAACATCTGTTCTATATAAAGTGTTTTATAGCATCGGACACTTAGCGCTGCTTCAATAAGCATAACAAATCAGAGACTTGGCGCGTTGTTTATGATTTTGGACTCATAGTATACAGTTGTGTACTATGTGATTTAGAATATTATACTTGTGAATCTAATTTGGCCCTTTTCCCGTTTTCAACTCCTATATATTCTCCAACATTATTGAGATACACATAATAGTGAATTTTTGAACATCTTTCTAATCTTTGCCATTTTGTTTTCACTTTAGTGTCCAAACAGAGGCATTCTAGTGTATGACTGATCTTTTTACCTTGGCACCTCTTCGGCAACCCTGCATTATCCACTTTGTATTACTGAGCTTAGTAAGTACAAGTTGAGGCCTTGCAGGCCCTTCCCGTATTGGACAATGTTATATGTCCATTATTATAAATTTAAAACTGTTTTCTTTTTTGTTTATACATTGTAGCTTGGTCCTTTCATACCTCCTGTGCTTGTGCATGGCCTCCCCCGCCCGTGTTCTGGCTGAGGCCTTTTGTCTGTCTGCTCCTTGATTTAGAACCGGTGGAGGTGGGTATTTGTTCTCTGAAGTGATGACAAATCTTATATATTCTTCTTTATTTTTGTTATGTTTATATTTCATAACTAATGGTAACGTTTTCTGTATTTCATTGTGTTAGAGCTGGGTTAATATTGGGGGTCCCAAATAATCCCCTGAGGAAGCCATCACTGGCGAAACATGTTGGGATAGAACACCCATTTGTGACCATCTTCACTTATATGGGACATCAGCGACCCGAAAAAGCAAATTGTATATGCTCTGTGAATCCATTTTAATTTGAACCCTTTTTCTACTTTCTGTAACAATAAATAAATCTTTATAAATTTTATATCTTTGATACAACCACTTTCAAAATTCGGGATGAGGTGCATGATATTTTAGAGTCACTCAAATTCACCCCATTTGCTATTATGAATTACATGTAATTAAAAGTAAAAAAATCTGGTTAAAACATTGACGTGTAACTATTATTGATTTCTTATATCCCCTGTGACTAATTAAAAAAGCAAAATATTAGGTTCAGTGGGTGGAAATCCCCAGGGTAAGATTATATGGTGATTTTAATGCACAGAGCACTGGGGAATTAGGGAATTTCCATCATAATGGTTTAATGTTATGTTGTAGAAGAATTTATTAAGGACAACTAAAATAGTATGTAAAAGTGACGAAAAAGTCAGAAACTGATTTGCCATTTATATAGCAGGAAATGGCAAGAATTCATAGCTGGAACATTACGTTTAACTGACTTCTATTTAATTTGTAGGTTTCCATAGAAGAAAAAATCAACAGAGAACAATACAATTATAGCACCCAGTATTTCAAAACACAATATCGTATGTTAAGAGACTTAGGCTGGCCATACATAAATAATTTTTCTTTTTTTTCATTCAACCAGTGTGTTGTACGAAAAAAAAAAGATCTACAGTGCCTTGCAAAAGTATTCACCCCCCTTTTTACCTATTTTGTTACAATACAGCCTTTAGTTCAATGTTTTTTTTAATCTGAATTATGTGTAATGGATCAGAACACAATAGTCTAAGTTGGTGAAGTAAAATTAGAAAAATATATACATAAAACTATTTTTCAGAAATAAAAAAATGATAATTGGCATGTGCATATGTATTCACCCCCCCTTTGTTATGAAGTCCATAAAAAGCTCTGGTGCAACCAACTACCTTCAGAAGTCACATAATTAGTGAAATTATGTCCACCTGTGTGCAATCTCACATGATCTGTCATTACATATACACACCTTTTTGAAAGGCCCCAGAGGCTGCAACACCTAAGCAAGATGCACCACTAACCAAACACTGCCATGAAGACCAAGGAACTCTCCAAACAAGTAAGGGACAATGTTGTTGAGAAGTACAAGTCAGGGTTAGGTTATAAAAAAATATCCAAATCTTTGATGATCCCTAGGAGCACCATCAAATCTATCATAACTAAATGGAAAGAACATGGCACAACAGCAAACCTGCCAAGAGACGGCCGCACAC
Organism: Lithobates septentrionalis; assembly: GCA_037952835.1. Taxonomy (NCBI): domain Eukaryota; kingdom Metazoa; phylum Chordata; class Amphibia; order Anura; family Ranidae; genus Lithobates; species Lithobates septentrionalis. The sequence goes on along the minus strand of JBBDGP010004366.1, from coordinate 197,206 downwards.
CAAAACTCACGGACCGGGCAAGGAGGGCATTAATCAGAGAGGCAGCACAGAGACCTAAGGTAACCCTGGAGGAGCTGCAGAGTTCCACAGCAGAGACTATTGTATCTGTACATAGGACGACAATAAGCCGTACGCTCCATAGAGTTGGGCTTTATGGCAGAGTGGCCAGAAGAAAGCCATTACTTTCAGCAAAAAAAAAAAAAAAGGCAAGTTTTGAGTTTGCGAAAAGGCATGTGGGAGACTCCCAAAATGTATGGAGGAAGGTGCTCTGGTCTCATGAGACTAAAATTGAACTTTTTGGCCATCAAAGAAAACATTATGTCTGGCGCAAACCCAACACATTACATCACCCAAAGAACACCATCCCCACAGTGAAACATGGTGGTGGCAGCATCATACCGTGGGGATGTTTTTCAGCAGTCGGGACTGGGAAACTGGTCAGAGTTGAGGGAAAGATGGATGGCGCTAAATACAGGGATCTTGAGCAAAACCTGTACCACTCTGTGTGTGATTTGAGGCTGGGACGGAGGTTCACCTTCCAGCAGGACAATGACCCCAAACACACTGCTAAAGCAACACTTGAGTGGTTTAAGGGGAAACATGTAAATGTGTTGGAATGGCCTAGTCAAAGCCCAGACCCCAATCCAATAGAAAATCTGTGGTCAGACTTAAAGATTGCTGTTCACAGGTACAAACCATCCAACTTGAAGGAGCTGAAGTAGTTTTGCAAGGAGGAATGGGCAAAAATCCCAGTGGTAAGATGTGGCAAGCTCAGTGACTTATCCAAAGCGACTTGGAGCTGTGATAGCCGCAAAAGGTGGCTCTACAAAGTATTTAGGGGGTGAATAGTTATGCACATTGACTTTTTCTGGGTTTTTTTGTCCTATTTGTTGTTTGCTTCACAATCAAAAAAAAAAAAATCTTCAAAGTTGTGGGCATGTTCTGTAAATTAAATGATGCAAATCCTCAAACAATCCATGTTAATTCCAGGTTGTGAGGCAACAAAACTTGAAAAACGCCAAGGGGGTGAATACTTTTGCAAGGCACTGTAATTCCCCCATCCTAACAGCTATTGTATTTTGACAGCGAGTAGGCTTTCCGGTCCCCCCTTAGCCGGCAGCTCTAATAAAGAGAAAATTTTCCAACAGGCTGGTTGAACACCAAATCAGTCAACTTGTGTATATGGAGCCTGCCCATACATGGATCAAAATTCTGATCCATATATGGGCAGACACATTGTACACAAGTTGACCGACTTGTGCGCAACCAAAATTTCAGTCCATGTATGGCTGGCTTTGGAATTTGGTAAACAAAATAGAAACTATGAACCAGTATGAAAGCATAATTGTCCTGCAGAAGCATACAATAAATAGGACATATGTGAAGGGGTTGTAAAAGGTAAGAGATGTTCAACATAAATAAAGAGATAACTGTTTAAACAAAACCCTGTGGGGCTAATACGGTTATTTTGCAGAGAAAAATTCAACAGGTATGTTTTTGTGTTCAATGTACTTGTCAACAGAGTGCTACTGTAAAAAAATACAAAGGTGAAACTGCTCGAGGAGAAAAAGAATGGAATGAGAACAGTGAAGACATGTAAGCAGGCTACCCATTTCCAGAGTGCATGATCAGCTCGTGCAGCTGAGCCCTCACCTACAGAGCTCCAGGGTCAATAGCCAAAATCACACCTTGTCCATGTGCACAGATGCAGGCTGAAGGCCAGGCTGTCCCATCTCCCTGGTCCATAGTCTTGTAAACACCTTGCTGCTCAGGGCACCTCTCATACAGGGCCCTGCGATTTGTACTGGTCCAGGTTAGGTCTCGGGGAATCCATCCAAACACCCGGGGCCCATGTCACATGGGAGCCCAGGTCACCTGTTGCATGTTGCGTAAGGAGTTTCTCTCTCACCATCAGGAGAGTGATTCTTGTCCCCTAACCACTAACTACTCCTGAGATGACCAGGCTTGCACTGTTAAAGCACTTGAACTCTTCTCCACACTGTAGTTTAACCTAACCCAACACAATCATTAAATACTGTTCCCCAGCTGAGACAATGATGAAGCAATGGGTATCTCTGCTTTCAACTCCACTTGAACAAGTTAATAAAATATAACAATCCACATTCTGACATATCTTCTGCCTAAACAATATACATGACTGTCCATATTACTGGCATAAAAGTGGAATATAAAACCCTTTCAATTTCTGAAATCTCAAATAAACTGTCACACAGACTACAGGAGAGGTACTGCAGTGCTACTCACATGCATGCTACTCTAATTAGGCTTAAGACCTCAACTGGTCCCCCATCCTTTCCCAATCTCTAGGGGCAGGTCTCTTTTTCAGGGGTACATCCTCTGAGAAACCCAGATTGGCTCCTCCCCTAACATTATAAAGGAAGAGGCCTGAACCAATCTTAAAAGCATGCCTCCAAAGGGGAGTGGCTACTTTTTAAGGGATACCAATGCACAATCCCAACGAACATGTTCTTGGATGATGGCTGTGTATATTAACAGATGCTGTAGCAACCATTGGCTGGAACCAACGATAGTCATTAATTAATCTTACTCTTTTTTTCTTTTCTGCTTGTCGGAAGTAGTAAAAAGAGATCGCCTTAAAAAACAGCAGAAGAACATCATCAGCACATAGTGGATCTCCAATGTGGGTCCAAAGCTTTATTCGTCGATCACATTGTTAAAGCAAAAGCAAAGTTTCGGAGCCTGGCAGGACCCCTGTCACATGCCTCATGAAGGGGTCCTGCAAGGCTCTGAAACATTGCTTTTGCTATAACAATGTGATTGCTGAATAAAGCTTTGGACTCATATTGGAGATCCATGGTGTGCTGATGATGTTTTTCTGCTGTTTTTTAAGGGCAACTCTACTCACCACTTCCTACAAACAGAAAGCAGAAGAAAGAAAAGAAAAGGTAAGATAAATTAATGTGGGTAAAAAATGAACAAAACCACTCTGGACCACCAATCCCAAAACCACACAAGATGGTAAACAAAGGTGGGGGGAGAGGGAGAAGATTCCAAACCCTATTGGAGTGTTCTACAGATTTGTGAAGAAGGGCTGTGAACTATTTTATTTGATATCCCGTATCCCTGCATGCAATTCCACAAGGCCTGGGCATCATTACATTTCCATTTAAGGGCCACTAAAAAATTAGCCACAATTACTTTATGTGGCAGTTTTTTTTGCTGGTTTGGAAAAATCGTCCAGGAGTAATGTAGTGTGTGCATTAAAATCACCACACCATATTATCTTACCCTGAATATTTCAACCCAGTTAATCTAATATTTTGCTATTTAATTAGATACAGGGGTTATAAAAAAGATTTTGGGGGAGAAGGGCATCCAGGTTGCACTTAAGGCATGTATGATTGAATTAACAGACAATGCCAGTATACATGGTGAAGGGAGCCAAGATCTTTCCTTAATGTTGTGTAGAATCTCTAGGGTTTGGTACTAATGGAAAACAATTGTATATTGATTTTCTTTATATAGTGTACAGATCAAGTCTTAGGGGCCCTGGCTATATCATTTTAAGATTTTCAAATGTAGCTCTTCCCCCAGGATCTTCTCCCATCCCAGCATGTTACTCTTTTTTTCTTTCTTCTGCTTTCTGCTTGTAGGAAGGGATAAAAAGAGATCGCCTTAAAAAACAGCAGAAGAACATCATCAGCACATAGTGGATCTCCAATGTGGGTCCAAAGCTCTATTCGTCGATCACATTGTTAAAACAAAAGCAAAGTTTTGGAGCCTGGCAGGACCCCTGTCACATGCCTCATGAAGGGGTCCCGCAAGGCTTCGAAACATTGCTTTTGCTATAACAATGTGATTTCTGAAGCTGAGCATGATCCCCTCCCTTCGGAGACTAGGCCGCCGGGCAACATGATAAAGACCCCAAACACACCTCCAAGATGTATATAAAGGAGAGATCTGGGGAATTGGCGCTGCCCTATTAAAAGTGTATATTACTTAAATAATAAAAATAAAGTGCGTGTAAGGGGAAAGGACTTGATGTATGTCCCTTAGGTGAATGTACCCCTACGCATGTGCAAAAATACAAAGATAAATAAAGTGAAGAAAGTTTGAGTGTTTAGTGAAAAAAAAAATATATAGTATATGACCCTTTAAAGGTGAACATGCAATTCCTCTGTGTTGTTTATGTGAATGATACCTCTCATATGTTCCAACAGGTGGGTTGGGTTTGCACTTGCCCAACCTACATTATAAATCTTTGCATTTGCAGCAAACCACTATAGAATTTCTAAAATAGTGTGTAGCCTCCTTTTTTATTGAAGTTATTGGGATCCGTGAAAAAGCACACTATTTGGGGCTACCAACATCCGTGTAAGATTACCACATATCAGCAATTTATATAGTGACTGAAGTGCACTGTGTGTAAAAAATAAAAAAATAAAAAAAGTGCTAAGACTCTATATTGCAGTATATTAGACTTCCTCAAAATTCATATATAAAAATAGGAATCCAAACATCAGTTAAATTATAAACAGCATATATGAATGCAGCATATAAAAAAAGTCCCTTTGATGGACCCAGGCAAAAATAAAATGTCTTAATTGCAGAGACAGGAATATTAAGAACCCCAGGATCGGTTGACATGCAGTTAGAAATGTCCAAGGGGTACTAAGAGGTGACTTCCGTGCATATAGAAACTGGTGACTCCAAGTGCTCCCCCCCCGTGCTCCCCCACTCACCAGAATCCGTCACCCCCAAGGGGGTACTAAGCAGAGGAGTGGGTGTCTTTGGGTAGCTGCCTCTTATAGATGTCCCTCTTAGGCTTCACTGCTCCGTGAGGTTCCTCCGTTGATCCGGTTATAAGGGTCCCCTTATAATGATCCAGGTCCGGGTGCCTCCACTGTTCTCCACCTCCGTACTGCTAGATCCAAAGCACAATGATGGGTGTTCATTGTGGCACTGCATGATGGCACTGCATAGCTCTGAGGAAGAGGGGACATTCCCCTCGAAACGCGTTAGCGGATTGCAGCGTCTGTGCGTTCCTCCACGACCCCTGGAAGGTTCCGCTCATTCCAAATCGCAGACTGTATACCGGTGCGATTTTATGTTGTGCCTCCTCCACCAATCGCCTGTCTGTGAATAGGAAAGTCGGTGAATTGTTGAGAGATCCTTTGCACCTCCAACCAATACTGTTTAAGTTTCGGACAAAACCAGAAGATGTGAAGTAAGGTTCCCCCTTTTCTCTCGGCATCTCCAGCAACGATCGCATGTCTCTGGAAAGAATTTATATAGAGCCGCCCAGACAACTCCTTGTAAATGAACCAGTGGGAACACCCATCATTGTGCTTTGGATCTAGCAGTACGGAGGTGGAGAACAGTGGAGGCACCCGGACCTGGATCATTATAAGGGGACCCTTATAACCTGGATCAACGGAGGAACCTCACGGAGCAGTGAAGCCTAAGAGGGACATCTATAAGAGGCAGCTACCCAAAGACACCCACTCCTCTGCTTAGTACCCTCTTGGGGGTGACGGATTCTGGTGAGTGGGGGAGCATAGGGGGGGAGCACTTGGAGTCACCAGTTTCTATATGCACGGAAGTCACCTCTTAGTACCCCTTGGACATTTCTAACTGCATGTCAACCGATCCTGGGGTTCTTAATATTCCTGTCTCTGCAAATAAGACATTTTATTTTTGCCTGGGTCCATCACAGGGACTTTTTTTATATGCTGCATTCAGGGGCGGACTGACAACTCATGGGGCCCCCGGCAATAGGAGATTATGGGGCCCCTGGCAATAGGAGAAGATTATGGGGCCCACGGGCAATAGGAGATTATGGGGCCCCCAGGCAATAGATTATGGGGCCACACAGTATACATACACACATACAGTATACACACACAGAATACACATACACACACTGAAAAGGTACTGGAGAGGCGGGGCAGCTATAATCTTGGAATTTTTAAAAAAACACAGATTTTTACATACTGTCCCTGGTTTAATTGAGGCTGGCAACCCTGATGGGGCCCCTTAGGGCATGGGGCCCTCGGGCAGTGCCCGAATGGTCAGTCCGCCCCTGGCTGCATTCATATATGCTGTTTATAATTTAACTGATGTTTGGATTCCTATTTTTATATATGAATTTTGAGGAAGTCTAATATACTGCAATATAGAGTCTTAGCACTTTTTTTTTTCTTTTTTACACACAGTGAACTTCAGTCACTATATAAATTGCTGATATGTGGTAATCTTACACGAATGTTGGTAGCCCCCAAATAGTGTGCTTTTTCACGGATCCCAATAACTTCAATAAAAAAGGAGGCTACACACTATTTTAGAAATTCTATAGTGGTTTGCTGCAAATGCAAAGATTTATAATGTAGGTTGGGCAAGTGCAAACCCAACCCACCTGTTGGAACATATGAGAGGTATCATTCACATAAACAACACAGAGGAATTGCACGTTCACCTTTAAAGGGTCATATACTATATATATTTTTTTCACTAAACACTCAAACTTTCTTCACTTTATTTATCTTTGTATTTTTGCACATGCGTAGGGGTACATTCACCTAAGGGACATACATCAAGTCCTTTCCCCTTACACGCACTTTATTTTTATTATTTAAGTAATATACACTTTTAATAGGGCAGCGCCAATTCCCCAGATTTCTCCTTTATATACTTCCAATTAACTCCTATTAGGAATGAATTAAGGGGAGGCTGCAGCCCTTCTGATCACTTTCATAAGCGCGGACTTCTAATTAATTACACCTCCAAGATGAACACTGCCTTGCTAAAGAAGCTGAGGGTAAAGGTGATGGACTGGCCAAGCATGTCTCCAGACCTAAACCCTATTGAGCATCTGTGGGGCATCCTCAAAAGGAAGGTAGAGGAGCTCAAGGTCTCTAACATCCACCAACTCTGTGATGTCGTCATGAAGGAGTGGAAGAGGACTCCAGTGGCAACCTGTGAAGCTCTGGTGAACTCCATGCCCAAGAGGGTTAAGGCAGTGTTGGAAAATAATAGTGGCCACTCAAAATATTGACACTTTGGGCCCAATTTGGACATTTTCACTTAGGGGTGTACTCACTTTTGTTGCCAGCAGTTTAGAAATTAATGGCTGTGTGTTGAGTTATTTTGAGGGGACAGCAAACTTACACCGTTATACAAGCTGTACACTCACTACTTTACATTGTAGCAAAGTGTAATTTCTTCAGTGTTGTCACATGAAATAGTAAAACATTTACTAAAATGTGAGATATTGTATATATAAGAGCCCTTGCACACTGGGGCGGTTTGCAGGCGCTATTGCGCTAATAATAGCGCCTGCAAACCGCCCAGAAAGTGCCGCTGCTTTCATTCCAGTGTGCAAGCCCCGAGGGCTTGCACACTGGAGCGATGCGCTGGCAGGACGGTAAAAAAAGAACTGCCAGCAGCATCTTCGGAGCTCCTTTACCGCTCCTGCCCATTGAAATCAATGGGACGGCGCGGCTATACCGCCGGCAAAGCGCCTCTGCAGAGGCGCTTTGTGGTGGTATTTAACCCTTTCTCGGCCGCTAGCGGGGGTAAAACCGGCCCGCTAGCGGCCGCATACCGACGGTAAAACGCCGCTAATAATAGCGGCGTTTTACCGCCGACGCCGCCCCCCGCCCCAGTGTGCAAGGGCTCTAATATATATATATATATATATATATATATATATATATATATATATATATATATATATATATATATATATATATATATATATATATATATATATACACACAGGGAGTCCCCTAGTTACAAACATCCGACTTACAAACGACTCCTACTTACAAACAGAAGGAGACAACAGGAAGTGAAAGGAAATCTACGCCTAGGAAGGGAAATTCACTCCTGTAAGAGCTATTATGGGGAAAAGATACCTCCATTGATGCCTTATCACCAAAGCTTGTTTCCACAACAACCCAAAATTTTCAAAATCCAATTGCCATTGGGACAGAAAGTGAGGTGAAATCTTCTGAACAGGGGCACAGACAGCAAAACAAATGTTACAGGGGTGTTAACCCTTCCATATGCTATCCGAAAAGCTTAAAAATAGTTTTTTTTGACTGGAGCTACACTTTAAAAATGTACCTGTTCCGACTTACAAACAGATTCAACTTAAGAACAAACCTACAGTCCCTAACTTGTTTGTAACCCGGGGACCCCCTGTATATATATATATATATATATATATATATATATATATATATATATATATATATATATATATATATATATATATATATATATATATATATATATATATGTAAAATAATTAACAACTTGTTAAGATGTATATCTTGGATAGAATGGACAGAAAATAGAATATCTATTTTTAGAATTATTAATAATATACTGAGCTCTGATGAGGGCAGTAATGAACTACCAGGATGAGCAGCTTATATGTCTGCATCGGAATCGATTCCTAAACAGCTGGATGTAAACCAGGTTAAAGCCTTAAAGTGGTATTAAACCCAAAAGCAAAAAATATATAAATATATATAATATAATATATATATTGCAGCTTACCGATCATTAGATGTGGTGGCTGCATTCATTCCTCTGTTTTCACCTGGTGATCTGGTCAGTAACACACCTCCTGCATAAGGGTGCCTACACTCTGGAGCAATAGGGACACCTTCAGACTGCCGTAGTGTTAATCTGGTCGGGAGGAGAGTTGGATGCACTAGTTGATTCAGGGTTTATTCACAGGGGCATATCTGCAGGGAAGCAAACAAGGTGTTTGCCTTGAGCAACGCTGCCCCCAGGTAGAAGGGAGTCAGGGACACTATGAGCCAGTGGCGTAGCATTAAGGGGGGGCTGGGCACCCAGTGCTGTGCTGCTGCCCCTTCCCTCTCCACCAGGCCTGGACTCCCTGCAGCTTTTTAAGCGCCGATACCAGTCCTGGTGCCTCTGCAGCTCCCCACTCCATCAGGCCCACGTGCAGTGGCGGTGGCACTCAGCAGCTCTGGCTCTGCCCACCACCCAGCCATAACCGGCTTCCTACAAGAAGTTCTTTGGGGGAATCCCAGGTCCAGCTCCTCCAGCAGCTGCTAACATGTCACCTCCACCTTTGTTAAAATAAAAAAAAACATGTCACCTCCAGCAGCGGGTACTCCCTGGGCAGCGCTCTGCCAGATGTGGTAGTGGCAGCGGTGGTCTGTCCAGCAGCAGGGTGAAATGCAGGAGCTGAGATGCAGCTTCCACCTAGCCCGGCTCCAGGACACCATGGACTTCACCATAGCGGATGCCATCAAGCTTGAGTGCAAAGCCAACAGGACCAACAAGAAGGCTGAGATGCAGGAGCTCAACAAGTTCTTCAGCTCCCTCTCTCTTATCCCCCACCTCTGAAGAGGTGGAGCTCTAATAGGAAGAGGTGGAGCCTAAAGAGGAAGGGGTTGGTCTTAAACAGGAAGGGGTGGGGTAAATTTAGATGGGGGGGTGCCTAGGGCAGCACAAAACCAAAATACACCACTGTTTATTCACACCAGCCAATGTGCAGTGTAATGCAGTGGGTGCAGTGATATGCTGATCATGGTGCATCACACTGTTCACTTTTTTTAAAGAAACTTTATTTAAACATTACACAGTGACATTTCATTAAATTCTATTGATCACTGCATGTTGCAAAGTGGTGGATTGCCTTGCACTGTGCTGCGCTGAAAAAGGTATGGCCTGCCACAATGTGGTGCTGTGAACTGGCCACATAGAAGAAAAGGCATTTTATGGTGGGACTGCAGTGGGACTGCGCTGGAATAGCTTTCCAACGCACTCCCACTGTACAAGGTGTGAATGAGTCCTTAGATTCACTAACAAATTGAAGCCAAATTCCAGCTCACACTTTCTAAGCAGTTACAGCAAACAGCTTTTTACCTTTTGGGATAAGTGGATCATTGTAAACACCCCTGTCAGTGGTAAATGGTTTGTTTCAACCGTCTAACTGCTACATCTACAGAACAGCTTGTTCTGATGAAAATCAACAGACTTACTGGGCAGATCAGCAGATGAAAATAATAGAAAGTGCAGCCATCGCCTCTAAGAATTGGTAAGCTACAATATAATAAATATAACAATATAATAAAAGTTTGCTATAGGGTTTAATACTGCTTTAAGTAAATGTCTAAATCTTCAGCATCATCTGCCATGGCGTTTAAAGTGGAAGATATGCTGTTCAGACTTAAAAGATTACAATTTTGATTAATCTTCATGGTCATTATAATACTCATCCTATAAAAAACACCTTGATAAATTGTTGGAAGCATAACAAATCAAACATTAGAGATTCTGGGAACCTTAAAATGGTTGTAAAGGTAAAAAGGCTTTATACCTTACTACATTCTGTGCATTAAGGTAAAAAACCTATTAAGTGCAACTCCCCCCATGCAGTCCCCCTCACCTGAGTTTGATCTCAGTCCAGTGCTCTTCTCCCTCTCCCAGTTCTCATATGCTCATAGGCCATTGGCTCCCACCAGTCAAATTCTGTGAGCAGAGAGCGGGGAGGGGGGGGGCAAGCTGGGCTGTGTGTCTGAATAGATGCAAACATCCAGGCTTGGGAGCAGTGGCAGCTGGTGCCCTATTTAATTTTAGGGGGAGGGGGCGGCTAACAAACCACACAACCCCCCCCCCGATTGTTTGGTTGGTCGGTCAAACTCCTCACCCCCCCTCGACGCTCAGGAGTTGGCAAACAAACCTCCCCCATCGCTCGCCTGTCCGTCCATCAGCCCCGCACTTACCCCTTCCAGGTCGTGGGAAGCTTCGCCAGCTTCCCTCTGAATCTCCTCCTCAGCACCTCCCCCCTGCTTCTGGCCAATACGGTCGCTTCTCCTCTCGGCCAATCTGGTCTTAAGACCTGCTTCCCGATTGGCTCGGAGGAGAATCAGGAAGACAATAGTGAATATTAATTTGCTATTGTTACACAACTGGGTGGGCCCACCTTTTTTTAAAGCTAATTAGAGCCTCAGGCTCTAATCACGTGCTTCAAAAAAAAAAAACACATTGAAATCCATGCATCCGGCACCCTGCATGTAGATTAGGGGAGCGGCGCCCCTGTGTCCCCAATGGAACGGTTGCCACTGCTCATGAGCCAGCCCATACAAGTGCTCCCATAGGGCTTCCTATGGGGGCACTCAGCGGGGGAGGAGCCAGGAGTATCAGATGGGGACCCAAAAACAAAAGGATTGAGACTGCCCTGTGCAAAACCATTGCACAGAGCAGGTAAGTATGACATTTTTTAAAATTTTAATTTAAAACAATTTGAACGTTTATTATCACTTTAAAGCAACTTTAAGTTTGGCCTATTAGACTTTTATCAAGACTGTATCTTGGTCAATAATTTCACCTTTGCTATTTTCTTTAAAGTGGTGTTCCGGCCGAAATTATACTTTTTAAATAAAAATACCCCTATAATACACAAGCTTAATGTATTCTAGTAAAGTTAGTCTGTAAACTAAGGTCTGTTTTGTTAGTTTATAGCAGTAGTTTGTTATTTTATAAACTTACAGCAGGCCGTGGCCATCTTAAGTGTGGGCATCTGAAGCCAGACTGTATTTCTTCCTGGATCTCATCCTTGCAGATCTCGCACATGCTCAGTGCAGCACAAGCGGTGTAATAGGTTTCAGGTCAGGTTTCCATAGCAACGGCAGTGTCAGAGGAAGTTGCCGCCCCTTCCCCGAAGGCATTGCAAACAGGAAATTATGCGATGGGCCACGGCCAGGGAGGAGGAAGTGAAAAATGAATACAGCAGATATACAGTAGGTACTGAGAAAAAAAAAAATATATATATCCAATTCGTTTACAGTGCACAATTTAGTGAGGGATGCTGAAGAGTTGTAAAAGTGGGTGGAACTCCACTTTAATCATAAAACCTATTACAGCTTTAAAAAACAAACAAATTCAAGGTCACCCATAAAATATGTACAACATCACATTAGGCAAAATTGCAATAATATATTGAGGACCTTTACTGGGGGATCTAAAGCTCTGAATATGGGACAAACTGGGGCTGCGGTTTTATATATTTCATATTTTATGGTGTTCGGATAAAAAAAGATTGGTTTGTTCATTTTCTTTAACTTTCTGCCCACATTGGGGTAGAAATGGAATGAGGAGGCAGATGCTGCAGAAAAACAATCACTGAAAAAAAAAAAAAAAACCAAATCACGCACAATGCTAAGTATACATTAGCTGAAAATAATGATAAATAGTCTGATTCAAAATAATGGCCAGAAATGTGAAATAACAACGAAAAGGAAAGGTATTTGAAAAGAAGCTAAGTTTTGCCCTTTGTTTTTGGAATGAATATTGGGGATTAATTAGAAAAAAAAGTGACAATGTGAAAATGTACTTGTATTGCTGCTAGGTCCTAGCAAAACTACTGTAAAGGGAGAGGAGGGAGAAAGAAAAAGATAGCAAATCTCCTCTCAATTCATACCTTTGCCAGTAGGTAGTGGTAAATGCACCTAAAAGCTGATTTGTCACCAACACAAGAAGAATCTGCACTTCTCAATATAAACCAGTAGAGGGAGCACCAGAACACATAAATTTACAGAGTGAGCTTCGGCACAAGCTTTCATGGGAGAATAAATCTAGGGGATGGTAAAAAAAAAGACCCAAGCATGGGTTCTTGGTGAGAATCAGCAGATCAGCACATCTAAGACACCAGCACAGGTTGGTTATGAAGACAGCAAACCATAACACGCTCATACAAATTGCGATTTACAGTTAAATACTACATGTTAAAAATCATATAAAAGAATATTCCTTATGCACACAATATAAAAATAATTTTTCAGAACAGTACCAGTAATGAGGATTTTTGAGAAAGAGAGGCCTTCAACCTTAAAAAAAAATTCTGGGCAGAAAATATCCCAATACATTGGCTAAGTGGAGTTTTTAAAAGAACAAAGTAACTATTTCTAAATGAATGTTTATAAAATAAAAAAAATAACTGGAACTTGGTACCCTTTATTACAGCCTATTGTTCTTGACACACACACATATTAGCCATATATTCAATAAATAATAGTGTTTTCCTTCAGGATCCATTACTTAAGTATACATAAAGTCAAAGCTTTTTTTTAAGAATTGACATAAAAGTTGTGAGGGGTTAGAACTGTGAGGGTAAGTCCACAAATTTGGGTTTCCACCAAAACATGAATAAAGGAGAAATCTTACAATGGGGATACTTGTTCACATCTAAGAGAGAAATTCTCTCACCAGAGAATTGGTAATATATGTACAGTCCAGGAAAGGACCTAGCGAGCTATACACTATATTACCAAAAGTATTGGAACGCCTGCCTTTACACGTACATGAATTTTAATGGTATCCCAGTCTTAGTCCGTAGGGTTCAATATTGAGTTGGCCCACCCTTTGCAGCTATAACAGCTTCAACTCTTCTGGGAAGGCTGTCCATAAGGTTTAGGAGTGTGTTTATGGAAATGATTGATCATTTTTCCAGAAGTGCATTTGTAAGGTCAGGCACTGATGTTGGACAAGAAGGCCTGGCTCTCAGTCTCCACTCTCATTCATCCCAATGGTGTTCTATTGAGTTGAGGTCAGGACTCTGTGCAGGCAAGTCATGTTCCTCCACCCCAAACTCGCTCCCCCATGTCTTTATGGACCTTGCTTTGTGCACTGGTCCAGATCATTTGATGGAGGGTGGATTATTTATAAAGGGGTTGAGGGGCGGGACTTTGAGTGAAGCACACGGATGCATTAGAGAAATGAATTTAGAAAATGGTTTATTGATTGAGTCATTTCTTAGAACATAGGTTGGGGGTATACAGTTCACTACATAAATTGTATATCAATACCTCAAATTACATATCACATATAAATGCATTGTCCAACCAAGGTTTAAAACAGTATTTTACAACTACACGGGTCACGTAATAACATGATTAATTGCATTGCAGGGAATACTCATAAAAGTAGCTTGCGCATTGAAGCGCCATTAGAAATAATAGTAAAGATGAGATAAGTAGGAAAAATAATCTAAAAACATACATAATGACTCTATTAGAAGATATATGTCAGTATTTTACAGTTGCACGGGTCACTTCAGAGCGTGATTAATTGCAGTGTAAATGATACTGGAAAACAAAAATGGATGCATTAAAGCATCACTTGGGAAAAAAGGAGAAAATATACTTGGTGAAGAGAAACGGCTGTGGTAGGTTCATGAATGCACTGTTGTAATGGTAGTTGTTAGCTCTACGCGTTTCGGGACCTTAAAGTCGCTCATCAGGAGCAAAACCGTATTGGTTATCTAAAAAGATGAAAAATAGGGACATGGGTGGTTATCTGAAAAAATGCATGGGCAAATGCGGAAAATGTGAAAACCCCCACACATATCCATACATTTGTCCCACAAACTTACATGAGCGTGACCGCGCATGGGAGAGATCATCGCCGCACAAGACAATCCGGCCAAGGATGCCACAGGATTTCCCCCACTGCTCGTCAGCATTATGCAATCAGTGTCAGCTGTTTGGTGTCTACTCGGCACCTATAAATCAGCTGACCGGCTTCTCCATCTCCAGCAGTGGGGAGACCAGGTTGACCGAAACGCGTAGAGCTAACAACTACCGTTACAACAGTGCATTCATGAACCTACCACGGCTGTTTCTCTTCACCAAGTATATTTTCTCCTTTTTTCCCAAGTGATGCTTTAATGCATCCATTTTTGTTTTCCAGTATCATTTACACTGCAATTAATCACGCTCTGAAGTGACCCGTGCAACTGTAAAATACTGACAGATTAGAGTCTAATAGAGTCATTATGTATGTTTTTAGATTATTTTTCCTACTTATCTCATCTTTACTATTATTTCTAATGGCGCTTCAATGCGCAAGCTACTTTTATGAGTATTCCCTGCAATGCAATTAATCATGTTATTACGTGACCCGTGTACTTGTAAAATACTGTTTTAAACCTTGGTTGGGCAATGCATTTATATGTGATATGTAATTTGAGGTATTGATATACAATTTATGTACTGAACTGTATACCCCCAACCTATGTTCTAAGAAATGACTCAATCAATAAACCATTTTCTAAATTCATTTCTCTAATGCATCCGTGTGCTTCACTCAAAGTCCCGCCCCTCAACCCCTTTATACATACTTATATGGGATGGAGGATGGGATCTGTACGGCCCCCCTTCCTCACACAAAGTCCCACCTTTTGTTATTTTCCTAATTTTTGTTCAACCTGGAGGGTGGATTATGTTGTGGGGTTGTTTTTCAGGGGTTGGGCTTGGCCCTTTAGTTCCAGTGAAGGGAAATCTTAAGGCGTCAGTATACCAAGACATTTTGTACAATTTCATGCCCCCAACTTTGTGGGAACAGTTTGGGGATGGCCCCTTCCTGTTCCAACATGACTGCGCACCAGTGTACAAAGCAAGGTCCATAAAGACATGGATGATAGAGTTGGGGTGGAGGAACTTGACTGGCCTGCACAGAGTCCAGACCTCAACCCGATAGAACACATTTGTGATAAATTAGAGTGGAGATTGTGAGCCTGGCCATTTCGTCCACATCAGTGCCTGACCTCACAAATGGGCTTCTGGAGGAATGGTCAAACATTCCCATAGACACAATCCTAAACCTTGTGGACAGCCTTCCCAGAAGAGTTGAAGCTGTTATAGTTGCCAAGGGTGAGCCAACACAGAATTGAACCCCACAGAATAAGACTGGGATGCCATTAAAGTTCATGTGTGTGTAAAGGCAGATGCCCCAATACTTCTCATAATATAGTGTAGATGCTTATATAGGAATGGTTTGTGATATAAAAAAAATGGAGCAACAATATACTTGTACACTCATGACCTATTAAGTCCCAACTGAATCTGAACACTAGCTAGGTTATCTATATACCGTATTTATCGGCATATAACACGCACTTTTTTCCCCTTAAAATCAAGGGAAAATCGTGGGTGTGTGTTATACGCCGATCCCCGCTAATTGTGAGCGATCGCCGCGATTGCCGCCGACATACACATAGCGTGTAAAATTAAAAATGGCGCAGCGGAGTTCGCAGGTACTCGGCGGAGCTGAACGAGCGCCGCCGAGATCACAGTGACTGGGCGGAGCCGAGATACACATAGCCAAGTGTACTCTCGGCTCTTCTCGGCGCCGCTCACAGTCACGCCCAGTCCCGCCCTATGATGGACATAACACAGGTCCAATAGCGGGAAATAAAACACTTGAAAACTAGGGATCAACCACCAGACAACTTATTCGACACAGAACAAAAGGCACTTATATCATTGAGCAATCAACATCAGCTGACAATCAAGCCCTCCGATAAAGGGGGCAACATTGTGATTATGAATAACTCTCAATATGTACAAATGTGCAACAAGATACTATCCAATAGAGAATGGTATCAACCTATCTCCAGATTAACAATTGAAAATTTCGACAATGAATTCTTCACATTAGTGGATCAAGCATATTTAGCCATTCCAAAATTCCGACCTTCTATAGCCTTCCGAAGTTCCACAAAGATCTTAACAACCCCCCTGGGAGACCAATTGTCTCTGGCAGGGGGAGTATCACTGAAAATCTCAGTAAATATATAGACGAGCACCTACGCCCACTAGTCACGAGCCTGCCTTCCTATATTAGGGATACCTCTCAATTGTTAAAAATCTTAGAAAACCTATGGATCCCACCCGATTCGATCCTGGTTACAGTGGATGTAGAGGCATTATACTGCTCTATTCCACACCAGAAGGGAGTTGAAACGTTTGGACGTTTCATCTCTCAATCAGATAAAGATGAAAAACCTCTACATATGTTTATTCTGCGAGCGCTGAACTTTATTCTGTTGCATAATGCATTTGCATTCGACGGCTCCCATTTCCTCCAGATACAGGGGGTGGCGATGGGGACATGTTGTGCCCCATCCCACGCCAACCTGTATCTGGGGGAATGGGAGAACATTGTCTTATCTCCAGAGGCCCCATACACGGATCAAATATTAGTATGGTACAGGTTTATAGACGACATTTTTTTCAAATGGAATGGGTCACTAAACGATCTCCATGATTGCATTTCGATCATGGGAAAAAATTATTTCAATTTGAAATTTACCATGACATGCGACCCCCAAAAAATCACATTCCTCGATGTCACCATCTATAAGGGTCCTGACGGTCAATTAGCCAGTACATTGTATCGCAAAGAAACGGCCGGAAACACCATCTTGCACGCAACCAGTTTCCACCCGGCACCATTAATTCATTCCATTCCCTACACACAATATCTTCGCATCTGGCGTAACTGCTCGGACGACAACATGTTCCTCATGGAAGCTAAGAAACTCCAGAGGAGATTGCTCCAACGTGGATATTCTCCCACTTGTCTAAAGAAAGCCTTTAGAAGAGCGAGAGAAAAAAACAGACAGAATCTTCTTTTGGACAACCCACAAAATGTATCCAACACGCCTCAAGATGTACCGATTAGGATCATCACTACCTTTAATAGTCAACATAAAGCCTTGAAAAAAAATCTTGCGTAAACATTGGCATATTCTTCGAATTGACCCCATACTGAGCCAGTTTGTCCCTGAGGATCTTCTTGTTACGTTTAGACTTGCAAGATCCCTCAGGGACAGACTGGTGACCAGTGAATATACGGGTACATTTAGAGGGGATCCATGCAAACGTTTGGGAACCTTCACCTGTGGAGGTTGTCCCAAATGTAAATTTATGAACACGGACAAGAATGCCAGATTGCCGAATGGGCAGAAGTACAAACCATCCCACTTTGCAAATTGCTGCACTTTTGGGGTTGTCTATTTGCTGACATGCCCATGTGGGTGCTTTTATGTGGGTAAAACAAAACTTGAACTCCACCTGCGAATGGGTAGACATATAACAAGTATGCGTACCTGCAATCCCGATCTACCCCTAGGGCGACATGCACGGGATGTACACCAAGGAAAATTCCCTAAAATTAAATTTTTGGTATTGGACCGTGTACACCCTAGTAGCAGGGGGTTGACTGGGATAAAATTCTACTACAAAAGGAAACCAGGTGGATAGTGGCTTTACAAGCCACATCGCCACCGGGCCTTAATGATTGCATTAGCTATCGACTGTTTCTGGAGGGATTTACATCGGGAGTTTGGGAGGGTCAGGGATAATCTATTTTCCCCCTCCCCTCCCTCCCCTCAGTTACCATCCAAACCTCTCATTCTGCACCCTAGTAGGTTTTCATCTATATAACCACAGTACTTTAATGTATAGGTTAGATAACCCAGAGTTGAATTTGAATCAAACAGCAGTGCATCGGTTCCATGAACATATACACGCTAGAGTCCACATGGATATGTAGTTGTAATCTTGCAGGAGTTATGAGTGTTTAAAATATCATAATTTGTCTATTTTATTACAGTTATAAACTAGTTACTACCTAATAACAAATGTATATTGACACTCATCATCTATTCCTGTTTATGACATAATTATGTGGGTATTTACAAATTTAAGGAATAGACCCAGTTGATAGATACGTCCATATAAATGGATTTGCAGCCACTTAGTTAATGGTCCACTAGATGGCACTTCGCCATCTGCACACTCGTCTGTTGCATTGTCATACTGGCATCTGCATTGTAGGTAATTGGACGTTATAACATCTAATTCTTTCTTTCTTAGTTACATTTTTTATGGGTTTTTCTTTTTCCATTTTTTTTTTTGTTTTTTTTTTTGGTTTCTCCTTCTTCTCTTCTCCAGTGGTATTTACACTGGTCTTCTGCGTCCTTTTTCCCCAGCATCTGTCTTCTTTCTTTCCCTGTAGCAGGGTTTATCTTACACCCCCTACTGACGCCGCGGCTTAGTTCCGACGGCGCCGAAGGAAGGGGGGTGGCGACGTGATGACGTATGTTTCTATGGAAAGGTGCACACTGGCGGTGATTCCCTGTTTATCTTAATCACCGTCAGGTCGCTTTGTACGCATGCACCGGTGTTATATACCGGCGCTATATATACAGCTAGCCAGCCTGCCATTTTTTGTCCAGGCACTTATCCAGGCACTACACGGTACACTGAGTACAGCTATAGCCACAGGTAGGTTCTATTTTCTTGGGGTACACACACTCTTCTACTGGTTTTCATTAGATTGACTGCTCATGTGTTTGTATATACATAGGACCCGTCTGTGGTGGGACAGTTGGACATTTATTCCGGGGCTATTCAGCCCACATTACTGGTTTCAGCGAACTGGGTGTCCCACCTTTTCAGATGTGAAGTTTATGGGCATACATCACACAATAGGTATCTATCTGCTTTTTAACCTTCCCCACTAGTGAATGCTAAGAATCACTTTCCACTTGTGGGCTTGTTTCAGACCTATATTCTAAAGGGGATCCTGGTCCAGGTTCAGTTCTGTTCCCCTTTCTCCATCATGTGGTTCTTTTACCTTCACATACTAGACGTCAGGATCTCTCGGGGATCCCTCGCATTCCCAATGCACTTATTCCTAGCTTCCTCTGTACCTGTTTTTTCTGCTTAGTGGTTGCCAGCCATAGCAACACACCTGTCCAGTTCTGCTCTACTCTATACATTGATTTGGTTTGAAAGAAGTTTAGAAATTTCTAATTCTTTTTATTATTATGCAGATGTCGCTGATATTATGCACCTTATGATTGTGCTCTACATATATAATATTTTGAACCTGCGTATGGTAGAATATCAATATGGACTATTTGGTCCTCAGTGCCTGCTCACATGAAATCATCACACTGGGTATAAATGCTAAGATCCTTCGTGACTTCAACTGAGGCCCCAGTTGAAGTCACGAGCGGTGACGTAACGCGTAGGGCATGGCAGAGAGCAGACTTTACCGGAAGTCACGTAAGGAGGCGCCTCGGACGCCGCTCCTTCTGTTTTATGCAAATTTGATTTGTTTTTATCCCAGGTGGAAAAATTCCCTTTTTATTTTAATAGGTGCCTGACAGAAGCAGAGGGGAACACAGTCATTATTATATCTGCATGCTACAATGTACAACATTGAAAGATATACATCGATGCCTGCTATTTCTTTGTCTAAGGTGAGAGTTTAGAGAGCCTGTTTGAACCGGCAGTTGTTTTATGAAGAAGAACATTAGTATTACCTACATCTGCATCTGTATATCCATTTTATCCCAGCGGTCACCATTTCCTATGAACTTTTCTATTGTCATTTTTATGAACTTTTCCATTGATATATTTAACCATTTGAATCATCCTACACTGTGGTTTTTTGCAGTTTTGCACACTTATTGCACATTTTTGCATTTTTGCACATTTATTGGAGTTTCCCTTTTTTGATTCAATATTGGGATTTATGAATTTTTAACACAGTTTTTCCGATTGATGTATTTTAATATTATTTCTCTGAGCTGAATTTAAGATTTGTTATCTTGCACACCCGCACATTAATATTTTAATTATTTTTATGTTTATCAGATGTGATTATAGTTTTTATGATAGATTTTATGCGCGAAATCTTTCTATCTCTATTTATCACACTAGGTATGTTCATGGGCCATTTTTGCATTGTTGGTTGATTTCCTTGTTGATCAGTACCCCTCATATATAGGTCTATGTACCTTTTTGCTTGTTTATTTTTGATCTAATTACAGCCCTTTCTTTTTGTACTAATCCTCCTGCTCTGTTTGTATGCATTGGTTGACATATTTACGCTCTACTTATATGTGTTATCTGACATATCTTTTTGTAATTCTAGAATATATTTGAATGCTAAAAATTGTTTGAACCCCTGACCCCTGATGAAGGTATTTGAACATCTCATACCGGAAACGCGTCGGGCACCTGGGCATTTACATTTTATACCACCCTATGTATAACATTTTTATGACATTCCATGCAATTGATGTTGTGCATTTTTGTCATTTGTGGATTTTATATGTTTTTTAATTATTAAAGTTTTCATTTTTATGGATTTTCTGAGTGGGTGGTCTATTCAAAGTCCCAATTGAGGGGGTTACCACTTCTTTGTACCTGCGAACTCTGCGGCGCCATATTTAAATCTACACGCTATGCGTATGTCGGCGGCGATCGCGGGGCAAAGCTGCACTGGGGCAAAGCTGCACTGGGGCAAGGCTGAACTGGGGCAAGGCTGAAATGACAAGGCTGCACTGGGGCAAAGCTGCACTGGGGATAAGTTGCACTGACAAGGCTGCAATGGACACTGGGGCAAGGCTGCACTGACACTGAAAAGGCTGCAATGACACTGACAAGGCTGCAGATCGACACAATAAGGCTGCATTGATGGGCATTTTAATGTAAGTTTTTTTCCCTTAAACTTCCCTCCTAAAAGTTTTTTTCCCTAAAATTCCCTCCTAAACTTGGGGTGCGTGTTATATGCCGATAAATACGGTAATTGAATGTCCATGTGGGCTACATTCTTTTGGCAGGACAGTACAGAAAATGTAATCTTGTTTAAATAAACATAGAGAAAGATAGAATATAAAAAAAAACTAGTTTTCAGTGCCATAGTGTCTCATGACACTGTACAACTCACCATAATAACGATGTTATCAGGTTCCAAAAACATTACCATTTGGAGACCATGTGGACAGACAAGGCACGTGAATACCTGCTGATCTAAATTAAGCCATGGCAAGTTTTCCATATGTTCCACCACTAAAGTTCACTAGCTGAATTAGAATAATACACTAAAAAACACTGCTGTTTGAAGCTAAACACTTTCTTTTTTTAAAAGTTCCTTACTTCATAATTACATACTGTATGTCACTAGCTGTGTCAATTTTTATATATTTAATTAAAATAAAATCATTTAGGTTGAGTAAATAAAGTACAACCATTCATTCAAATTAGATAATTCGTTATATTGATATTTATGGGTCCATTTATTAATAAATATTTACCCTCTTAATTACCAACAGCAACTGCATCTGTGAGCTTAGTATTTTTTTTTTGTTGTTGTTTTTTTTAAGCCAGCGATCAGCTTTCATGCATAAGTGATCAGATCAACTTTAACCATTTCCTGTCCAGGTAGGTTGATATCCCGGTCATCACTGCAGCAATGAACGAGATATCATTTTGTAGGGCCGGCGATTCCCTACAAAGTAAAAGTAATCCTAGTGGCTAACAAGCCACTGGATTACTTTTACAGGCGGTGGGAGTGGGTCACACCCACACCCCCGCCAGCGCCTTCACTGGGCTGTCCCGTGCAATCAGGAAGCTTGGTAAGGATGCGGCCGGCGGCATCGGGCTCTGGGCACACAGTGAGAAGAATGGATGTTGTCCCTTTCAATGTGTGATGTCAGAAACTAGAAGCGACGAGGATTTAGTCTCTTCCGGTTCCAGTTCTTTGTTTACCTGGCAGTTCATGGCCAGTAAAGCTGTTGATCAGGTTGATCTGTGTCTGATCGGCTGCATTGGAGGCCAGAGGAGAGATGTGGGGTCTAATAGACCCCAGATCTATCCATAAAGAGGACCTGTCACACCCATGCTATTACAAGGGATGTTGTTCAAAAAAATTTAAGGCACAGTGTAAAAAAAAAAAATTAGAGATAAAAAAATGTAAAGCGTCCCCACCCCCCTGTGCTGACGTGCATGTGGGTTCTGCACGCATATGTACATGCCGATCGCACCACATATGTGAGGCATTGCTGTGAACGCCAGAGAGAGAGCAATAATTTTAGCACCAGACCTCCCGTGTAACTCTAAACTGGTAACCTGTAAAGGCTTTTCAAGTGTTGCCTATGGAGATGTTAAGGAACCGTAATTTGGCACTGTTCCACAATCAGACGTAATTTTAAAGCATGACATGTTTGGTATCTATTTACTTGGCGTACTATCATCTTTTATATTTTTCCAAACAATTTGATATTGTATTGAGTTTTGTGCATTAAAAATAAATTAAAGTGTATTCTTTCCAAAAAAAAATTGTGTTTGAAAAACCACTGCGCAAATATCATGTGACATAAAAATAGGCAATGCCCACCATTTTATCTTCTAGGAACTCTGCTTATAAAAAAATAAATATATAATGCTTGGGGGTTCAAAACGCATCAAATTTGAATACATGTGAACCTAGCCTAAGAGTATCGTCTATGGACAATTTTTGGTACTGTAGTTGTTTGTCATATGTTCTCCTAAAATATTTTGTTTGATAAAAAGCATATATTGTGAGTTTAAACTGTCGCCCTTTTTTTCTACAGGGCCTCTGCTTCCAGAAAAATATGCAATACCCACCATTTTATTCTCTATAGCCTTTGCTATATATAGTTCTTGGGGGTTCAAAATGCATCCAATTCGCATATATGTGTAAGTGTACACATATATGTGTAAGTTTTAATGTATAGTCTCCTTAAAATTTATGTTTGATAAAAAGTTGTGCAAATATTGTGTGTCATAAGAGTTTAAACTATCACCTTTTTTTTCTACAGGGCCTCTGCTTCCTGAAAATATATAATGTTGGGGGTTTAAAGTAATTTCCTAACAAAAAATGCAAATTTTAACATGTGTGCAAACATTTTTAAAAATTGCCCTGATAAGTGAGTTATTTATTACTAAATTATGATTGCTTTTTATTAATTCACATTTTCACTCTCAGGTATAATTGTTTTAGTATATTTGTGGCATAATCTATTGATATTAAATGGTTACATTCTTGTAACCTTTTTTCCCTTTTACCCATTTAGCTTTGATAGAATAAATAGAATGAATGTCCCTCTTCGTTTGTTAATTCAAGTGTATAAAAATATATGAGTATATTCAGTTTTATAGTAGTTTTATACTAGTTTTTATCATTCTAGTATTGGTATTGAAGTATTTCCTGCCATATACTGCAGATTGTGGGATCATAATATTTGCATTGAGCTGATAACAGAAGGCAAAGCCCATCTGCTGAGTCAGTAACATGGCCCAGCACCTCATTTAAGAGCACCTCTCCGATATACAGTAAGTGAAACCCTTTATCACCTTATATGATGATTTTTTTTTATACAGTATCTTTACATTTTAACTATGTTGGTGTCCCTTGTCAATTTCACATTGTATTTTTTTAAATGTAATTGTCTACTCCCAAACTGTCATTTGAAGTAAAACACATAGCCAAGTATTATTCTACACAATTTTTTTTATTGTGCATTAAAAAAAAGAAAACAAATAAAATTAGACATGCTATCTGCCAATAGAACTTAACCAAAAAGTGCATTCTATGCATCCAAAAATATAGAAAATATACCAAATCAAATCATTATTCAACCAAAAAAATAATGTCAAAGCAATAAAGGCCAATAATAAATAACACGTTCTCTCCTCCGATTCCGCAACATGTCTGGTTGACGAACGGCCATTCAGAAACAAACCAAAAATTGTGAACTGAAAAGCGTGAACCGAAAAGCGTGAAATAAAAAGTGCGTAATGAAAAGCGCGAATCAACACTCACCAAACCTAGCAGAAGGAGCCCAAAGGGTGGCGCAAAAGAGCTGAGAAACAATGTAGTACGTCTAGTACGTCACTACGTTCGTATTTGTTGGCCAACAATTATGTGACCGTGTGTATGCAAGACAAGTTTGGGCCAACGCCCTTTGGACAAAAGTCCACGGTTTTGTTGGCCAACAATCCGATCGTGTGTACGAGGCTTAAGGTCTCTAAAGAATTTGTACAAAAATGTATGTTCTGTGGAGCACTGCACTGTGTTTCCGATGAGCAAGCTTCATTGTATCCTTGTGCTCTTAGGGGTGTCCCATATTCTCATTTTCTCCACATTCATTAAAACTAATGTTTGCTGAGTTTGTGGCTACCTTGGACTATTGACTAGTATAGTGGTGGCCCGTAATAATATCATGGTTAAAATAATCATACCATAGTAGGTAATTTAGTGTTTAGAGAAAAATTGTCCAATTTCATTTTTAGACTATTTTTGTTGAAATTGTCCTGTAGGTGAAATGCACTGGGGTCAATGGGGAAGGCTAAATTATGGTGGTTTAAGGTAGTTTTTTAACGCTCATTAAAATGTTTGACTTGCACATTTTCCTGCACATTCCTGCAACCTAAGGTGGTTGCTGTGCTATTGCTTTTGAACAGCGCCCCAATTCATTGTTACAGTAGAGGCAATAGACCAATCCTGCAGGGAACCACAATGCACATGCCATGCATTACAGTGTATTTAATAATAATAAAAAAGGATCAGGTGATATTTTTCATGTGTTTAAAGGACAAATGGTCTTTACGACATAATTCACCTTTTTGCCCCTTTGCCCTGACCTAAATTGTCTCACCCTGCCCCTCCAGTAGGCGGGTTTTCCTAACATTTTCTTCTGTTTGCTCTGAACCCTTGTGATTTCTGTACCCAGTGGATAGTGAAATGAACTGGAGGCAGTTAGTTTCATTGTAGTGTATGCAGGCAAGTTTCTGGCCACTTTAGCTTCCAGCCAGTCAACCAGATGACACATTTTCAATGGAATGCCCAGAAAGGTGTCGCTTAGGTGTCTGCAAGGTAGTAATAAATGTCAGGTGATGGCGTTGCAGCACCAGGAGTGTCAATGTATGCCAGAGGTGGCACAAAAGGTTGAATTACTTGAATTAAACATTGGTGGGGGTATACATCCACTTTTTCCCTTTGAGGCACCCAGCATGCATGGAAGCTTACTTGGTGGTGTTCTCTTTAGCATGCACTAGGTGGAGTCATTCAAGACTGCAGCTGCTCCTGGGCAGGGCACCAGTGCCACTATGGTAACTGATGGAATTATATAGGTTACCTCTCCACTTGGGAGTGTGTCATGGTGGAGGGGTTCTCATTGTCAAGTATTCCCTTTGCCCCCTCCCCCTTTTTTCTTCTCAGAATTCCTCAGGGTGCTGGGTCTTACTCAATAGGGCTGCCTTGACTGATTTGTGTATTGGTCCTCAATACAGTCTGGTGTTTTTTATTTATGCTGGTTTGGGGCTCTTTTGTCTTGTGTTTTGCAGGCCAAAACTCAGGACAAAGGAAAAGACAAACCCAGGAAGAGGTTTGGAACCAAAGAAGA
The DNA here is from genome assembly GCA_037952835.1 of Lithobates septentrionalis. Classification (NCBI taxonomy): domain Eukaryota; kingdom Metazoa; phylum Chordata; class Amphibia; order Anura; family Ranidae; genus Lithobates; species Lithobates septentrionalis. Next base: position 171,171 of record JBBDGP010004366.1, on the reverse strand, counting down.
GGTACTGAGCCAAGCTGTTATCTCAGCACTACATAGACATGCTGAGATCAGAAATGCCTTTGCAAGTCAGAGATCATTCAAGTGGAGAATGGATCCAAATTACTATAGCTGCAATTTATGCCTCCGCAGGCAGGACATGTACTCTGAAAAGCACAGCACACTTCGCCAGGTCTTTAACCATGTTCTCGGCTGAAAGAGCCAGGGCTTCAGCAGAGCAGATCTATAGAGCCATCACATGGTCAAGTTTTAGCTCCCTCTTTAAGCACTGCAGAATTGACTTCCTTCAGAAGAAAAGTGCTTAAGGGAGCAGTCCTGCCCTAGGCAACATCTTGCTATTCTGTCTAGTCAGCCATCTTGGAGGATGATCCATCAGAACCTGATAACTCCTTTTCCAGGAATCCTGGTAGAGTTCCTTCTCTTGATTTATTTAATCCTTATGCTACGTACACACAGGGAGTTTTTCTTTTGTTTAACCCAGCAGGCTGAACAAGAAAAAAAAAACTGAGAGGTCACTGTACTAACTAAGTGATGTTTCTGTTGAACCAGCCAATACCGGCCGATATTCGGCCCATGTGTATCAGCCTTTAGTTACTGTGCAATCATAGACGTGCACACAGGGTGTGCTGAGTGTACCTGGGCACACCCTAATCACCCCATGCGGTGCATATTCCCCTGCTTTCTGTTTCCCCTCTGCAGTGCTGCCAGCTTCCCTCCTCTCCCCTCAGGAGTGGGGAAGGGGTTGGTAAATATTTAATTAACCAGTCTTCCTTTTCTGACTGAACACAGTGAGTGATCTGTACCTATCACTCCTGTCTTCATTCTTAACTGAAGCATAGTAAATTATGTTTACTGCAGGCTGCAGAGAAAGGGGAATCTCTGTCCTCAGTTTCTTTCTCTGTCTCAAAAGTGAGACATCAGGGGTCTGTTTATAACCTTGATATTTCAACAAAGCCCCATAATGGGGCTCTTAAAAAATTTTTAAAAAATATTAATAAAAAATACTGTAAAAAATCATTTAAAAATATAAAAATACTGACACCATCCACTGCCCTACTGACACCAATCTTTGCTCTGCTGATATACATGTGTGTTTGTGCCCTGTACCCTAATGCAATAGGCTGCGCACACCTATGTGTGCAATTATCTTGCTGCTACAGAGGTTGCTGGCTCCCAGAAGCCTTTTTAAGCTCTCTTGTCTTTTGTTTCCTACAGGTGGGTGGAGAAATCCCCTCAAACAACTAAAAGGAGTTATCAGATAATAAACATGTTTGAATACAAGTTTTTACATTTTTTTATAACTTTTTTGGAATTTCACAAAAGGACATCTCATGTATTTCTATGCAACACAGGGCATTGCGATGGGGTGCAATGTACTGCAATGTGCTGTGGTGCGTAAATATTCTGCATATTCTACTGTTTTCAATGTACACTACTGCAGCATATTGGTGTGAAGTTAACTAACAGGTTATAAGGCAAATTGTAAAAACAAAAGGAAACAAAGGCTCGCCATCTACATTAAAAACAATTTGGATTGTAGTCACAGGATGGAAGAGAAATTGGGCATATCATCAATCACAGTCTGTACATCTGTTCCAGAGGGCCAATAGTCCAAGGGTGGCTTGATGATATGCACAATTTCTATTCCATCCTGTGAGTGCAATCTTAACCACTTCAGCCCCGGAAGATTTTACCCCCTTCCTGAACAGAGCACTTTTTACAATTTGGCACTGCATCGTTTTAACTGCTGTAACCAAACGAAATTTGCGTCCTTTTTTTCCCACAAATAGAGCTTTCTTTTGGTGGTATTTGATCTCCTCTACAGTTTTTATTTTTTGCGCTAGAAATAAAAAAATAGCAACAATTTTGAAAAAAAAAAACAATATTTTTTACTTTTTGCTATAATAAATATCCCCCAAATTTAAAAAAAAATAAAATTCTTAATCCGTTTAGGCCAATATGTATTCTTCTACATATTTTTGGTTAAAAAAAAAAAAAAACGCAATAAGCGTATATTGATTGGTTTGCGCAAAAGTTATAGCGTCTACAAACTATGGAAAAGATTTATCACATTTTTATGGTGTTTTTGTTATTTTAATTTTTTTACTAGTAATGGCGGTGATCAGCGATTTTTAGCGGTATTGTGACATTGCGGCGTACAGATCGAACACTTTTGACACATTTTTGGGACCATTGACATTTATAGAGCGATCAATGCTATAAAAATGCACTGATTACTGTATAAATGTCACTGGCAGGGAAGGGGTTAACACTAGGGAGCGATCAAGGGGTTAAATGTGTGTTCCCTCACTGTGTTCTAACTGTGTGGGGATGGGACTAACTAGGAGAGATGACAGATTGTTGTAGGGACTCACGATCTGTCTCCTCTCCTCTGACAGCACTGGGATTTGTGTGTTTACACACATAAATCCCCGTGCTGGCTCTTGTGCCCGTGATCGCGTGTGGCCAGTGGCGATCGGGCCCCCCGATTTTGCCCAGGAGAACCATTCTGCCGCAGTATATCTTCGTGAACCGGTCGGGAACCGGTTAATTGTTTTTAATGTTCATTTAATAAATAGATATACTTAGATGGTAGTGCCTTTGTTTCCTTTTTGTTTTTACAGTGTATAGGGGAGATCCAATATCCTGAGAAGAAGTATAGCAGCCATCACTATAGTGGACTTTTAATTTGTACCTCCTTTACCATATAGACTTTATGGCTTTTGTGAGGGTTATTCCTACCCTCCGCTTGTGCTATTGAGCTTTTTTCCTCCTTTTATAAAGCAAATTGCCTTGTCCAAAGATCAACATTTGGATTTGCAGCAGGGACCTGCCTGAAGTTTGGTCAGTGTGTGGCCTTCTCTGTTTGAAAGATCATTAAATCGACTTCTGTCAAACGGACAAGTTGGAAAACTTTCGTTGATCCATGTCCTGCTGTCAGAATACAATGTCCCTGGGGAGGGGCGGGAGTGTAATTCACACAAACAAGGTGAAAGGAGGAATCAGTTTGTTTTTTTACTTTAAAAAAACAACCCGTCTATGGCCAGCTTAAAGTGTTGACAGCTTCGCCCAATGCTGTCCTATACATATGGAGTGAATTGGTGCAGTCATCTATGGGTTTCGAAAATGACCAAAACTGTAAGAAACATTTAGACCCCATACACACTATTAGATTTTCTGCAAATTTTTGTCTTCAGATTTACCAAAACTATGTAGTACAAGGGTCTGCCTGATTGCATACAAATTTAAACTCTTATGCCGCGTACACACACTCAGAATTTCCGACAACAAATGTTCGATGGGAGCTTGTTGTCGGAAATTCCGACTGTGTATAGGCTCCATCGGACATTTGTTGTCGGAATTTCCGACAACAAAAAATTGAGAGCTGGATCTCAAATTTTCCCGACAACAAAATCCGTTGGAAATTCCGAGCGTGTGTAGACAATTCCGATGCACAAAATTCCATGCATGCTCGGAATCAAGCAGAAGAGCCACACTGGCTATTGAGCTTCATTTTTCTCGGCTCGTCGTACGTGTTGTACTTTACCGCGTTCTTGACATTCGGAATTTCCGACAACATTTGTGTGACTGTGTGTATGCAAGACAAGTTTGAGCCAACATCCGTCGGAAAAAAATCCATTGATTTTGTTGTCGGAATGTCCGAGCGTGTGTATGCGGCATTAAGGTTTGACCTCATATTATATGGCTTTTGTGAATCTGAAGGAAAAAATCTGCAGAAAATCTAATAGTGTGTATGGGGACTCAATGTTTCTTCTGTGCAACTGTGGCAATACTGGCAACCTACTGGCTCATTGCTTTTCCTAGAGTCTGCACAGCTAAACCTACAAGGTTTCCAGCACAGTCCTTTGGTTTGTTGTAATGAATATTTCATCTAAACTGTCAAATGTTTTTGCACATGGCTATAGATATATAGGTTTTCTCTCTTTTTTTTTCAGCATTTTCCAATGCTGGCACTGATGTATTTATAGCAGGTGGACCATACCTCTAAAGGCCCATACACACGGTCAGAAAATCTGAAGATAAATTTCGTCCGATGAACGATCTGCCGATTGTCTGATCGTTAATATGCTGTTTTTGACAGCCGATTACGAATTTTCGGCAGACAAAAACTGGATGTGCAGGCTCCAAAATTTTTGTCTGATGTGAACACAACGTCCAATTTTCTTTTCATTAGTATGGTTTTCTGACAAAAGAAAAATCTGAAGAGCAAGACTAGGCATGCTCAGAAATGAAAGAACACATACAAAACAATTCAACACATTACATCACTTCTAATTCTGTCGTCAGAAAATTTTCTGATGGTGAGTACCCTCTTCACTTTCGATTTGAGACTAGCATAAAAAAACAACGAAAATTTGTCCAATAATCTGACCGTGTGTACAAGGCTTTAGTCCATACAAGGAAGATGACAATGGTTTGTTTCCATATCCACAGAAGAAAAGCAAGTAATATCTGCATATTCATTGTAGGCTGGCCTTGGAGCAGGCTTTTGCAACCATGGTGGCTTCTGGGTTCCTCAGGGGTGCCTTGGAAAAGTTCCTAAAAATTGCCCCAAATTCCTCAAAAATTGTGTGCAAGCCAGTGGTTGGATCAAGCCTGCCGTTTTGTTACACAAAGGCATAGATTTTCATTGCACAGCAATAAAGCCTTGGGCACCTTGTGGGTCAGTTGAGGGCATCCTAACAAAGAATGATGTCATTGGTTGATAAGGGGGAAGTCAGGTGCTTGCACAGCATCCTCGTTTGCCCCTCCCCTGTTCCACTCCATAAGCACTGGGGTCATGTTTGTTGAATGATGAAGAGAAACATTGGAATACTAGTCAGTACCAGTTTGCAAAGTAAAAAGGGACAGAGAACAGGGTTTATAATGGTGTCTAAGAAAGTATATAGTACACTAATAAGTAAAAATATAAAGAATTTTATTGTTACAAAAATCAAAATATTGGAATACATACACAGGTGTGTTGACAGTCATAAAACAATTTGCACACACAAGGGTGGCCAAGAGTGTTAGAAGGCCACTGAGTAGAACAGGCAGATAATCCCTACATGTTTCGCCAAAACATTGGCTTCTTCAGGGGAATGATATTAAAAACCTGAGCATGTATGTAGACTCTATGAAAAACACAAAATGTACATTTTGGAAAATTATTACACAAATAATCATACAAATTTAGTCATAACGAACAACATTGAATTAATTGGAATGATGAGATTAAAAGGTTCCCCACAGCAGTTAACCCCCATATGTAGATCCATCCCCCAATACCTACCCAGAATTCCCCAAATGCAGCGTGGCGTCAAATCCCCCTCGAGGACGGTCAGCAACGAGTTGCTGTACCAAAATATGGCTGCAGGGGGCTAATAGAGACCTAGCATGTGAAAAACAAGAAAAAAATATATAGCTATAATACACAGGAACACTAGTGAAATATTGGGGTTGATTTACTAAAACTGAAGAGTGCAAAATCTGGTGCAGCTCTGCATAGAAACCAATCAGCTTCCAGGTTTTATGGTCAAAGCTTAATTGGATAAGTTAAAGTAAGAAGCTGATTTGCTACCATGCACAGCTGCACCAGATTTTGCACTCTCCATTTTTAGTAAATCAACCCCATATTGTCCTACAAAGTGGGCTAACATAGCCTCAATACTCACGAGTATAGGTTAAAATCGATGTGAAGACAGGAGCTCCAAAAAATCTCTTATCAATGATGACCACAGCGAGTGATAAATTAGTCACAGTGAAATATTGATAAACTGAGAAAGGAAGAAAGAATACAAATTAAAGGACATAGACATAACTCAAAAAGCCAGATAACAGTTATGGTACAATGCCATGAGGACATAATCCCCAGAACACTTACCCATAAGAGGGAAAAGTACCTAGTCAGTACCAGTGTCATAGCTCCCAACTGTCCCTGATTTCGAGGGACTGTCCCTGATTTGGAGTAATGTCCCTCTGTCCCTCATTCCTCCTCATTTGTCCCTCATTTTGGTCTGATCTATATTGATGTATATAAAATGCACTTTTTATCTATCAAAAAGTGTTTTCCAGCGCTAAACCTTTCATCTGATTTCTAAATTGCTGCATTTGTAAATTCCAAAAGCCAATATAAAGGAATAGTAGTGGTAAAAAAAGCACTTGCGAGTTTAACCAATCTTGTTTTTTTCTCCTTTAAGGGGGCGTGGCAAGGGGTGTGTCCTATGCCTGCATACTTTTGCTGATAGGTGTCCCTCATTTCCAAATCAAAAAGTTGGGAGGTATGCCAGCGTGCAAAGGTATATTGCTTTGTAGGAATAAATCACGTCTAATGTTGGGTGTCCTACATGTTTGGATGCTGCTACATTGTGTAAAACTATTTGTTTAATTCTTTATACTGTAGAATGGGGTGCCTCACGATTGTGCAGAATTTTAAAGGGTGCCTTGACTGAAAACAAGGTTGAAAAACACTGCCTTAGAGGAGCATTCCATTTTATAGTTGGATTTCACTTTAAAATGTTTATTGAAGATTGCCTAAAATGTTTACATAAAAATGCATTACTTGTCTGTTTTGCTTGAAAACATCCTTTACATCATGAACTTTATCTGAAACCAACACAACAACCCTATTTACCATGAGCTTCAGGGCACAAACAGGTCGTCAGATCTGTTCCTATGTTCAAGGTCTTCAGAGAATGCTCTAAACATGTAGAAACTGTTTTCCGCAGTGGCTAATTATTAATCCATCCTGCTGTTTTTTAACCTATTCACCCACATTGGAGAACATTGCTCTAAAGTGACGTTTGTTTTCCAGCACACATATCCATGCCCTGTCATAGGGAAAGCTGTCAATATTGCATGTGAAAAATAGAGACGTAACAACCAACAAAATAAGGAGAATTGCTAGGAATTCGGAGAGCTAACCATGCATCATAGCAAACATAACGTCCTTGGCATTACTCATTAGAAGCAAACTGGTATATTAATCTTTAATAGTTGCTAGCACATTGGGATAAATACAGACTATTTATATGTCTAAGGAACTTTGGTGGTAAGATATACCCTCCAAAAAAAAAAAAGAAATGATTGAGGAATCCAGCTTGCAAGGGAACTGGGGGCTTATAGCCAGTTGGGGGAACAAACGTATGGCTAGGTACACACCTGCCAGCTAGTGTCAGTGTCAGCTCCGGCAGAGAATGGTGCAATGCGCATTTCAGTGCATAGCACCGCTTACTTGTTTTTTTTTTTAAACTTTATTTGAAGTGTCACATAGGGGGAGATTTAGTAAAACTGGAGCACTCAGAATCTGGTGCAGCTGTGCATGGTAGCCAATCAGCTTCTAACTTCAGCTTATTCAATTAAGCTTTGGCAATAAAACCTGGAAGCTGATTGGTTTCTATGCAAATTTTGCACTCTCCAGTTTTAGTAAATCAACCCCATAGTGAGCCGCTCATATCAATTCTATCAATGCATAGCAGCTCAGTTCGTTGCGCTGCTGTGCGGTGATATGCGGTGCCATCCAGTGCGCTGTGGAAGAATGCAGACATGCTGTGTTTTTCTGTACTGCACCGCACATCACACCAGCAGGGTTGTGTGAACAGTGAACATAGAAAACAATAGTTTTGTTTGTACCTAACCAGTGCAGAAAAGCACAGGTCACTGTAGATAGTGTGAACGAGGCATTTCCTGTCTTAAGCCTAGTACACACTACTAGTTGTTTTTTTTTTGTTTCTTTGAGCAGTGAGTGCGGGGATTGTGCCATGGAGTGTTGAGTGCAGGGACTGCGCCGTAGAGCGGTGAGTGCAGGGATTGTGGCGTGAGTGCGGGGACCGTGCCGTGGAGCAGTAAGTATGGGGATTGTGCCATGGGGGGTTGAGTGTGGGGACCGTTTTGTGGAGCGGTGAGAGCGGGGACTGTGTCGTGGAGTGGTGAGTGCGGGGATTGTGCCATGGAGTGGTGAGTGCAGGGACCATGCCATGGAGCGGTGAGTGCGGGGACTGTGTCGTGGCGCGGTGAGTGCGGGGATTGTGCCATGGAGTGGTGAGTGCAGGGACCGTGCTGTGGAGCGGTGAGTGTGGGGACCGTGCCGTGGAGCAGTAACTGCGGGGATTATGCTGTGGAGGGGTGAGTGCGGGGACTGTGCCGTGGAGTGGTGAGGGTAGGGACCATGTCATGGAGCAGTGAGTGCGGGGACCGTGCTATATAGCGGTGAGTGTGGGGACTGTGCCAGGAGTGCAGGGACCATGCTATGGAGCGGTGAGTGTGGGGACTGTGCCAGGAGTGCGGGGACCGTGCCGTGGAGCAGTGAGTGCAGGGATTATGCTGTGGAGGGGTGAGTGTGGGGATTGTGCTGTGGAGGGGTGAGGGTAGGGACCATGTCATGGAGCAGTGAATGCGGGGACCGCGCTATATAGCGGTGAGTGTTGGGACTGTGCCAGGAGTGCAGGGACCGTGCTATGGAGCGGTGAGTTTGGGGATTGTGCCATGGAGTGGTGAGTGCAGGGACCGTGCAGTGGAGCGTGCGGGGACCGTATTGTCGAGCGGTTAGTGCTGGGACTGTGTCATGAGTGCGGGGACCGTGTCATGGAGCGGTGAGTGTGGGGACTGTGCCGTGGAGTGGTGAGCGCAGGGATCGTGCTGTGGAGCAGTGAGTGCAGGGGGACTGTGCCGTGGAGTGGTGAGCGCGGGGATCGTGCTGTGGAGCGGTGAGTGTGGGGACTGTGCCAGGAGTGTGGGGACCGTGCTATGGAGAGGTGAGTTTGGGGATTGTGCCATGGAGTGGTGAGTGCAGGGACCGTGCAGTGGAGCGTGCGGGGACCGTATTGTCGAGCGGTTAGTGCTGGGACTGTGTCGTGAGTGCGGGGACCGTGTCATGGAGCGGTGAGTGCGGGGACTGTGCCGTGGAGTGGTGAGCGCGGGGATCGTGCTGTGGAGCGGTGAGTGCAGGGGGACTGTGCCGTGGAGTGGTGAGCGCGGGGATCGTGCTGTGGAGCGGTGAGTGCAGGGGGACTGTGCCATGGAGTGGTGAGTGAGGGGATCATGCTGTGGAGTGGTGAGTGCAGTGGGACTGTGGAGCAGTGAGTGGGGACCTGGGGGATGTTTGTTTGCCGCCCCCCCCAAAAAGTTTAGCACCGGGAGCCGCTGTACTAAGGCCGACCATACAGGGTTCGAATCTGGGCCAGTTCAGCAGGAACCGGCCGAGATTTGCACCGTTAATGATCCGACTGAATGTACCAAGTTGATTGATAGATCAACCAGTCTGCTGGATTTGCTTCCGATTATCGCAAGTGGCTGCTATGGCCATTAGCAATAATCACAATTGCTGTCAGCACTGTCTGCGTTGTTGGGGGGAATTGTAGGAATTTCTTTCCTGCAACCCGTGGCTGCAAAAAATAAATTTGCACAGTGTATGGCCGGCCTAACTATGCGATGTTAGTACAGCGATTTGCCCCGCTGAGCTATTGTGTTCTAACCGGGAGGACGGCCCCTGCTCCTGCCAAAACATACTGGTCAGCCATTGGCTGAGAGCGCTGATCGGATGCCGATCGGCAGACCTTTTTCGGTCATGCCCCTTCGACAGAAGCCGGCCCGACTGCCATACTCCGCACACACAGGTTGAATGTTGGACAGTTTCTATTGAACCAGCAGATGCACGCCTGATAGTCAGCCCATATGTATGACCCTTTAGGGTGACTGCACTCTATGCTGCCACTGTGCTCTTGCTGGGTGTCCAGTGTGCTCCTGTTCCTTTAACCACTTGACGACCGCCTCACGCCGATGTACGTCGGCAAAGTGGCACGGACAGGCAAAATCACGTACAGTGTACGTGATTTGCCTTCCGCGGGTGGGGGGTCCGATCGGACCCCCCCCGGTGCCCGAGGCGGTCGTCCTTTGTGCCCCGGCGATCGGTGGTGAGGGGGAGACCATCCGTTCGTGGCCCCCCCCTCGCGATCGCCGCCGGCCAATCGAATCATTCCTTTGCTGCTGTATGCTAAACAGCAGCAAAGGAAATGATGTCATCTCCCCTCGGGTCGGTAATTTCCGTTCCGGCCCGAGGAGAGAAGACATCAATGTGAGTGCACAACACACACACAGTAGAACATGCCAGGCACACAAAACACCCCGATCCCCCCCCCCGATCGCCCCCCGATCCCCCCCCAATCACCCCCCCCCCCCCCCCCCGTCACAAACTGACACCAGCAGTTTTTTTTTTTTCTGATTACTGCATTGGTGTCAGTTTGTGACAGTTAGTGTTGGGACAGTGAGTATTACCCCCCTTTAGGTCTAGGGTACCCCCCTAACCCCCCCTAATAAAGTTTTAACCCCTTGATCACCCCCTGTCACCAGTGTCACTAAGCGATCATTTTTCTGATCGCTGTATTAGTGTCGCTGGTGACGCTAGTTAGGGACATAAATATTTAGGTTCGCCGTCAGCGTTTTATAGCGTCAGGGACCCCCATATACTACCGAATAAATGTTTTAACCCCTTGATTGCCCCCTAGTTAACCCTTTCACCACTGATCACCGTATAACCGTTACGGTTGACGCTGGTTAGTTTGTTTATTTTTTATAGTGTCAGGGCACCCGCCGTTTATTACCGAATAAAGGTTTAGCCCCCTGATCGCCCGGCGGTGATATGCGTCGCCCCAGGCAGCGTCAGATTAGCGCCAGTACCGCTAACACTGACGCACGCAGCATACACCTCCCTTAGTGGTATAGTATCTGAACGCATCAATATCTGATCTATACTAGCGTCCCCAGCAGTTTAGGGTTCCCAAAAACGCAGTGTTAGCGGGATCAGCCCAGATACCTGCTAGCACCTGCGTTTTGCCCCTCCGCCCGGCCCAGCCCAGCCCACCCAAGTGCAGTATCGATCGATCACTGTCACTTACAAAAGACTAAACGCATAACTGCAGCGTTCGCAGAGTCAGGCCTGATCCCTGCGATCGCTAACAGTTTTTTTGGTAGTATTTTGGTGAACTGGCAAGCACCAGCCCCAGGCAGGGTCAGGTTAGCGCCAGTACCGCTAACACCCACGCACGCAGCATACGCCTCCCTTAGTGGTATAGTATCTGAACGGATCAATATCTGATCCGATCAGATCTATACTAGTGTCCCCAGCAGTTTAGGGTTCCCAAAAACGCAGTGTTAGTGGAATCAGCCCAGATACCTGCTAGCACCTGCGTTTTGCCCCTCCGCCCGGCCCAGCCCACCCAAGTGCAGTATCGATCGATCACTGACACTTACAAAACACTAAATGCATAACTGCAGCGTTCACAGAGTCAGGCCTGATCCCTGCGATCGCTAACAGTTTTTTTGGTAGTATTTTGGTGAACTGGCAAGCACCAGCCCCAGGCAGCGTCAGGTTAGCGCCAGTACCGCTAACACCCACGCACGCACCGTACACCACCCTTAGTGGTATAGTATCTGAACGGATCAATATCTGATCCGATCAGATCTATACTAGCATCCCCAGCAGTTTAGGGTTCTCACAAACGCAGTGTTAGTGGGATCAGCCCAGATACCTGCTAGCACCTGCGTTTTGCCCCTCCGCCCGGCCCAGCCCAGCCCACCCAAGTGCAGTATCACTGTCACTTACAAAAGATCACTTACAAAGATCACTGTCACTTACAAAAGACTAAAACGCATAACTGCAGCGTTCGCAGAGTCAGGCCTGATCCCTGCGATCGCTAACAGATTTTTTGGTAGCGTTTTGGTGAACTGGCAAGCGCCAGCGGCCTAGTACACCCCGGTCGTAGTCAAACCAGCACTGCAGTAACACTTGGTGACGTGGCGAGTCCCATAAGTGCAGTTCAAGCTGGTGAGGTGGCAAGCACAAGTAGTGTCCCGCTGCCACCAAAAAGATAAACACAGGCCCGTCGTGCCCATAGTGCCCTTCCTACTGCATTCGCCAATCCTAATTGGGAACCCACCGCTTCTGCAGCGCCCGTACTTCCCCCATTCACATCCCCAACCAAATGCAGTCGGCTGCATGAGAGGCATTTTCTTTATGTCCTCCCGAGTACCCCTACCCAGCGAACGCCCCCAAAAAAGATATTGTGTCTGCAGCTAGCGCGGATATAGGCGTGACACCCGCTATTATTGTCCCTCCTGTCCTGACAATCCTGGTCTTTGCATTGGTGAATGTTTTGAACGCTACCATACACTAGTTGAGTATTAGCGTAGGGTACAGCATTGCACAGACTAGGCACACTTTCACAGGGTCTCCCAAGATGCCATCACATTTTGAGAGACCCGAACCTGGAACCGGTTACAGTTATAAAAGTTAGTTACAAAAAAAGTGTAAAAAAAAAAAAAATATATATATATATATATAAAATAAAAAAAAATAGTTGTTGTTTTATTGTTCTCTCTCTCTCTATTCTCTCTATTGTTCTGCTCTTTTTTACTGTATTCTATTCTGCAATGTTTTATTGTTATTATGCTTTATCATGTTTGCTTTTCAGGTATGCAATTTTTTATACTTTACCGTTTACTGTGCTTTATTGTTAACCATTTTTTTGTCTTCAGGTACGCCATTCACAACTTGGGGTTATACCAGAATGATGCCTGCAGGTTTAGGTATCATCTTGGTATCATTCTTTTCAGCCAGCGGTCGGCTTTCATGTAAAAGCAATCCTAGCGGCTAATTAGCCTCTAGACTGCTTTTACAAGCTGTGGGAGGAAATGCCCCCCCCCACCGTCTTCCGTGTTTTTCTCTGGCTCTCCTGTCTCAACAGGGAACCTGAGAATGCAGCCGGTGATTCAGCCAGCTGACCATAGAGCTGATCAGAGACCAGAGTGGCTCCAAACATCTCTATGGCCTAAGAAACCGGAAGCTACGAGCATTTTATGACTTAGATTTCGCTGGATGTAAATAGCGCCATTGGGAAATTGGGGAAGCATTTTATCACACCGATCTTGGTGTGGTCAGATGCTTTGAGGGCAGAGGAGAGATCTAGGGTCTAATAGACCCCAATTTTTTCAAAAAAGAGTACCTGTCACTACCTATTGCTATCATAGGGGATATTTACATTCCCCGAGATAACAATAAAAATGATTAAAAAAAAATAAAAATGAAAGGAACAGTTTAAAAATAAGATAAAAAAGCAAAAAAATAATAAAGAAAAAAAAAAAAAAAAAAAAGCACCCCTGTCGCCCCCTGCTCTCGCACTAAGGCGAACGCAAGCGGCGGTCTGGCATCAAATGTAAACAGCAATTGCACCATGCATGTGAGGTATCACCGCGAAGGTTAGATCGAGGGCAGTAATTTTTGCAGTAGACCTCCTCTGTAAATCTAAAGTGGTAACCTGTAAAGGCTTTTAAAGGCTTTTAAAAATGTATTTATTTTGTTGCCACTGCACGTTTGTGCGCAATTGTAAAGCATGTCATGTTTGGTATCCATGTACTCGGCCTAAGATCATCTTTTTTATTTCATCAAACATTTGGGCAATATAGTGTGTTTTAGTGCATTAAAATTTAAAAAAGTGTGTTTTTTCCCCAAAAAATGCGTTTGAAAAATCGTGCGCAAATACTGGGTGAAAAAAAAAAATGAAACACCCACCATTTTAATCTGTAGGGCATTTGCTTTAAAAAAATATATAATGTTTGGGGGTTCAAAGTAATTTTCTTGCAAAAAAAAAAAACTTTTTCATGTAAACAATAAGTGTCAGAAAGGGCTTTGTCTTCAAGTGGTTAGAAGAGTGGGTGATGTGTGACATAAGCTTCTAAATGTTGTGCATAAAATGCCAGGACAGTTCAAAACCCCCCCAAATGACCCCATTTTGGAAAGTAGACACCCCAAGCTATTTGCTGAGAGGCATGTCGAGTCCATGGAATATTTTATATTGCGACACAAGTTGCGGGAAAGAGACAATTTTTTTTTTTTTTTGCACAAAATTGTCACTAAATGATATATTGCTCAAACATGCTATGGGAATATGTGAAATTATACCCCAAAATACATTCTGCTGCTTCTCCTGAGTACGGGGATACCACATGTGTGAGACTTTTTGGGAGCCTAGCCGCGTACGGAACCCCGAAAACCAAGCACCGCCTTCAGGCTTTCTAAGGGCGTGAATTTTTGATTTCTCTCTTGACTGCTTATCACAGTTTCGGAGACCATGGAATGCCCAGGTGGCACAAACCCCCCCCAAATGACCCCATTTTGGAAAGTAGACACCCCAAGCTATTTGATGAGAGGTATAGTGAGTATTTTGCAGACCTCACTTTTTGTCACAAAGTTTTGAAAATTGAAAAAAGAAAAAAAAAAAAGTTTTTTCTTGTCTTTCTTCATTTTCAAAAACAAATGAGAGCTGCAAAATACACACCATGCCTCTCAGCAAATAGCTTGGGGTGTCTACTTTCCAAAATGGGGTCATTTGGGGGGGTTTTGTGCCACCTGGGCATTCCATGGCCTCCGAAACTGTGATAGGCAGTGAAGAGTGAAATCAAAAATTTTCACCCTTAGAAATCCTGAAGGCGGTGATTGGTTTTCGGGGTCCCGTACACGGCTAGGCTCCCAAAAAGCCCCACACATGTGGTATCCCCGTACTCAGGAGAAGTAGCTAAATGTATTTTGGGGTGCAATTCCACATATGCCCATGGCCTGTGTGAGCAATATATCATTTAGTGACAACTTTGTGCAAAAAAAAAAAAAAAAAAAAAAATGTGTCACTTTCCCGCAACTTGTGTCAAAATATAAAATATTCCATGGACTCAATATGCCTCTCTGGAAATAGCTTGGGGTGTCTACTTTCCAAAATGGGGTCATTTGGGGGGTTTTTGTGCCACCTGGGCAGTCCATGGCCTCCGAAACTGTGATAGGCAGTAAAGAGTGAAATCATAAATTTACGCCCTTAGAAATCCTGAAGGCGGTGATTGGATTTCGGGGCCCCGTACGCGGCTAGGCTCCCAAAAAGTCCCACACATGTGGTATCCCCATATTCAGGAGAAGCAGCAGAATGTATTTTGGGGTGCAATTCCACATAGGCCCATGGCCTGTGTGAGCAATATATCATTTAGTGACAACTTTTTGTAAATATTTTTTTTTTATTTTTTTTTTGTCATTATTCAATCACTTGGGACAAAAAAAATAAATATTCAATGGGTTCAACATGCCTCTCAGCAATTTCCTTGGGGTGTCTACTTTCCACAATGGGGTCATTTGTGGGGGTTTTGTACTGCCCTGCCATTTTAGCACCTCAAGAAATGACATAGGCAGTCATAAACTAAAAGCTGTGTAAATTACAGAAAATGTACCCTAGTTTGTAGACGCTATAACTTTTGCGCAAACCAATAAATATACGCTTATTGACATTTTTTTTACCAAAAACATGTGGCCGAATACATTTTGGCCTAAATGTATGACTAAAATTGAGTTTATTGGATTTTTTTTATAACAAAAAGTAGAAAATATCATTTTTTTTCAAAATTTTCGGTCTTTTTCCATTTATAGCGCAAAAAATAAAAACCGCAGAGGTGATCAAATACCATCAAAAGAAAGCTCTATTTGTGGGAAGAAAAGGACGCAAATTTCGTTTGGGTACAGCATTGCATGACTGCGCAATTAGCAGTTAAAGCGACGCAGTGCCAAATTGGAAAAAGACCTCTGGTCCTTAGGCAGCATAATGGTCCGGGGCTCAAGTGGTTAAGGGAGATTGGGCTGCCCCTCATCTAGCCATTTAATGCATGTGCTTCCATTGTGGAGACGCTTATAAATTCAGTAGCGTTAGGACTGCAAGCATACACAGGGTGCCATAAAGAGGCCTTGCAGCTTATGCATGCGTTTGCAAATGCGTGCTAACTAAACCCCTGTTTTTAACGCAGACTGTTGGACAGGTTAATTTGGTCAGTTGGCAGACTGGTTAGTGAGTTGAGCTATGGAATGTTCTGTTTTTGTCTTTCATGGAGGAGCAATGAGCCATACTTGGCAGGGTGGATAAAAATCAATGATTTTTTTTTTATTTAAATCAGATTTTTGGATTTTTATCAAATTTTAATAAAAGACTAAAGATAGTCTTCTATTTAAGATACATTAATAATTTTGTTTATTCAGCATGAAATGTAGCTTAATTATGTAGCATGAAGCTGTATATTCTGCAATATTTACATTTTTGGTAAACTCATTCAATGAATCCAAGCTCTGCAAGCTGAGATAACATGCACTGCATTGATGCATTCACACAATTTCACAGTAACTATGAGATAAACCAAAGTTCAGGAATATTCCTTTATTCCATTGTTTTGCAAATCTATGTACACTACAAACTGTATGATTGAATCAGTTCTGATATCGCTGTTTTACTAACCTGACAGCTTATTATTCTAAATAGGAAACCTTCATTTTGTTTGCAAGCAATAAAGATTCTAACTACCAGCAAGAATGAGTCCTTACATTTAAAGAGCACCTGTCATTTCAAATCCATCATGGCAGCACCTGTTAGTGGGCATCCACTCACCTGCTGCCACCACATCCCTCCCCTTGTTGTGTCACTTCCGGATCACCAGACGTAACATTAAAGTGAATGGGACTGTCGATGAGTCAACAGAGGGTCAGAGGAGGAGCCGTTGTGGGACAGAGATGACAGTTGCTCTTTAAAAATAATAATTTAAATCAAGTCTTTTTATTAGTGATTTAAATCATGATTTAAATCGACTTGATTTGAATCAAATCCACCCTGATACTTGGACAGCAGCATTCTTGGGGTAAGGTTGTGTTAGATACATTAGCAATTTAGATGGACTGATTGACTTTAGATTGACTAACAAATTAAAGCTGAACTCCAGCTTACATTTTTTTAAGCAGTTACAGTTTCCTTTTGGGATTAAGGTTTTACATAAAACAAAAAAAAGATGTCTGCTGTGTGCACCTCTGTCCGTGTTAAATGGTTTGTGACAACTCTCTAATTGACACATGTGTTGGACAGTTTGGTCTATGAAAAGACATTGAAAGATAACAGACTTACTGGCTATATCACTGGGTGAAAAAAAGTAAACTAATGCAGCCACCACATTAAAAACTGGTAATCTGCAATATACAGTATTAATTGTTTGCTTTTGGGTTTAGATTAGCTTAGCTTTAAGCATAAAAATCGCACTGTTAGAGAAACCCTAAGCAACAAAAAAAAAATAGGCATAGGGCTGGCATGACTAGGTAGCAGGGAAAACAGGCAGTTATAGGGTTAACAATTTTCTTTATGTTACATACCGGGATTGGGGGGTCTTTAATTTCAAGGAGGGGCTTCAGGATGGAAGAGGTGGGATCAGGATTGTCCCGGGCAGTTGGAGATCTGCAGACCAAGAAGACGTTTCCCACCCATTTGCTAAGTTCGTTTTGCTGCATTTGTCGTAGTGGCCTGCCGGCTAGGATCTTTGGAGGCCTTCTAAAGTAGTCAGAGATATGGCATAGTGGGGAACCATCTTTGGTATGGGGTCCTCTGTACAATTCCAGTTAACGGAGGTTTAACTGGGCATTTGGTATATGGAGGTATCTACGTAGAAGGTGAGAGTTTGGATTGTCCCGAGTCGGGGTGTTGCGGCTGGGGACCTGTATGTGGTTACGCAGATACAAAGCTAATTTTGGTTCATCAGTGCCTTCAAAGATCAGCAACCTGGATTATCGTGTATCATTGCGATTATTATTATGTTTCTGTTAAAGGAAAGTGTTTTTGGTTAGAAGGCAATAATAAATGGCCGCTACTGACAAATTTTCACTCCAAAGGGTGTCGTCTTTTTTTTCTTAAAGGTTGGGAAAGTAGGGGTCTTAGTAATTTGGAGGGAGGGATGTTTACATCTGCTTACCATAGTCAGTTTTTTTGGCACCAGAAGAGAAGAGCACAGAAATTGAATGGGAAACTTTGCTCTGAAGGACTGTAAGTGAAGGATTTGCCCTGGTTGGGAAAGAAGAAATCTCTGTAAACTATTGCATTAAGAGACGCTTTGTAGGATTGAATGTGGAGTGGTATTTTATCTGGTGAGAACTGTATTGGCATATGTGACATTTTATGAGAAAGTGTGATCATTAAACAATCAGCAGGATATGCGGTGATATTCCCTTTATGTTCCTCTCATATCTTTTCATTTGTATATTGCTTTTTCATGCTAGTGGGACAAAGTTTATGTATGGCTTTAACCTAGGAAGTGCAAGTTTTTATTGGAGTGGCACAATTAGCGTTATACTGTTTTCCAACAGAAGAGGAGGGAAATTGTATATTTACAGATAGCCGATGAGAGTGTCCACTGCTAGATAATTATTTGTGAAGTTTGTATTTTGCTTAAAGCGTCTGCTGAGAGAGTACCACAACTGAGAACCTCATTGAGGGTATGGGCTGAGAAACTTTCTAGGTATAATCTTTAAGCAAAGGGAGATATGCAGCAAAAGTGTGCCCTTCATACCAGGAGTCAGAGATTAGGGTCCTAACATTGTGATATAGGATGGTACAAGTCCTACATTACATTTGCCCAATGTCACGGCAACCACAGTGACTATAGATTTTGGAGGGGACTAGGAGCTAGCCTTTCACCCACTGATTAGGCCCATGGATGAACATTGTATGAGTTTTGTCTTATGATGACTTTTCTAGTGGACAGGTTACACAAGTGAAAACCAAACACCTAAAATACAGCATGTGTAATGTTAAGGTTGCCACCTGTCCGGGATTCACCCGGACAGTTCAGATTTTGAATCATGTATCCGGGTTTCAGTCCAACTTAAACCCGAACACATTATTCAGACAAGAATGTGGCTTGGAAAAGGGCCCTACAGAGACCCGGAGGGTAAGGGGGCACTATGCATTCCGCTGTCAGAAACCATGAAATCAGGCCGAGCCAGAACTACAGTTAAATCACACTTGTTTAATAATAAAAGTAAAAAGAACAAATGTAGTTAAAACATAGCCAAAGTTCGGTAACCGGAACGGATAGTCAGCCAAGCCAGAAGTCAAGGATCAATGTAGTGGAACAGCAAGCAGGAACTGGAGCCAGAAGGGATGTCAGCCAAGCAAGTTTTGGACAGGATTGCAGGAGCTAATTTCTGTGATGTTGACCAAGGGAAAGGCAGAGCTTCTCTGGACTGGACGGCTTAAGTAGGCAAGACTGACGAGCAGGTTATCATCAACAGCTGAGTAACTTTGCTGCGCCCAAAGGTGTCCTAGGTCTGTTACAATCCTATAGTGTATATAAAGAGAAAATGCTGTGTGCAGCTAAAGTGTTCAGGGTTTGGCTTGAAGAAAAAGTGGCAGCCCTATGTAATGTACTTTGTGTATCCAGAGCTGTGGACTTGTTGCTGGACTGTCTGGGGTGGGCTGATTAATCAAAGCTTGTCTAGGTGCCTGGCTGTAGATTAGCTTACTGCTAGCTGTTCATTAGATGTATGTGCTGTTAGATGTACTGATGATATTACTGTTTAAAGTTTGCATTGTTTAGGATAATGTGATCAAGCTCTTTTCTGATTTTGTGTATAAGTTCTTTGTGAATTCACAATAAAAAATGGTTCTAGTTGGCACCTAAGCTAGTGTCGTCTTGTTCTTGGGTGCAATTCTCAGCTATAATATCTGGTTCCTGTGTTCCAGAGGCGAGGAAGCAGCTCTCTGGCGGAGATACTAATTCAGGGTTTCAGGAGTCCGTCACATCCAACAATACCGAACTATTACAGGAGATGTGAAAAATTATAGGAAATACCTATGAGCCGTGCACACTGAACCAATAAAACTAAAAATTGCGCTGTGAACCTCTGGGGAGCAGCTGGTAGTGAGACCACAGGTCTAATGATGTGTTAAAGAAATCAAATACATTTTATATATGCGCTCCAATAACCATAAATATGTAAATACATAAATAGTGAACATGCTAAAAAAATCTATTAAATATCCATATGTGAATACATGAAATAATCAAATTAAATTATACGGGCTGAAAAACTATAACAATTGATATTAAATTAACATTAAATGTCCATAGAGAAACAATTTTAATTAGATATCTGTGAACCACCACCAGAATATCTAATCCAAGTGAGTGATGAGAATCCTTATTAGCTGGGTGAGATAGGTAACATTTTCCACCATCACCAGGCAAACAATCTACTCATCAGACCAATTTGACACCCAATAGAGGTAGTCAAAACAAGCGTAGATACCGATGGAGATATGTCTTCTGATGAAAAGACTGGTCCCCGGCACGATAAACTCCAACGATAAATCATGTATCAAAAAAGCAAGGAAAAGGGGCTCCTCATGTAGTATATAAAAAAACTTTATTCCATATGTGGCATTGACATAAAAACAATTAAAACAATTAGCCCAATTCAAACCAGGCAGGTACGCCGTTTGCATTCCACCTGCGTTCCAACTAGCGGAAGTGACGTGACACTACCTGTACTGGGTGTCAAATTGGTCTGGTGAGTAGATTGTTTGCCTGGTGATGGTGGAAGACTTTACCTATCTTACCCAGCTAATAAGGTTGAATAGAATAGAAAAGAATAGATTAGAATAGAAAATAACAGAATAGTATAGAAAAAACTGAATAGAATAGAAAGAATATAACCATCTTCCGAAATTCGAATTTTTAATAGCATAAATTTGAATAGAATAGGATACAATAGAAAATAAAATAATAGAATAGAAATGAAAAGAATAAAATAGAACAAACAAGTAGAAAAATAATACAACTACAAAAAATAGAATAGAATAGAATAGAATTTCCCAAAATTCAAATAGAATCAATTTAAATTTGAATAGAAAAGAAAAGAATAGATTAGAATAGGAAGATCATATTCATTCTATTCTGTTTTTTCTATACTATTGTGTTATTTACTATTCTATTCTACTCTACTCTATTCTTTTCTATTCTTTTCAAATTTGAATTGATTCTTTTTGAATTTTGTAAAATGGTTATATTATTTATTTTCTACTCTTTTATAGTCTATTTTTTTTAAATTCTATTCTTTTAGAAGACGGTAATCTTTCTATTTGGTTCTATTTTTTTTTTATACTATTCTATTCCTTTTTATTCTATTCTATTCAATTCTATTTTGTTCTTTTATTTTCTATCCTATTGTTCTGTTTTACTCTATTATATTCTTTTCTTTTATTTCCTGCTATATTCTTTTCTATCTCATTATATTTTTTTTCTGTTCTATTCCTTTATTTTCTACTCTATTTTATTTTCTTTGGAAATTGGAAAACTATTTGAATTTGAAAACTATTCGAGTTTGAAAACAATTCAAATTCAAAAACGATTCAAATTTAAAAACTTTTCAAACTCGAAAACTATTCGATTTCAAAAACTATTCAAAGTTGATTCAAAAACTTTTCGAATTGTTTCAAATTCAAAAATTCGAACATGAGTAAAGAAAATGGATTCCAAAAATGAATTAAACGGATTAAAAGAATTTAACTAAACAAATTTATGTAAATAACGAATCGATACAAAACTAAACTAATTTTTTCGTTCTGCACATGTCTATTAAAAATTGTGCTTGTTCTCCCATTTAAATTTTCTAGCTTAAAGTCACACTTTAAGAATAAGTTCACATTTTAGAAAAAAAAAAAAATAATAATAATAATAATATTAATATTTTTTTGCAGGTTTTTGAAGCCTGTAAAAAAAAAGAAAAAAGTGTCCAGCAGATCTGCCAGTGTATCTGTACAGACAGGCAGATACAATCTTACAGAAAGAGAGCATGAACTACCATGGTGTTCCACAGCGCCGTGGTAGTTCAATGAAATATGAGTGTAAAGCCGCGTACACACGATCGGAATGGGAATTGTGTGATGACAGGCTGTTGGCGGAAAATCCGACCGTTCCATCGGACAATTGTTGACGGATTTTCCGTGGACAAATGTTGGATGGCAGGTTTTAAAATTTTCAGCGGACAAATGTCTGTTGTCAGATTTTCCGAGCGTGTGTACACAAGACCGTCAAACAAAGTCCAAAGTACAAACACGCATGCTCGGAAGCAAGGACAAGCCAGAAGCGGTCAGTCTTGTAAACTAGCGTTCGTAATGGAGAATTAACATTTGTGATGTGGCAAATTATGAAATCTCAAAATGCAGCGCACAATTCTCTTCTTCTTTAATATAATAAAGATGCTTTGCTGGTGATACTGATAGAGTTTTTGCAAACAAATTTTCAAAGGCTTTTTTTTCTAGTGATATCAAGAATAATATTATTATGCTTTTTTTTTTTTTTTTTTTTTGGGCAAGTTACCACAACACCATTATCCCGTAGTTTTTAAGATCAAAGATACAACTATGTTGGTGTCCCTTGCCAATTTTACATTGTATTTTTTTAAATGTAACTGCCTACTCCCAAAATGTCATTTGAAGTAAAACCAAAAGTATTATTTAAAGTAAAGCCAAGTATTATTCTCCACAATTATTTTATTGTGCATTAAAAAAAGAAAACAAATAAAATTAGACATGTTATCTGCAAATAGAACTTAACCAAAAAGTGCATTCTATGCATCCAAAAATATAGAAAAAAATAAAAACAAATCAAATTTATTATTCAACCAAAAGATAAAATAAAAGCCTCATGCATGTGTCCTGCTTCTTAATATAGGGGGTCAGCAATGCCAAGAGTTGGTGAAAGCAGGGGGCCATCATCCGGAGAAAATTCCTAAAATCATCCAGATTATTCTCCTGGAGCTCCCGCAGAAAAGGCATGTGGCATAATTGGTCACGATTAATAAAGCAACCAATTTTTGGTCCAAGAACTCCTCCTTCTTCTGTTCCTGGACTGGACTTGGGTCAAAGCAATAACTCCAAGGCCAATAATAAATAACACGTTATTTCCTCCGATTCCGCAATATGTCTGGTTGACGAACGGCCGAAACAAACTGAAAAGCGCAAACTGATAAGCGCTAAATGAAAAGCGCGAATCAACACTCACCAAACTTCTACTAACTTGAAATTAGCAGAAGGAGCCCAAAGGGTGGCGCTAAAGAGCTGAAAGACCACGTAGTATGTCACTATGTTCGTGTTTGTTGGCCGACAATTCCTTGCTGTTTGTATGCAAGACAAAATCCAGGCACACGCCGTCGGACAAATGTCCAAAATTTTGTCTGCTGAAAATCCGATTGTGTGTATGAGGCTTAACACGCAACATCTTACGAAAGGTGAACTCTGCCTGGCAGAGTGAAATGTGTTGGAGGCGTGGCCTGGCGGGGGGTCCAGGATGAGACTGCTACTCTTCTGCTCTTCCCTCAAAGTGAATCCGTTCTTTGTTTTTTGTCCAGGCAATGAACTCAAATGATTGAGCCAGCGCTATCATAAGTTGTGAGTTTGGGTGTTGGAAAAAAAGAACGTCAATTTTGTTTGGGTACAGTGTCGCACGGCCGCACAATTGTCAGTTGAAGCGACGCAGTGCCGAATCGCAAAAAATGCTCTGGTCATTGAGCAGCCAAAGGAGCTCCAGTCTCCTGTGTAAAAATTACAATTACAAAAAGTGTAGTTGCTGACTATTAATACACAGCCACTCACCTGCCTCACGATCCAGTGGTGGGCTCACCCCAGCTGTTTTTATCTCCTGTTGTCTGTCCTCAGTGCCGGCATCTCAAATCTTGAGGCTTCACAGCCGGCTGCCCACTGCACATTGTGAATGGTCCCTCAGTCTTCTGGGACCTGTCATGTGTCCAAAAAGGTTGCAGTTAGAGAGGGGGGTGGGGGGGACTTCCACTTCCGATCTCCTAGGTGGTTGGAGCGGAAGTAGGAATGGTCAAAATCAGGGATGCTACCCCCCCCCCCCCAAAAAAAAGTGCCATTTCACAGATGGGTGTGTTAGGAGGCCCTAAAGCGTAACTTCCCCTTTTGGGTGGAACTCCCCCCCCCCCCCCCCCCACACTTGTTGTTTTGGTTTCACTTCCCACTGCAGCTAAAGGTTCAGCTCTGCTGAACACCCATTTAGTTTGGCCATATGCAGAACCTCCAAACAAGCAAAATTTGGTCCAAATATGGATTTGGACTGAACCTGGAGCTCATCCCCAGGTAAATTTTATAGGTATGAATGGGCCCTCTGTCTTTTCAGAAAATAGCCTGTTGTTTTTTTCTAAGAAACAGTTTCTACAAAACCCATTTTTTTGTTAAGGTAAAGTTAATTTGCTTTGCAAAGAATACCTAATCAAGTACAAAGAAAATGTTTGTTTTGAATTGAAGTCAGCTGAATTTCACTTCATGCCCATATCCAATGAAATGGAGGGCAAAACAAACAATAGATACAAAGATTTAGTGATACAGGGACCAAAATAATGTCACATTGGGGTTGTTTGTCTAAAACTGGAGAGTGTAAAATCTGGTGAAGCTCTGCATAGAACCCATTTAGCTTCCAGGTTTTAATGTCAAAGCTTAACTGCTTCCCGACCGGCGCACGCCGATGTACGTCGGCAGAGCGGCACGGCTGGGCAAATGGGCGTACCTGTACGTCCATTTGAATTTCCCGCCGTGCCACTGCGTGCGCGCCGGCGGCGCGCGTGCGGCAGCCGGGAGCTCCGTGAGTCGGGTCGCGGGTCCCGCAGACTCGATCGCCACGGGGATACCCGCGATCGCCTCACGGAGCGGATGAACGGGGAGATGCCGTTGTAAACAGCATCTCCCCGTTCTGCCTAGTGACAAGTGTCACTCGATCTCTGCTCCTTGTCATCGGAGAAGAGATCAGTGACGTCACCCACACAGCCCATCCCCCTACAGTTAGTAATCACTCCCTAGGACACACTTAACCCCTCCCCGCCCCCTAGTGGTTAACCCCTTCACTGCCAGTGTCATTTACACAGTAATCCGTGCATTTTTAATCGCACTGATCGCTGTATAAATGACAATGGTCCCAAAAATGTGTCAAAAATGTCCGACATGTCCGCCATAACGTTGCAGTCACAATAAAAATCGCTGATCGCCGCCATTACTAGTAAAAAAAAAATTATTAATAAAAATGCCATAAAACTATCCCCTATTTAGTAAACACTATAACGTTTGCGCAAACCAATTAATAAACGCTTATTGCGATTTTTTTTACCAAAAATATGTAGAAGAATACGATCGGCCTAAACTGAAGAAAAAAAATGTTTTTTTGATATATTTTTGGGGGATATTTATTATAGCAAAATGTAAAAAATAATGCGTTTTTTTCAAAATTGTCGCTCTTATTTTGTTTATAGCGCAAAAAATAAAAATCGCGGAGGCGATCAAATACCACCAAAAGAAAGCTCTATTTGTGGGAAAAAAAGGACGTCAATTTTGTTTGGGAGCCACGTTGCACGACCGCGCAATTGTCAGTTAAAGCGACGCAGTGCCGAATCGCAAAAAACGCTCTGGTCAGGAAGGGGGTAAATCCTTCCGGGGCTGAAGTGGTTAATTAAACAAGCTGAAGTTAGAAGCTGATTGGCTACCATGCACAGCTGCACCAGATTTTGCATTCGCCAGGTTTTAGTAATTCAACCCCAATGGGTCAAGTTTGAGGATTTGTATTATCCAGTCATATTCTATTTATTTTAGGGCTATGAATGTCATGAAAGAGGAAAGGTTGGTGGTATTTATTCATTTAGCTCAGGCTCATTACATATTGCCATTCATCAGTATTATCATTGCAAACCCACAGCTGCCTGATCCCTGCAAATAGCGGGAGTTTGTAGCTCTTATCAGTTGTATGCATGTTCATTGCATCTATTGGTCACATACAGGATTATTCTCTAATTTGAGTTGTTGACACTTAGTCATATGACCTCCGGCATTGTGATAGTAACTTGATTGTTTTATCAATATTGCATACAATTGTGGTTAATGTTCATAAGATTAGTCATTATGGGGTAAAGGCTCAAATTAACCATGCATTCTAGAGGGCAGAATAGATACAGTATGTAGCTTCAAATGAGGATAGTTTAAGGGGTAGGTTTGGGACTGAAATTTAAATATGACATATTCAGGGCCAGAGAAGCAGAGAATGATAGTTTAGAGTTCTTGGTTTTGTAAGTTCCACTGTAATGCCCCACACACACGGTCGGATTTTCAGACGGAAAATGTTCGATGGGAGCTTGTTGTTGGAAATTCCGACCGTGTGTAGGCTTCATCGTACATTTTCCATCAGAATTTCCGTCACACAAAATTTGAGATCTGGATCTCAAATTTTCCATCAACAAAATCCGTTGTCGTAAATTCCAATCGTGTGTACACAATTCCGACGCACAAAGTTCCACGCATGCTCGGCATCAAGCAGAAGAGCCGCACTGTCTATTGAACTTCCTTTTTCTCGGCTCGTCGTATGAGTTGTACGTCACCGCGTTCTTGACGTTCAGAGTTTCCGACAAGATTTGTGTGACAAATTTGAGCCAACATCCGTCGGAAAAAATCCATGGAATTTGTTGTCGGAATGTCCGATCCTGTCTACGGGGCATAATGGTGTGCATCATATGGTTGCTGACGGGAGCAACTACGTGAGACTCTATATGGTCCCAAACTGGTGCTTGATGGTAGGCATGGACCACCATATATTGGGCTAAATCGGCGTCTTAATACTACTTTGATAAATTGGGTACCAAGAGGCCCTATGAGGTTTTTTATTGGAGATGTATCATTTTCCTAGATATGTTGGCCTTTTTAGAGAGAATTTAAAATTTAATATAATGTTACAATTTTCCCTGAATGTATTTGGCTACTCAAGGAAAGGGATGAATTCCACTTCTCCAGTTCCAAATCTAATTTAATGATTTATTTGTGTAATTCCACATGTATAGTGTATGCAGTTTGTCTGATATTTTTGTCTTAGGATAGTTTATGCACTATATTGCGAAAAGTATTGGGACACCTGCCTTTACACGCACAATATTGCGGTTTGGGGTTCAATATTGAGTTGGCCCACCCTTTGTAGCTATAACAGCTTCAGCTCTTTTGGGAAGGCTGTCCACAAGGTTTAGGAGT
This sequence comes from Lithobates septentrionalis, assembly GCA_037952835.1. Classification (NCBI taxonomy): domain Eukaryota; kingdom Metazoa; phylum Chordata; class Amphibia; order Anura; family Ranidae; genus Lithobates; species Lithobates septentrionalis. The sequence continues at coordinate 144,268 of JBBDGP010004366.1, read as the reverse complement.
GTGTCTATGGGAATGTTTGATCATTCTTCCAGAATCGCATTGGTGAGGTCAGGCACCGATGTTGGGCAAGAAGGCCTGGCTCGCAGTCTCTGCTCTAATTCATCCCAAAGGCATTTTATCAGGTTGAGGTCAGGACTCTGTGTAGGCCGGGTCAATTTCCTCCACCTCAAACTCGCTCATTCACACTATTATTGCCAAAAGTATTGGGACACCCCTTCAAATCATTTGGCAGAGGGGGGAATATGGTGTGGGATTGTTTTTCAGGTTTTGGGCTTGGCTAGTGACGGGAACTCTTAAGGCGTCAGCATACCAAGACTTTTTGGACAATTTTGTGGTCCCAACTTTGTGGGAACAGTTTTGGTATGACCCCTTCCTGTTCCAACATAACTGTGTACCAGTGCACAAAGCAAGGGCCACAAAGACATGGATGAGCGAGTTTGGGGTGAAGGAATTTGACTGGCCTGCAGAGAATCCTGACCTTAACCTGATAGAACATCTTTGGGATGAATTTGAGTGGAGACTGCGAGCCAGTGCCTGACCTCACAAATGCGCTTCTGGAAGAATAGTCAAACATTCCCATAGACACACTCCTAAACCTTGTGAACAGCGTTCCCAGAAGAGTTGAAGCTGTTATAGCTACAAAGGGTGGGCCAACTCAATATTGAACCCTACGGACTAAGACTGGGATCCCATTAAAGATAATGTTCGTGTAAAGACAGGCGTCCCAATACTTTTGGCAATATAGTGTATATTGGGTTAATTATGAAAGACAATATTAGAGGCTACAACTGTTTGGCTGGAGCTAGAGGTACTAAAATATAATGCTCTAGAGTTGCCTATGTTCAGCTTGTGAGCTGAGATTTGATAGAATTCACCAATCCTATTAATTAAATTTGGCAATGAAAGGTGAGCATTTTGCATGAGGGAGAAGCATGTCCTCATCACAGAGACTAACATTGGTCTCTCAGTCCTTGACTTTGAAACCAGATATGTTAGGTTATTTTCAACATATGAGGTAATGGGTTTTATTTGAAAGAGCAAAAATGGCATGCAATAAAGGACAGCCCTGTCTCATACCCTTTCTGATATCAAAGAGTCGTGAATTCTAGGAAGTCATTTTACAGCAGCAATGTCAAGTTTGTAAAAAATGTTAACAGCAGGTTCCTGCAATAAAAGAGCTCTTATGTTTGCTTCTCAAGCAACCTGTGTCTCCTGCCTGCCCTCAATTTGTGTTCCCTGCCTGCCCCCAGTTTGTGTCTCCTGCCTGCCCTCAATTTGTGTTCCCTGCCTGCCCCCAGTTTGTGTCTCCTGCCTGCCCTCCAATTTGTGTTTCCTACCTGCCCTCAATTTGTGTTTCCTGCCTGCCCTCAATTTGTGTTTCCTGCCTGCCCTCAATTTGTGTTCCCTGCCTGCCCTCAATTTGTGTTTCCTGTCTGCCCTCAATTTGTGTTTCCTGTCTGCCCTCAATTTGTGTTTCCTGTCTGCCCTCAATTTGTGTTCCCTGCCTGCCCTCAATTTGTGTTTCCTGCCTGCCCTCAATTTTTTGTTTCCTGTCTGCCCTCAATTTGTGTTTCCTGCCTACCCTCAATTTGTGATCCCTGCCTGCCCGCAATTTGTGTTTCCTGCCTGCCCCTGCCTGCCCTCAATTTATGTTCCCTGCCTGCCCTCAATTTGTGTTTCCTGCCTGCCCTCAATTTGTATCTCATGCCTGCCCTCAATTTGTGTCTCCTGCCTGCCCTCAATTTGTGTTTTCCGCCTGCCCTCAATTTGTGTCTCCTGCCTGCCCTCAATTTGTGTTCCCTGCCTGCCCTTAATTTGTGTTTCCTGTCTGCCCTCAATTTGTGTTTCCTGCCTGCCCTCAATTTGTGTTTCCTGCCTGCCCTCAATTTGTGTCTCCTGCCTGCCCTCAATTTGTGTCTCCTGCCTGCCCTCAATTTGTGTTTCCTGCCTGCCCTCAATTTGTGTTTCCTGCCTGCCCCCAATTTGTGTTTCCTGTCTGCCCTCAATTTGTGTTTCCTGTCTGCCCTCAATTTGTGTTTCCTGCCTACCCTCAATTTGTGTTCCCTGCCTGCCCGCAATTTGTGTTTCCTGCCTGCCCCTGCCTGCCCTCAATTTATGTTCCCTGCCTGCCCTCAATTTGTGTTTCCTGCCTGCCCTCAATTTGTGTCTCCTGCCTGCCCTCAATTTGTGTCTCCTGCCTGCCCTCAATTTGTGCTTCCTGCCTGCCCTCAATTTGTGTTTCCTGCCTGCCCTCAATTTGTGTTTCCTGCCTGCCCTCAATTTGTGTTTCCTGCCTGCCCTCAATTTGTGTTTCCTGCCTGCCCTCAATTTGTGTTCCCTGCCTGCCCTCAATTTGTGTTTCCTGCCTGCCCTCAATTTGTGTTCCCTGCCTGCCCTCAATTTGTGTTTCCTGCCTGCCCTCAATTTGTGTTTCCTGCCTGCCCTCAATTTGTGTTTCCTGTCTGCCCTCAATTTGTGTTTCCTGTCTGCCCTCAATTTGTGTTTCCTGCCTACCCTCAATTTGTGTTCCCTGCCTGCCCGCAATTTGTGTTTCCTGCCTGCCCCTGCCTACCCTCAATTTGTGTTTCCTGCCTGCCCTCAATTTGTGTTTCCTGCCTGCCCTCAATTTGTGTTCCCTGCCTGCCCTCAATTTGTGTTCCCTGCCTGCCCTCAATTTGTGTTTCCTGCCTGCCCTCAATTTGCAGGCCAGTCGAGTTCCTTCACCCCAAACTCGCTCATCCATGTCTTTATGGCCCTTGCTTTGTGCACTGGTCATTCCCAAACTGTTCCCACATAGTTGGGAGTACAAAATTGTCCAAAACGTCTTTGTATGCTGACGACTTAAGAGTTACTTTAACTGGCCAAGCCCAACCCATGAAAAACAACCCCACACCATATTCCCCTCAATTTGTGTTTCCTGCCTACCCTCAATTTGTGTCTCCTGCCTGAACTCAATTTGTGTTCCCTGCCTGCCCTCAATTTGTGTTCCCTGCCTGCCCTCAATTTGTGTTCCCTGCCTGCCCTCAATTTGTGTTCCCTGCCTGCCCTCAATTTGTGTTTCCTGCCTGCCCTCAATTTGTGTTTCCTGTCTGCCCTCAATTTGTGTTTCCTGTCTGCCCTCAATTTGTGTTTCCTGCCTACCCTCAATTTGTGTCTCCTGCCTGCCCTCAATCTGTGTCTCCTGCCTGCCCTCAATTTGTGTTTCCTGCCTGCCCTCAATTTGTGTTTCCTGCCTGCCCTCAATTTGTGTTTTCTGCCTGCCCTCAATTTGTGTTCCCTGCCTGCCCTCAATTTGTGTTTCCTGCCTGCCCTCAATTTGTGTTCCCTGCCTGCCCTCAATTTGTGTTTCCTGCCTGCCCTCAATTTGTGTTTCCTGCCTGCCCTCAATTTGTGTTTCCTGCCTGCCCTCAATTTGTGTTTCCTGTCTGCCCTCAATTTGTGTTTCCTGCCTGCCCTCAATTTGTGTTCCCTGCCTGCCCTCAATTTGTGTTCCCTGCCTGCCCTCAATTTGTGTTTCCTGCCTGCCCTCAATTTGCAGGCCAGTCGAGTTCCTTCACCCCAAACTCGCTCATCCATGTCTTTATGGCCCTTGCTTTGTGCACTGGTCATTCCCAAACTGTTCCCACATAGTTGGGAGTACAAAATTGTCCAAAACGTCTTGGTATGCTGACGACTTAAGAGTTACTTTAACTGGCCAAGCCCAACCCCTGAAAAACAACCCCACACCATATTCCCCTCAATTTGTGTTTCCTGCCTGCCCTCAATTTGTGTCTCCTGCCTGAACTCAATTTGTGTTCCCTGCCTGCCCTTAATTTGTGTTCCCTGCCTGCCCTCAATTTGTGTTCCCTGCCTGCCCTCAATTTGTGTTCCCTGCCTGCCCTCAATTTGTGTTTCCTGCCTGCCCTCAATTTGTGTTCCCTGCCTGCCCTCAATTTGTGTTTCCTGCCTGCCCTCAATTTGTGTTCCCTGCCTGCCCTCAATTTGTGTTTCCTGCCTACCCTCAATTTGTGTTTCCTGCCTGCCCTCAATTTGTGTTTCCTGCCTGCCCTCAATTTGTGTTTCCTGCCTGCCCTCAATTTGTGTTTCCTGCCTGCCCTCAATTTGTGTTCCCTGCCTGCCCTCAATTTGTGTTCCCTGCCTGCCCTCAATTTGTGTTTCCTGCCTGCCCTCAATTTGCAGGCCAGTCGAGTTCCTTCACCCCAAACTCGCTCATCCATGTCTTTATGGCCCTTGCTTTGTGCACTGGTCATTCCCAAACTGTTCCCACATAGTTGGGAGTACAAAATTGTCCAAAATGTCTTGGTATGCTGACGACTTAAGAGTTACTTTAACTGGCCAAGCCCAACCCCTGAAAAACAACCCCACACCATATTCCCCTCAATTTGTGTTTCCTGCCTGCCCTCAATTTGTGTCTCCTGCCTGAACTCAATTTGTGTTCCCTGCCTGCCCTTAATTTGTGTTCCCTGCCTGCCCTCAATTTGTGTTCCCTGCCTGCCCTCAATTTGTGTTCCCTGCCTGCCCTCAATTTGTGTTTCCTGCCTGCCCTCAATTTGTGTCTCCTGCCTGAACTCAATTTGTGTTCCCTGCCTGCCCTCAATTTGTGTTCCCTGCTTCCCTCAATTCCAGTGCTGCAGCGTCTAGCAAAACCTTAAGCATTGAACATTTCCAGGAGTGTTAAATGTTTGTATCCCTGTATACAGCGATTTCATCCTCTGACCTCTGTTGTGTTTTGTATTGATGTACGGGTCAGAGGACAGAATCAAAGCTCATGGCAGGGAACACAGGCATTGGACACTCCCAGAAGTATTGAATGCTGAAGAAGATGTGGGGCAGTGGAAGAATGAGGATACTGAAAATGCATTTCTACTGCAGAGATCTGCTATTAGCATTTATTTACAGACTTGACAGGGTTGCTTTAAGAAAGGGCTGAGGGGGGAAAAAATATGATATCTCTAGGGTGTAAAGAGATTTTATATAAAGGCCAAATCTATTTAGGACAAAGTTAGGCTTAAAAGGCCTTCTCTATTTTGTGAAGACTTAATTTGTGGACTATAGGTATAGTCGGCTTAATGGATTAGGTTCAGGACTTTACATGTATTGTCTGAGGCCTTTTAGATGGGAATGAAGTCTACTTGTTTTTGTGTACTTGGGATCTAAGATATTTATTTAACCTGTTTACTATTTTAGCAGTGTTTTTTTTTAGATCTATACCAAATAATGAACTGGCCTATAATTCTTTGAATTATATGGGTCTTTTGAGGTTACGTGGTGACTGGTATTAGGTCTGTACTAAATATAGATGGGATGGCCTCTCCTGAGAGAATTGTAATTAATAAAATGGTACATTTAGGTACCAAAGTGAGATGTCATTTTGGAATAAAATGAGGAGACAATCTGGGCCAGGGGACTTTTCTTTTTTAATGGTGGTAAATATGTTCTTGTCCATAATAACTGTATTGAGATGTGCTCTTAGTTTTTAACTTAAAAACTAACTTAAGTTCCTCTTAACTTAAAGAGGAACTGCAGTCTGCTCATATAATTTGTATTAAAAACATCTTTGCCATTCTGAAGCTTCCCTCCAATCACTTTGCATATAATTTTTTATGTACTGTGATTCTGTACTTGCCAAATATGCTGCAAAAAATCTCTCTCCACTAAGTCTGGCTGCAGCCATTTTAATTTGTGGGAAGTTGAGGCTGCAGCCTTTTCCGCTTCCTGGATTTACAAAGACAAACAGAGGCACACCTCCAGCTGTGCAGATCTCATTAGCCCTCCTATGACTTATCCCCCCCCCTCCTGGCAAACTCTCACGAGAGTGAGAGAGAGAGAGAGCTGTGCATGGTGTCATAAGCCTAGGCTAATGACCAGACAAGGTCATTGCAGAAGAAAAATATTTTACTATCCAAAGTTAAAACAACAAGGGCAGAAGATCTCCTGGAAAGGAAGGAAGAGAGGAGAGTTGCTGTATGGGTTGTTCTAAGGAACCCTGACCAATCCCCAACTTGAATTGGCAGGGGGTAGGCCTCCTTAAATACCCAGGGTCAGCCCAGCTGGGGAGGAGTTGTTTGGGAGGAAGCTGGAGATGGAGTGCTAGGCTGTCGTTGATTTTGAGGGAGCTACCCGGTCTGGGGGGGTGACCTTGGTCCTGGGCTCGAGTGCAGACAGGAACTTCTAAGAACACGTGAAGGTGTCCTGGACAGAAGGCACAAGAGAAGCAAGAGAGGACAGCAGGAGAGAGCACTGCCGGGCAAGTCCCCAAGAAGGAACAACAGGTCGCAGCCAAGAGGGCTGGTGAGTGACACACAGTCAGGAGAGGACTGGGGAGGCACGCCTGAGAGGACTGGGAGATTGCAGTCTGGGATGGGTGCAGAGCCAGTGGAGTGGAATGTGGTGGCATGGGCAGTGGAGAGAGGCAGCTGCAGCCAGGAGGGCTGGCAGGGACTGAAGATGTGGTACTGGGCTCTGTAGCCACAGGGACAGCTACCACCAGGACTACCTACTTACTTTTTGCTACACCAAAGGGGCCCATGGCCCCTGCCTACAAAGGGCATTTGCAAAGGCCTGGCCAAGCCAGTGTTAGGTCTAAATCTCAGTGCTAGCTGATCCTGGAAGAACAAGCAAGTGATATGCTGGAGGTGTTAGGGAGAGATAGTTTGCAAGCAAGTGTTGTGCTGTAGCTGAAGTGTGGAGTCGGTCCCATATATTTTTCTGCAATCAGTTGGGCATCTCATGAATATCCAATCCCCATCCAAGTTAAATTCCCTGAATAAAAATTCAAAGTTCAAGGGCTGGTTTTCTGCCTGAGGGTGAATGAGAACTGTGTGCCTGGTTGGGCAGGCTGACGGACAGACCACAATACTCAGCAGCTCTTACGGGGGTACCGCTACATAGTCAAATGCGGAGGAAGTTGCTAAAGGGGGAAAAACTTCTGGCAACAATATCAGAGACTCTAATATATTTCACCATTATGTGAGACATAAAGACTGCTAGCCTAGGTAGGGAAATGTGGTAGATGGTGTTTATCCGCTGCCCAGGGGCATATCTGTACTGTATGCAGTGCACTCAGGCCACAAGGTAGATAGGGCTCACTGTGCACCCACCGCATACAGTAGGTGTGTGGTCTGCACCAGGTAGCACTACTTACAGGGTGCGATATGCAGAGTGGCAGTGGTGTGCCAGTTACTGGAAGAATCTCTGCATTCCAGCCCCTGCAGAAGAGAAAGCCTCTGTTTCAAATAGGATGCTGGCAGATAAAACCAGGGAGATCTGTGCTGCGATGTTTCCTATTGGGCGCCTCATAGCTCTGCTGCAGTCTTCCTTTGATACCCAGAAATCTGGGTATCAGAGGGAAAGGAGTGCAGGCTCAACACAGTTGTTTCCTTTACAGACTACCCCACTAGACTCCTAGGAAATATAAAGGACATTTTCCAGCCAGCCACTGACCACCATTGCTGGAGGGGGGGGATTATTATTCATGGCAGAGTAATTCGCAGTGTTAGCATGCCTTCATTCATTGTTTTCAAGAGGCGTGCCCTCTTTGGTAAAGTTAATGACACACACAACCTACTCCCCTATATGTGTGCCTCCTGGTGCCTAGTAACCACCCAATGATAGTACATGATTACATAAAATGTAGTCCTGAACTAACAGTGAGAGAATAGTGATGAGCTGAAAAATGGAAAGGGTTATCGAAGAACCGGGGCTATTAGCAGCGGACAGCAGGAAACAGTTGTCAAAAGAAATATAGTGGCACAAGCACTGCAGGGGGCTGGTGTTACCTCTAAACTAGGTTCGCAAGGCTTGGAAGTGTGGCCTTTTTCACCATCTTTGCTTGAATGGTACTTTTTTCAAATGAAGCAGTTGAACTGCAGCAAGAGCGGTAGCCACTTTAGCACTAACTGCATGCTAAACCAAAAGAAGCTCCATCACAAACTTTGATTGAAGAGGCAAGTGGAAAAGAGAACTCAGCAGCAACTGTCCTTCACTCTTCCCTAATCCTTAATTAATGCTTGCTGCACTCTCCACCTCCCTGGCACATTGAAAAGTATTTGTGTTGCATCCAATGAGAAGGCTTAAGTTTGCTAGATGTCTCAGAGGTCCGCCCTTTTCTACCATCAGCAGGAAAAATGTAAGGCCGGTTTCACGTGGGCTTCAGTTTGGAATCGAGAAATGTGAACAGCAAACTTTTAGGCCGGGTTCACACTGGATGTGGGTTTCTAATTCGCATGACAGGAGAGTGTGATCGGCTCTCAATGAACACATCTTCGGGGCAGCTATGGTCTGCAGTGGAAAAGGGTCCTGTGTGTTTTTGTCTCTGTTTCAGGTCCAAATTCAGGCAAAAATTCAGACCTGATTTGCACCTGAAACGGAGAACAGGGACACACCAGACCCCCTGCTGTGAGCCGCGGCCGCAGCTAGTATGAACCCAGTCTTACAAAGCATCTGTAAAGCTTTCAGCAAGCTTTGTTTTGAAGCTTTTAAAGTACCATAGAGAGCCACAGGAAATACTATAAAAATAAAGGCTGGAACCTCAAGCAAAGAAATATGCCCTAAAGCAAGGAAAATGGCAATCCCTCAATCATCTCCATGTCCAGCATCTGAATGTGATTTTGGCCAAGCTCCTAGTAACGCAACTAATACTAGTTAGTTCTAAACAACCCCCTCCATCAGTTCTCAACCTGTATGGCCCCACAGTGGCCGGTACATTCTTTACACTATTACATGGAGGGAAAGTGTCCCTGTTGTTGTACTAAAATGGCAGATCTCTTATTTTCCCAGAGGAAGTCTAAAATGTGGTTGTTTAAAGATGTCCTTTCAAAGTTTCTGGCTGAAGGATTTTCTGATGGTGGCAGGGATCCGTCTGCTGACAACTGCACATCCACTAGTTGTAGCCCAACAGTGACTGCCTCATTGACGATTTTTACAATTTTTTCAGATTGCAGATTGCGGCCAGGTATTACCACAGGCACCAGGGACAGGCAGCACCTAAAACTGATGGTCAGCCAATATGTGGACTCCAGTACTGACACCCTAAGGCAGTGTTTCTCAACTCCAGTCCTCAAGGCACCCCCAACAGGTCTTTTTTTCAGGCTTTCCATTATTTAGCCCAGGTGATTTGATCAGTTTCACTGCCTTAGTAATTACCACAGCAGTTTTATCTGAGGGAAATCCTGAAAACATGACCTGTCAGGGCGCCTTGAGGACTGGAGTTGAGAAACGCTGCCCTAAGGAGCCAAGAACCCAGAGACTGCTGGTGTCTAGGATTGACCATTCACCAGAGTTGCCCCAATATGTGTTGCAGCAGGTGTCATGTTAGAGAGCGTATAAAGCACAAAGGGAGATGATGCGACTGACAAGCTCATTCAACTGTTTTCGGAGGGCATGGGCTCGCTTTTATATATATATATATATATATATATATATATATATATATATATATGTTAAATAAATCAGTATTGGATCACAGAGGACTTCCATACACCAATTGCCACTCATTATAGCAAATACTGTATAATCATTTCATTTAAATTGTGCTCCAGTTTACAAGGAAATGACCAAACACTTTTAATGCAGCTGCTACTTGTTACAACTGTGAAATGATTAATGGTTCTGGCAAGAGCCAACATTGGCACCTCTTAGCACCTATCCCCCTTCCCTTAGCAAAAAACCCCATTACATTTCAAATGGATCTTCAGCTTTCTCTGGAATCGGGCCATTTTGTGCTGCCATCAAACTGTTATGTCAAAATACAATTTTACCCACTAAAACCTTTGGGCTATAGCTTTAATTTTTACAGAAAAAAACAGCTACCTGTCTCCACATTTAGAGCTCATTTCATACCCTGTTTTGAACTGCCATTAAACTGTGGTGCCACAGGCCTTTTTATTTCCTTCCAAACCAAAGAGCTGTAGCTCTAATATTATTATTATTATTATTATACAGGATTTATATAGCGCCGACAGTTTACGCAGCGCTTTACAACAACATTAGGGCAGACAGTACAAGTACAATACAATTCAATACAGGAGGAATCAGAGGGCCCTGCTCGTTAGAGCTTACAATCTAGGAGGGAGGGTCAAGTTATACAAAAGGGTAATAGCTGTGGGGGATGAGCTAATGGAGAAAATAGTACAGTTGTTAGATGGAGGCAGGATAGGCTTCTCTGAAGAGGAAAGAGGAAATATTTATAGCAAAACAGCTGCTTGTATTTAGGCTGCCATCAAATGATGATGCACAGGATGATTTTTATCTAGTCAAACCTAAAGGCTGTAGCTTTAAATAATTTTTTAAGAGGACAGCTGCCTGTAGCTTTTTTCCTCTTGTTTAGGCCTGTTTGCACTGCCTTCAATCTGCAGTGCCACTACCTATTCATACCCGAGGACTGCAGCTCTAATTACTTTAGAACAAAACAATGCACTCTCAGCACTAACACGGTAGTGCATATACGCAGCCCCACAGATAGAGACCCACTTAAGCCATATATATGCGTATGCTCAGCAGATCCTAATTTACAACTTAAACACTTATGAGGCACAGTATGGAATGCTTTAGCGAAATTCAGATATACAGTATTGCGTTCACTGGCCTTCCTCTATCTAAATTCTTGCTCACTCATAGAAGCATAACAGGTTGGCCTTAGGAGAATGGTCTTTTAGATATCCATGCTGGTTGTTACTTATGATACCCTTATCAAAGACAAATTCTGGAACTTAGTCCATTACTATTCTCCTAAATAGTTTACCATACTGTCTATGTTGGGCTGATTGGTCTATCATTTCCCAGTATACATCTCGACCTTTATTTTGTATGTTGTGTAACAGTGCAAGGCCCTGCCACTGTCAAAATAGACATAGGAAGGACACAGCGTTTGCACTGATGCAGAGTGCGGGCCTCAAGAGTATTGATTATGAGCTGTTTTATCAGCTTGCTCCAGATTTTGATATTCCCAGATTGGGCTCTGTAGTTTGGAGATGGAACGCTGTAGTCTGTAGTCTTGGATGGAAAGACATCTCCATCCCAGTGTCCAGGTCTTGCAGGAGACTGGCAGGCTGTTAGTTTGGATGCACACAGCACTTTTAATGAAGGCTTGGGTATAGCTCAGAGCTCCAGCCAAGGGAGAGGTGTGCTCCTATTTGAAGACAGGTGTGTGTGATCCTGACTGGAGACAGAGGTGTTCTATACATGAGACTGTGCTTCACGTTGGAGGGATTATATGTCCATCAGGCTGAGAAAGTTGAGGCAGCTATGGGACTGAGGAAATCTAAGTCTCAGAGGCCTGAGAGAGCCCATGGTGTCAGGAGAACCTCTATCGAAAAGGCCAGAAGTACAGCAGGAAACTATGACTACAGTGAGCCAGGAGAGAGGTCAGAGAGTCAAGAGAGTTAATAAGCAGGTCAAGTGATAAGAGCAGCATGAACCTGTTTTGCTATGTGAAACTAAAACCCCTACATGTACAATATTTATGGTCATTACAGTGCATTCAGTAAACTTGTATAGTCTTACTGTTCTTTCAAATTTATCTTTCTACATTTGTAAAACTGAAGAAAAAAAAATTGCCTTCTCCCTATCATTTATGTCCAACTTTTCATGCTCATCTTTTATGGGGCCTGTATGTTCTGTCTTCACCTTTGTACTATTGATATATCTGAAGAATTTTTAGGAGTTCATTTGGCTGCCAGACTTGCTGGTTGGAAGCTAAACAGTGGGGACCTTGAGTGGAGAGTATGAACAAGTTTTGTTTTTGACTTCTGGTGATTGCTGTGTTGCATTTTAGGTTATTTTTGGGGCTTTTCCTTGCAGCTATTTAACACTTTTTTCGGTCACTTTTTAAACAGCCCTTTTTTTCCTTCCTTCCTTCAGCCTACTAATTAAGTGGAGTGGTTAATTGGTCATATGTGCTTGAGGCCTATATAACTTTCTGTAGAACTCATTTTGAGCCTGCTCATCTTGAGCTTGCTGGAACTTAGATTAAGTGGTGAGTTAAAAACCAGAGTTGGTGGAACTGGACTAAGTGGTGAGTTAAAAACCAGAGTTTAAAACAGGCGGTTATAACAGGGGTCAAAATACCTGTGTAGTGTGAGTGAGTGAGTACCTGTGCATTGTAAATACATGAGTGCTGCGAGTGCACGTGGTCTATATTGAGTATTAGAACATATTCCAGAGGGTAGTATTGGAGGCATTAGTGGTAGCTTAACTAAAGCACATAAACCCAAGGCAAGTATAGTAAGAAGTCCTAGTTGCAATCTCGGAACACTCAATAAGAGGATAGTATGCGACTGGTCTAAACTACGTGGCATGTTCACCAATGCCAGGAGCCTGGCGGACAAGATGGGTGAACTAGAGATACTGTTGGAGGATTTGGATTTTGTGGGAATTTCAGAGACCTGGTTCAACAGCTCTCGTGACTGGCTGGCAACCTTTCAAGGGTATGCCCTTTATCGCAGGGATAGAGAGGGTAAAAAAGGGGGTGGGGTATTCCTATATATCAAGAATAATGTACAAGTGAATGTGAGGGAGCTAGGGAGGAGGTGGAATCCTTATGGGTAGAGCTCCAAAGGGATGAAGCTAAGGGGAAAATAACACTGAGAGTATGCTATAGGCCCCCTAACCTGAGGGAGGAGGGGGAGACGGCTCTCCTATCACAATTTGGATTAGCAGCAAGGATGGGAAGTGTTATCATAATGGGGGATTTTAATTATCCAGACATAGACCAACTAGAAAAAAAGCGCTACTAGACCTACCAATTACTAACAATATAGACCTGATCACGGATGTGGAAATATGGGGCAATTTAGGAAACAGCGATCACAGGTCAATTAATTTCAGTATAAATCACACAAATAGGAAACATAAGGGGAATACAAATACATAGCATTTGAAAGAGCCAACTTCCCTGAACTACGATCCTTGCTAGAAGATACTAAATGTGATAAAATCTTAGGAACAAAGAACACAGAGGAAAATTGGGTATGCTTTAAGAGCATATTAAATAAGGGTATTAGCCAGTGCATCCCAGTGGGAAATACATTTAAAATAGCTAATAAAAGTCCTGGGTGGCTTAACTCCAATGTAAAAATGCATATAAAAGCAAAGGAGAAGGCCTTCAAAAAATACAAGGCTGAGGGGTCATCATCAGCATTCCAACTTTACAAAGAATGCAACAAGAAATGTAGGGGTGCAATCAGAGCAGCTAAGATAGAACGCGAAAGGCACATAGCGGAGGAAAGTAAAAATTATCCCAAGAAATTCTTTAAGTACATTACATACATAGTAAGAAAGGGAGGTCAGATCATATTGGTCCCATAAAGAATGATGAAGGGAATCTGATTACTAAGGATGGAGAGATGGTGAAAGTATTGAATGTTTTCTTCTCCTCAGTCTTCACGAGGGAATCCGGGGGCTTCAGTAACCAAAACTGAAATGTTTATCCTCATGACACGTCACAGGAAGCACCCTCATGGCTAACAGAGGACAGAATTAGGAATAGTTGAAAAACTTAACATTATTAAGTCATCGGGACCAGATGGCTTGCACCTGAGGGTCCTTAAGGAACTGAGTCAAGTAATTGCCAGACCATTGTTGCTAATTTTTATGAACAGTCTACTGACTGGAATGGTTCCAGCTGATTGGAGAAAAGCCAATGTAGCACCAATATTTAAAAAAGGGCAAAGGTACATCCCTGGGAATTACAGACCAGTTAGCCTAACATCAATAGTATGCAGGTTCTTGGAGTGGATGTTAAGGGACTATATACAAGATTTTAGTAATGAAAACGGTATAATTAGCAGTAATCAGCACAGATTCATGAAGAATCGTTCTTGCCAAACCAATCTATTAACCTTCTATGAGGAGATGAGTTGCCATCTAGATAAAGGAAGGCCCGTAGACGTGGTGCATCTGGATTTTGCAAAAGCATTTGACACAGTTCCCCATAAACGTTTACTGTACAAAGTAAGGTCCTTTGGCATGGACCATAGGGGGAGTACATGGATTGGAAACTGGCTACAGGGGCGAGTTCAGAGGGTAGTGATAAATGGGGAGTACTCAGAATGGTCTGGGGTGGGTAGTGGGTCCCCCCAGGGTTCTGTCCTGGGACCAATCCTATTTAATTTGTTCATAAACGATCTGGAGGATGGGATAAACAGCTCAATCTCTGTACTAAACGAATAGATTGGGCACCTGAACGAACACAACATACAGGGATATACAATGTAATACTGACATAAAATCACACATAGGTTGGATTTGATGGACTTGTGTCTTTTTTCAACTTCGCCTACTATGTAACTATGTAATAATTGGTCCCATTAAATATTATGCAGTAAGGAGTGCAGCTTTTTAGAGTTTGCCTCATACCAACAAGTTGTCTCTAGTTAGCACATCTGTAATAAGCTCTGGGTCATTTGATGATAATAATAGAACCAACAGAGCATTTTTTTATTTTTATTTTCCACCATCTGACCCATTAAATTGTACTGCAATAACTTCAATAAATACAAAGCCTTAGTTGAGTGTGCAGCTCCATTTGCCCAATCAATATCTGAATAATTGAAGCCGTCCATAATGATAACATTGCCCTATTCACAAAAGAATACTGCTTGACGCCATGGTGCTAAGGGGCTCCAGAGGAACTGAACAGACTTCTACAAGTGATAGCTCCCGATACACAACCCAGACTGGATGATGAAGACGATGCAGCCCTCTTAAGACAAGAGAATCTTGTAAATGCACAAACAAAATACAACAAAGGGTGCAAATGCCTACTGCATTATCTATAGAACTTTATTAAAGGATAAAATAGAGCACATACTCACAAAAGCAAATGTAACAGTGTTGTATGTAAGCCAAGTAACCAAAAGATTAACCAACCGGTGGAACTCCTCTGGTTCAAATAAATGTCATAATGCCAGCTGAGGCATGACTGTTGTATAACAGATGTGATTCTCATTACCTAAACACCCCAACCTCTTAACCTTATTCTAAACAATCAAGACCAGACCAGAGGGTTGGAGTTATAAAAGGCCGTAGCAGCCTACTTTATTAAACAATCAATACCATAACAAAAACACATCTGTTATTCAAAGATTCCTCATCTATCTAGCGTTGGTCTTTGCAGGAGATTCGTAAAACATCAGTAACATAACCATATTGCACTGCGGCCCTTCTCTTAATGAAATAATAGGCCTCAAGCCGACAAGCTGGCTCAGAGACAACCAATGACCGCAGTGCCCCCATTAACACTTTCCGTCTAACCTCCGTTATCCGGAAACCACCATCAGTACCATCAGGACCATAGCAACGCTAGTTCCCGAAATTCACATTGTGCCATATCTTCTTTTCCTTGCAAAGACCAAAACGCCCGCCACAGCACCCAAAGGTAACAACCTTACCTTTTGGTGCACCTCCACACCCGAATAGCTCTCTGGATACCGTCCTGCAGTCCCAATACCCACAGATCAATACCCACATCATTTTAAATGAACGCCATCTCTCCTCAAGTACCTCCTAGTTTCGAACTCTAATTCCAAATGCCTAATAGCCAATCCCCCATTCTTCACTATGAACTTACTCACCTCCCGGTTAATCCTCCTCCGTGCCCTATTAACACCCTCAACCGACCTGGCAATCCTCCATGTTGTCCGAGCCACCATGTCCGACCAAACTATAACCATCTTTGGAAACTCCTGCATCCAACGCCAGACATCAAATTTGATGTCCCGCGATATATCCACCATAGATCTCACCCCCAAATCATTGCCCCCTAAATGCAAAACTAAAACATCTGGTGCCCTGTCCCCAAGCGCATAACGCTGCACCTCAGAAATCAATCTTCCCCACAACATACCCGGGAATCAAAAACCACTTAATGCAGGCTTCCTGCCTATGAAAACCCATCTGTCTACCTTCACATCTCACATCTCCCCTCCTGGCCCCGCAGCTCACAAAGGAATGGCCCAATATCCAAACCAGGCCTGCCGCTGAACCTGTAAAGAAAATAACACAAAAACAATACCCATGATCACCAGTATTCTGCAAACCTAACCCCCAATATGAACAGGATTCTTCCCAATTAACATTTTACAGCCCCACCACCAGATAAGGCCTAACATGTATCTGGAACCTCCGCGATTCCCACCGCCCTATGCGTTTTACAGCCTCTGCATCCATCCCCTTTCTAGCCGCCTCTGTCGCAGCCCCAATCCGAAAGGAATGAGACGAAAATTCCTTCTCATTCAAACCCAAAGCCCTCAAACATTTCCTAAATACGGCCACAAATTGATAACGTGATAACGGAACCCCATCGAAATGCACCAACAAGGGACCCCCCCTTTGGGCGGATACCCATAAATCCCTTAACCGCTTCCACTGGGCACAATGCCGAACCCGGCACTGGGAAACCTGCACCAACCTCCCTTTACCCATTTGATCCGTCTTTGACCTACGAAAATATAACCACAAAACATCCTCTTCGCATGTCACCTCCTGTATCCCAATTCCCCCTTGTACCTTCTTTGACGGACTAACCAATTCCCCAATACGAAATGCCCCGAAGAAAGCCAGCAAAAATACCGCCGTAAACATGGTGCACTCGTAGGCAGAGGAACAAACCCTCACCAACTGTGCTACCATACCTGTTAAAATCTGAAAGGTTATCGGTCTCCCGGAGTCCGTACGAACCACCGATCGCCAATAGCCTTTCATCGCCTGCCTCACCCAGAAATCCTTTGTAAAGTCAGGCTGGCCTTGTAATTTGAACAAAAACGCTAAACCCGCTAACTGCTTATGCAGTGCCGATGCAGGCACTCCCTCCTCCATCATTCTCGCAACGTAATACAACACCAGGAGCCCCACTGCACCATCCACCGACTCATCACCCACCTCTTGCACGAAACGCCTGCCCCTCATGCCATACTTTCGAGTATGCTGACCAGGTCACCTCACTCACCGACTTCCTGATCCATCCGGCGACGAAGCCAATGCTATCCCCCACAACCATTCGGGACAAGGCACCCCGTGCCGCTCCGCCTCCGCCGCGGAACCTGTCCCACTGGAAGCGAGACAGCGCATCAGCGATAACATTCTCCACACCCGGGAGGTGTACTGCATGAATGAAAGCATTCAACTGCAAACATCTAAAACCAAGTGTTGTAACAACCTAATCACTGGCGGGGATGATGCAGTAATCCTGTTAATCACTTGCACCACACCTAAATTGTCCCCATGAAACCGCACTTTTCGATCCTTAAAGGCCCCACCCCACAATACAACTGCTAACACCACCGAAAACAGTTCCAGCAGCACTAGGTTTTTTGTACAACCCGCTTCAATCCATTCCCGCTGCCATGGACCCGCACTCCACTGCCCGTGCAAGAACGCCCCATAACCTGTGGAACCGGCCGCATCCGTGAAACAGTTCGAGGTCAAAGTTGCTGACTGGCTCCGACCTCCATAGCGCCCGTCCATTAAAGGATTCAAAAAGGTATGCCATACCCTCAAGTCCTCCCTGTGTTCTTTTCTCAATCTCACATAGTGCCTTGGGGACTGAATACCAGCTGTGCTAGCCACTAGCCTGCGGCAAAAAACCCTCCCCATTGGCAAAATGCAGCATGCAAAATTAAGCTTACCTAATAGCGATTGCAAATCTCGAAGCTGAACTTTGCGCAACCCAATCATACCTGCGATTTCCCTTTTTAGGTCCGCCAACTTATCTTCTGGTAACCTACATTCCATTGCCACCGAGTCCAGGACAATGCCCAGAAAACTGATGACCGTACTAGGTCCTTCCGTCTTCTCGGGTGCCAATGGAATGCCAAACCTATCCGCTATGTGCTCCAGCGATGCCAGGAGCACCGCGCAGATTCTGGAAGCAGCTGGTCCTATGCAAAAGAAATCGTCCACATAGTGGATAACCAAATTCATGCCTGACACATCCCGTACTACCCATTCTACAAAAGAACCGAACTGTTCAAATAATGCGCACGACACAGAGCAACCCATCGGCAAGCATTGGTCCACATAAAATTGGTTATTCCAATGGCATCCCAGCAACCGGAAACTATCCGGGTGAACCGGAAGAAGCCGAAAGGCTGACTCCACATCTGCCTTAGCCATTAACGCTCCCTTGCCGTAACGCCGTACCCACCCCACCGCAGCATCAAATGATGTATAAGACACTGAACAATCTGCCTTATCAATTGCATCATTCACCGATCCCCCTTTCAGTAAGGAAAGGTGATGAATGAGCCTAAACTTATTCCATTCTTTCTTTGGCACCACCCCCAACGGGGATACTACCAAATCGGCAAAAGGCGGTAATGGGAAAGGACCCCCCATTCTCCCCAAAGCAACCTCCTTATTTAGTTTCACCGAAACCACGTCCGGATGACGCATTGCTGACCTCAAATTGTGCGGAACGGGGGGAACAACCTCTAAATTACACGGAATCCTAAAACCTACTGTAAAACCTGACTCAACAACTTCGCCGCCTCCCTGTCCGGATACCTACTTAGGAACGGCCGCATTCTGCCCACCTTCACCGGAGTCCTCCCTCTAGTTTCCAGCCTCTCCAGCGCGGCCTTTTCCCTGTTTAAAGCATCTGTACACCGGATGAGTTCCTCCGCACCCAGAACATTCATGCTTGTACTAACATGCACCTCCAAACTTACAGGTCCCTGAATTATATTGCCAACATACCCCTTTTTTGTTTTCGGCCGATTGTCCATGGGCCGAAGGTCCACCGGCCCCTCCTGGAAAAAACTGGCTGGGAGCCCTCGGTGACGTCATCAGGCGCATCCACAAGCTGATGTCCTTGTGATCCCATCTCAATTCTGGCCTTACCGCTCTGCGTTGACGAAATCATACCGCAGCCATCCTGTACCGCCATAAACCCTGTAGGCCTCCCCTATAGCATCCTGGTAGCAGAAGATCCCCGAACAATGTTCGGGATTCTTCTCCCCTATGACACTTGCCATTATCGCGAACGCATGTAACCAGTTCCTCGTCCTCCTTCTTGGATCATCCGGTTTTACCCTGTCCAGGTTACATTTTTCTAAAGGCAGCAGGGAAAATATCTCAACGTACTCACCTTTCCACAGTTTTTCCCGCACCTCCTGTTTCAGATGAGCTCCCAGTGGTCCCTCAAAGCAGACATATACTTCACATTTTGCTGCATCTCCCAAACTGGCGATGTCCTGCCTCCCCTCTGCCTTTGACGTCCCCTGCGGAGAACTACCCACCGTTGACACCACAGCAGGAGCAGGGATTTCAGGCGCAACAACTGGCACCACCGAGCTCCCTCCAGCCGCACCGGCATCCCCGGCACTCCCAACTTGCGAGACCCATGCCGATGCTGGCCCAGCTGCGACTCTTTCCGCACTCTCAACTTTCTGTACCAGTTCCTTTCTTCCGGCCAAAAAAACCCCAATAACCCCAGCAGCCCCCCCGGACGGTCCCGAAACCCCCGCACCCGGAGCGGACCCAGCTAAGCCACTACTAACCCCAACAGTATCAGACATTCCCACAACATGCATAGAAGAAGGTAACTTACCCGGCTGCACAGGCGTGGACCCATCAGCCGATCGTCCGTGTTCCTCCGACCGCACGCTCCTGGTTAATGGCCCCGCCTCCTCATCAGCTCCAGACTGTTTTCTTAGGGACCTCAGCTCCAATCCTTCTTCCTCCTCAGATGATGGCCCACCAGGCGATGCAGCCCTGGTTGCCGCTAGAACTGCTGACCTCCGACCCTGCCTCCGCTCAGCATAGCCCTCTGATAATTTTGGACAGCCTTGCCAGGACCAGTGCATTGAACCTCAGTCCTGCCAGCCTCCGCTCTCCCATGCACCATCCTGATCTCCTCCCACGATCGTTCTCTGTTCGGTCCCCTGCTGCAGTGTTAGAAAGCCCAGGGACTGCCACCATAGCCCTCTGCTCCATGTGTCCTGTCCCCTGTGATGCCATCCTCCTCTGCCAGCGTGTCCGGTCTCCTGATGGTGGGGGAGGGGCCCGCACTCGCACTGTCCCTGCGCCTTGTAGGCCGCATGTTCCCCCCAGGGGCCTGCAGTGAGCTGCTCGATCCCCCCTGCTGTCCTAGAACACTAACCGGGCTCCCCCTGTCCACTAACGCTGCCCGCTTCGCCGCCGGACCCGACAGGGTCCCAACAGAATCACCACCCCCTACCCTCCGCTGCGGTCCCGCATTGCGGTCCGGGGAGAACCGCTCCGGCGGTCTGGACCTCCGTCCCCTCGTACCTGGCAAAGGCTCAGAGCCATGTCCCCAGAGTGTCCTGTAGCCATGAAGCCCCCTGCACAGCTGCCTCCTCCCTAAGCTGGAACAAGATCTTCTCCACATCAGCCATGCTGTCTGCTTCCTGGAACTTTCCCCCACGCTTGTGATGACTCATCAGGGCGGGGACAGAATTTAACACCTTCCCTGGCCCCTCCCCCTCAGCACCAAACATTTTCCCTTTCTCATGATACCATCTCCCTGTTAACCCTGTCATGTCCGCCCTTCGCCTATGTATTTCTTACTTTGCTCCGGGCTTCTCTTTTTAGGGGACATGCCCCCTTCTTCAGAGCAAAACTCAGTCATTTCAATCTACAAAAGGAGTTTATGTTGGGGACCCTATACCATACTCCCACAATTAATTATTTGATGCACTCCTATTAAGCTCCGGTCTTAGTGACCCTGCACCATCACAACTTTTATTAGTGATATTTTTTCACATATTGACTTTAGATCGCTCTTGACATGGCATACCTTTCCAACTCTTCTACACATCCTGTTCCTCTGAAAAAAGCTTACCCCTGAATGTTAGCAGCCCAATCCTAATTTCTGATGCCCCCTGGTTGAAATTCTCTTAAAAAAACAAAATCCTACATCCATTGTGTTTGAAAGTCTTCTTGCATTTGTGTTCATACCTTTTAATTTTGCATTAGCATTTTGTATTTTTAATATTGCTTACCCCTAAATCACAATTTGATTCTGCAACAATTACTGTGTTGAAGTTAATATCTATACCCAGTGCCATCTTTTACCCTTGCTCTCTATCTGCTACATTTCAAACCTCCCCCTCCCATATCCTAGTTTATTATCACACGAAATATTACTTTTTTATGCCCCGTACACACGGTCGGACTTTGTTCGGACATTCCGACAACAAAATCCTAGGATTTTTTCAGACGGATGTTGGCTCAAACTTGTCTTGCATACACACGGTCACACAAAGTTGTCGGAAAATCCGATCGTTCTAAATGCGGTGACATAAAACACGTACGTCGGGACTATAAACGGGGCAGTGGCCAATAGCTTTCATCCCTTTATTTATTCTGAGCATGCGTGGCACTTTGTCGGTCGGATTTGTGTACACACGATCGGAATTTCCGACAACAGATTTTGTTGTCGGAAAATTTTATAGCCTGCTCTCAAACTTTGTGTGTCGGAAAATCCGATGGAAAATGTGTGATGGAGCCTACACACGGTCGGAATTTCTGACAACAAGGTCCTATCACACATTTTCCGTTGGAAAATCTGACCGTGTGTACGGGGCATTACAGTGTTTTTGCACAAGAAAAATCTCTGAAGATAAAGATATGGTTTCCCATATAAAAATACATACAGTATGTTGCAGTATGGACTTTAAAATAAAAATAAAAATACATTTGCGAGATATGCTATATTTATTGGTTGGCTATTAAATATTTAGACGTATTTAGATGTATAGAAATATAGACATTATAAAAAGATGTTGAATAAAAATTAACATTAAATAAGGAAGATTAAATAAGTGTGGACATTTGTCATTGTTGTCAGACAAAGCAGAATCAAAACTGACTAAGATTTAGTGTGATTTCATGAAATATACAGTCATGGCCAAAAATGTTGGCACCCCTGCATTTAATTTTTCAGATAATGCACCACTTCGCCCAGACAGTTGTTGCAATTACAAATGTTTAGCCATTCTCATGTTTATTTCTTTTGTTTGTATTGGTATGACACAAAAAAGTGGAGAAACAAAATGCCAAATCTAACACATTTTACGCAAAACTCCAAAAATGGACTGGACAAAATTATCAGCACCCTCAATTTAATATTTGGTAGCACACCCCATGAAAAAAATAACTGAAATCAATCGCCTCCTGTAACCATCAATGAGTTTCTTACATCTCTCTACTGGAATTGTGGACCACTCTTCTTTCGCCAACTGCTCCAGGTCTCTCAGATTGGAAGGGTTCCTTTTCCCAACTGCTGTTTTGAGATCTCTCCATGGATCATTGCTGGCCAGTTCAGTACTCTCCAGCGCTTTGCCTTAAACCATTTCTGTTTGCTTTTTGATGTGTGCTTGATGTGTCTGACAGAGACCCAACTTTCTGACACTGGATCCTACATTGCACCCCAGAATTCTTTGGTAGTCTTCAGATTTTATAATGCCATGCACACGGTCAAGACATCAAGTGCCTGAAGCAGCAAAGCAACCCCAAAACATCAGTGAACTTTCACCATGTTTGACTGTAGGTACTGTATTCTTTTCTTTAAAGGCCTCATTACTTTTTTTGAAAACAGCAGAATGATGGGCTTTATTAAAAAAACTGTAATTTTGTTTCATCTGTCCACAGAACATTCACCCAGAAGAATTTTGGCTTCCTCAGGTAAGTTCTGGCAAACTCCAATCTGGCTTTTTCATGTTTCTGTGTCAGCAGTAGGGTCCTCCTGGGTCTCCTACCATAGTGTCTCTTTTCATATATTTGGCAATATATAGTGCGAGCTGACACAGTTGAACCCTGTGCCTGAAGGTCAGCTTAAATTTGTCTGGAAGTTGACCGAGGCTCTTCATCCACTATTTGAACAATGCTTTGTTGCAGTCTTTGATCAATGTTTCTCTTTCGTCCATGTCAGGGAGATTAGCTACAGTGCCATGGGCTGTAAACTTCTTGACAATGATGCACACAGTGGACACAGGAACATTAAGATTTCTGGAGATGGACTTGTAACCTTGAGATTGTCCATGCTTTTCCGCAATTTTTGTTCTCAAATCATCAGACAGTTATTTGCTGCTCTTTCTCTTCTCCGTGCTCCATGTGGCACACAGAGACACACAATAGAAAGCTTGAGTCAATTTTTCACCCTTTTAACTGGTTGTCGGTGTGATTTCTTTATCGTCAGCACCTGATAATTGATACAGGTGAGTTCAATTAAAAATTAAAGGAGCTTCACAAACTTGAAATGCAATTATTTCTTACAATTTTGATAAGGTGCCAATTATTTTGTCCAGCCCATTTTTGGAGTTTTACATGGAATAGGTCAGATTTGGCTTTTTGTTTCTCCACTTTTTTGTGTCATACCAATACAAACAAAAGAAATAAACCTGAAAATGCATAAACATTTGTAACTGCAACAATTTTCTGGGTAAAGTGGTGCATTATCTGACAGAAATGCAGGGGTGCCAATATTTTTGGCCATGACTGTAGGATAGCACCTGAAGTAGAACTGAAAAAGAACTGATATCAGGCAGGAGCTCCAAAGAGGTAGGTATATTGGTCTGGCCACCAAAAGCAATCCAGTCAAGTTAAAAAAAAAAATATGGCCTTACAGACCCCATTTATATTAATCTAAACAATAGAACCATTTGTGTTACAATTATCTCAAAAATCAGATAGTAATGCCACCTTGTACTTGAGAACAGTAGATAGCTCTTCTTGTCTTGATAAGACTCCCACACATCAAGGTTAGAAAACATCTGTCTTAGCACTTAACCTATTATTCCTCATACCAAGGTAAGAAAATATGTTTATGACTGTTCCCTATTGAACTGTTGTTACCTCGACCTATAAAACGAAATGTTCTACATGCTGCTTATTGTTTATATAAAAAGTGTATGGTGTGTCCACTATGGGTAAAGCTAATAAGGATATACATATAATATCTATAATCATTGGATATATATTGAATACATATGAATATATACGGTAGTTTAATTGCACAAATATGCACTAATAATTGAGCATTATATAATTGCAGTAATATTTACTTTATTTATTATATGTTACTAATATAAAAGCTATGTTCAGAATGAAAAAAAAACTGTACAGAGTTAAAGTTAAAGAGTAAATCGCGTGACTTTGGGGTTGCAGTAGTGGAAACGTAAACTAATTGGAGCACTCTGCAGTATACAATGTACAGTGTAGTACAAGCTCTCATACATAAATTTGTAGGTACATTCTATTCA
Source organism: Lithobates septentrionalis (assembly GCA_037952835.1). Classification (NCBI taxonomy): domain Eukaryota; kingdom Metazoa; phylum Chordata; class Amphibia; order Anura; family Ranidae; genus Lithobates; species Lithobates septentrionalis. The sequence goes on along the minus strand of JBBDGP010004366.1, from coordinate 120,047 downwards.
CAAACAAAGGAAAAAAAGTGTCAGTAGTTCTGGGTACAGAAGCCCCCAGCTTTTATTTGTTAGATAGAGGCCCACTGATACTGATGTAAGAAGGGGTTTTCCTGATACCCACTGTGGCGTTTAGGATCAAAGGGCTTTCTTACATTGTCTGAGGGACTGAGAACAAAACCCTCTCACTTCACTGATGTCAGTGAGCTTATTTAAAATAATCGTGAAAGACCAGTGGGCAACGAGGGGTGTGGTCCCACTGCTCTAACAGTAGGAGGGGCTTAGAGGGGCATAGTTAAAGAGAACCTGAGACTACTTGCTGTATGCACAGTACACATATGCCACAGTTCTATCTACCAACTAAAAATGCTTCAACTATTGTGCCACAAACACAGACACATATAAACCTGTCAGGAACCATAAACCAGACAGAAACAGAAAGTACAGTTTAAAATCACACCCTTAATGAAAAACCAAAAATAACAGTTTAGGAATGTAATCAAAAACAGAAGCCGGGGTTTGGATGCAAGAGCGGGTAATCAGACAAGCTGGGTTCAAGAAACCAGAAGTCAGTGTAGTCATGAGCAAAGACCAGGAACAGGAATCAGAAGGGAAGTCAGCCAGGCCAAGTCATACACAGGAACACAGGAAGGAAGGTACACTGGAGATCAAAGACTAAGCAAGGGCAAGGAGGAAATGAGCTAAGCTGCTTAGATAGGAAATTGGGCCTTGCTGTAGGCTGGACTAATGAGGCAGGTAATTGGTAATCAGGTGAGTCACTGTGGTAACAATGGCTGAGCAGCTTCTGAGCATTAAAAGAAAAGAGTTGCTTGTTAAGTAGCAGGAACCCAGCCCCAACAAAACCTCAGCATGATCATTTTTAAATTGTACATCCTGCCAAAACTTTTGGGGCTCCATTAGAGAGATTTATCCTTACTTTCTACCCTGCTATGTTTCACTAAACATGAAGCGATGGGAACTCTCCAACAGCAACACAGAAATAAAAATGCTTTTTTTTAGTGAGGAGGGGAAGACTAGAATCATTGTCAGTTTTTGTTCCCCTGTCTGTGTCCCTGTGACAGAGTATTATTGACTGCTTGTGTGGTGAAATTTGTCAGCAGGACAGGCAGTGAGGGTAAATCTCCCTAACAGAGCCCCAGATAGCAGAAAAAGCCCAACAGGAGTGCTAATCCTTCTTAACTCTATCCAAAACTAGAAGTAAAGTTTTAGCTTAACATACGCTTGAAAACTGAAACTCTACTATTACATATGTCTTTCTGCACACAGAATATAGACAGGGAGCAGACACTTTATCTGAGCCTACCATAAAGAAGAATTCATTAAATAATCATGGAGTACCATCAGAAAATGTTGGGACAATTAACACTTTTGGTCAATAGCATGTAAATACAATATAGCATATAGAGTGCAGAGGTCAGAAGTATAAAAAGTACAGTGTGCAGTGGTCAGGAGAATGTCATGTAGAGTCTAGTGTACATAGTGTAATAATTAAGGGTATGTATTATAAAGTGCAATTGCCAACATTCAAAAGTAAGTGGTAATTACTGTGCAGCTCAACATAGGGTCAGGGGTAGGCAATGCATGTAATCCTGGCTACTGCAATACCAGCATACAACATATTGAGGTTAGGAGTATTTCACACACAGCACACAGTGCTGGCATTCAGGCAAAATTTTCACCAAGCAAAAATTTTCCCCCTCCATGAACTCCCCCCCCCCCCCCAAAGGAAAGTACTCTTATCAAATGTCCTCTGCCCTTTTTATGGCTTGGCACCCAAACTCACTCTCCACTAGTGGCGGATGGTGCTCAATATTTTGGGGAGGGGCAGGAAACAAACCTGCCCCCCTCACTTGCCCTGCCTTCACCACCACCCACCCCCCCTGCGGGTGATGGACAGGAAGGCAGGGGTTTAGAGGCCTTATTGTGAGAAAGAAGAAGAAGAGGAAGATGACACAGAGGAAGATGATATGGAGGTCTTCTGCTCCTCGCTCCAGGAGGATCCGGGTAGAGCTTGGGCTTCTCCTCCCTAAGACCCCCTGGCCTACGGGTCTTAAGACCCACTTCCTAATTGGCCCGGGGGGGAGAATCAAGAAGACAATAGCGAACATTAATTTGCTATTGTCACACAACTGGATGGGCTCAGGGTGCAGTGCTCTGTACCCCGAGCCTACCCTTTTTTAAGCAAATTAGAGCCTCGGGCTCTAATCATGTGCTTAAAAAAAACAAAAAAAACTAATTGAAATCATATGTTCCACGCCCTGCATGCAGATTAGGGGCCAGGTGCATGGATTGGGGGGGAGGGGGCGGTGCCCCTGCGTCCCTTATGGATGGGCCACCACTGCTCTTCACCATCTAGACAACTAATTTACAGAAAGTCAATACAATACTTGCATTAAACTATTCCCTTTTCTATACATCCAATATTTTATTTCCTATTATAGCTGCTGCTTGGCATTAAGTGCTACAGATGGGGTTACTTTTAACCACAAAAGAATGTCCTTCTCAAGGCTTGTTTTTGCAGTATGTCGATGTAGCACCCTGAAGTTTAGACGGGGTTGTTTCTCACAAATTTACTTGCCAGGAGTAGTTATCCTGACTGATTGCTAGAGATCCATTGATTTCTCCCTAAGTTCGGCCTTGTTGCACTTTTCTCTTCTACCACTAGGTGGCTGGGTACTTGGTGGTACTAGATACGAGAATGACAACCCAAGGTCAGGTTATGGGTATATGGGGTATCTCAGCCAGTGGGCAGGGGTTTTCTAGAATCCCTTGGCCTGCTGGGAGAGCCTATATATTTGGGTGGAGTCAGGTGATCCATGTTCTGTGCCACTTGGACAGCTGCCTGGGTGGATGTGTGCCGTGTGCCCCGGGCTGCTAGGCCGGAGATTGGGCCTATCCCGGGAGGATGTCTGGCTGCTAGGCTCTCTGAGGGCCTATCCAGAAGTAAGAGAGCAGCGCAGGGTTGGGATTGTGGCTTGCAGTCCAACAAAAAGTGATGGTTCTGTCAGCCGGAGAACCTGTTGTGGTCGGAGGTAGAGGGGAAGCTGTCGCCACTAAGAGACCAACCACCTTATTACCAGGGACCACAGTGAGTAACTGAAGCAAGCACTGGCACAGTATTCTCACTAGATGGGGACGGTGAAGAATCAGGAAACTTCAGTGGGAATCAAGCCAAAAACCCAGCCAGTGAAGGTGACGTTTGCAGAGCAGCCTTGTGTGTCAAGCCAGGGACCAAGCAGGCCAGCGTGGGTGAAGCTTGAGGGGTATCTAGAGTGCCAAGCTAGGGACCCAGCAGAGAAGCGGGGGTGATGCTTGAGGAAGATACCACCGTGAAGATTGGAGGAGCTCAAGGGATACAGTGGCAGTGAATCAGCGAGTCTAGTGATAGACAGTGCTCAGTGTATTGAAGAACTACAAGGACCGGTTCTAGTAAGAGTGAAGGAACTGTTAAGACTTGTGTTTGGAACTGTTAAAGACTTTTGCCATAAGAGACAGCATTCCTACACATGCAGATGTGGCTTATTTCTGGATGCCTTTCCCTTCATGGCTGTCATTCTGTTGAAGTCTCAGAGTCTGCCAATTAAGCTTGCAACTAAGGGTGTCCTGGCCCTAACCTTCTCTCTCCAAAAATACAAAAAGGACTGTTAAAAGAAATAAAACCTCTTCTGCATCCAAGAAGTGTCTGGCGCCCAATGACTTTCACCATCTTTACACCCACTATGCCTTGCAACCCACTACATACAGAAGGTTGTCAGCTATCCCTGGCCCTGGAGGTTCTCATTAGACCGAAGGAGGCCTGGGACCTTGCTACATCCATATCGCTGTTTTGTTGAGATCCTTTAAAAAAGTTACTATCCTGGAGTTAAGTTCTTTTTTTAATCCCATACATTTTTAACTGTTGTTTTAACAATTTACATGAAAAGTGTGTTTTGAAAAAATAAGGGGCATATGCAACACAAGAGTCCCAGAACTTTAGGTTTTCTAAAGAGAGAACACAGTAGAATGCCCAACATTTTCTACTGATTCCAGATACTGTGGCAATAGAAGTTTCCTGGAACAATTAAGACGATTAAAATTTAACAAAATGGTTTGTAGCCAAGTGTCTCTCAGTATCTTGCCTAGCAAACATTGCAATAAAGTACAAAGTCTAATCACCCGCATCAGAAGATTGTAATACGTTATGTAATTTTTTCAGAGCTGCAACTGATGGCATATAAGTGTTAGAATGAAACAAGGACAAAACCTGACACAGCATTGTGCTCAAGTTTATGACGTGTAACAACACGCCGAGACTAGCTGATCACCACACTACACTGACCATATTTATGACGTGTGTTATCTTCAAGAAGTACAATCTTTCTGTAGAGTAATGCTATCCATGTATCATGTCTACTCATAATCAACAGTTTGCAGCATTGTTAGAAATAATCCGGATGTCTAGGAATTAAAACAGACAGTCACATGTAGTACTGGAGCAAGGTAAATCTGCCTGAGAGCCTCACTTTTTGTGTCTGTGACCCCTTTCTTTACTATAACATGTCACCACCACACCTATATACAACAGAACTGTGGTGGCTCCTATTGTATGGCTTTCAAATTTGCTAAGCCATGTCTTATGGATGGATGGGGGGGGGGGGGGGATTTCTCACATTTTAACACTATGGGGTTGATTTACTAAAGGCAAATAGGCTGTTCACTTTGCAAATGTAGCGCTCACCGCCTAAGGGGTGAGAATATGGGTCCTCCTAAATAGTACAGAGGCTGCCACTCACACAAGCACAGTTCCACGCATACTGGCAATTAAGGCTCAGTCTAGGGCAGCCTTTTTCAACCAGGGTGCCCAGGCATCCTGGGGTGCCTTAAAGTTTCTTCAGGGGTGCCTTGGTAAAATGCCTAAAAAATTATCAAAAAATGTATACAAGCTAGCAGGTGGATCAAGCCTGCCTTTTAGTCACACAAAGCAATGGGTTTTTATTATGCACCGTTATCACTTTCTAGACACTGGCATCCTGACAACCAATGATGTCATCAGTTGATAAGGAGGATGTCTGTCGCATCCACAGCATCCTTGTTTGACCCTCCTCTGCTGCTCTCCTGCTGCACTTTTTTTTAACAGAAACTGTCTGCTGCACTTTTAACTTCTCCCATAGGCAGGGGGAAGTAATCAAACTCTCAGCTCAGGAAATCCTGAGCAGAACTACATAATCAATCACCACTCCATTCACTACAGTGGAGCCAAAAACGAAATTTACCTAGCAGCCTAACTAGAAGAAGGCGCTATATCCACCCCCCTAAAAATCTGACCCTGTCCTCGTGGGCCAGACAATCTCAAAAAGCTCTTGCTCTTGATCTAAAGGGGATAGGGAAGGGAAAATTGATATAATAACAACAAGATATGCAGCAGTCCACATAAAAAAAGAAATTTGAAAAAAAAAGAAATTGGCAAAATATTTCACATTTGAGCAAATGGGGTTGTCACCAGGCAATCAGCCACCACGTGACAGGTACTCTTACAGTCACATATTAATATACATTCTATCTGGTAGAGTGCTACCAGTAGCTAATCATAAATACTGTAGATATTGCACCAATGACAACCTAAGTGCATTAGACTTCCAGCACAAATGCAGATCTTATGTCAGTAATCACCTGCAAGAGAACAGAATCAAAAGAGCAAAATACACATCACAATCCAGTATTGGAGAATTATCTCCGTGGAGATAATCCTCCAATGAATTAATGGCATATAAACAACATAAAGCTCCAAAAAGCTAAAAAGGTAAACAGTGGAATAACATATTTGATATCGAGCAATATATTAGGATTAAAACCATGCAAAAAAAGGAAGAGACACAGACTGGGATTTTTTAGGCATCAATTCGAAATTATATAAAAGAGCTGAAAATTTATTGAAAATTGCATAGAAGGATCTTGCGTAAAAACAAGGCTGATAGTTATTACATGGCCATTATTGGCCCAATGTTATCTATTATATCATGACCACCCCACATACATATGTTACAGAATACCTGTTACAGTAGTCAGACTTTGTCCTAATATTAAATATGACCTCTGATGCATTTCACTTTCACAAAAATCTTCACGGAAGAAAATGTTGGTAAATATGAATACACATATCAGAACACAATTACATTCACCATATCAATTACATACACACAGCATATCTTTTGAAAAATTCTGTTCATTAAGTTTTGTAACACGCACACAGCTTATCTAACAATACTACACAAACTAATTTACATGTGAAGCTAGCAAGACAGAGAAGATTATCAGTTAAGATTAGGGTTAACACCAAGATGCTTGACATGTGGGTAGACTTGGTTCCCCTGCAAGAAAACAGAAACAACATCCTATCTGAGCTAGATAGCAATCAGCTAAACAGTAGAGGTCAATATATCCTAGATCATCATTGTCAAGATTTTCTTTTCAGTACTACCATTTATACCATCACCATAAAGTATTGCAGCACCAAAGTCCAACAGGCCCTTTAGTTCTTAGCCACAAGCATGTGACTAGGCACAGTCTTTGAAAGAAATGACAACGATGTGAAAAAACAAGATCAATCAACCACAATTGTCGTTTGTTTTTTTTGTACAAATCTAGCAATCAGTAGTAAGGTCGGAGGGTCCCCTCTGCATATCCAGTATGAAGTATTACAGAATGAAGAGTCGGGTTGTTTTTCATCTTAATGCATTCTATACATTAAGATAAAAAGCCTTCTGTGTGCAGCAGACCCCATAATACTAACCTGAGCCCCCTCTTTGTCCAGCGATGTCCACGAGTGTCTCCGCCATCCGGGACGCTCCCTCCTGATTGGCTGAGACACAGCAGTGGCGCCATTGGCTCCCGCGGTTGTCACTCAATGTCAGTTAGCCAATCAGGGGAGAGAGGGAGCAGCTCTGTGTCTGAATGGACACACGGAGCTGCAGCTCAACTCGGATGCCCCTATAGCAAGCTGCTTGCTGTGGGGGGCACTCGACAGCAGGGAGAGGCCAGGATCACAGAAGAGGGACCCGAGAAGAGGAGGATAAGGGCTTTTCTGTGCAAAACCAACTGCACAGAGGAGGTAAATATAGCATGTTTGTTATTTATTTTTATTTTAATTTTTTTAAACAAGCCTTTACAATCACTTTAAGTGCCGGTTCACACAGGGGTGACTTGTCAGGCGACCTGACAAGTCGCCTCCCGTTCTGTACTATGGAACCGTTCTAATAGGAGCGACGCAAGTCGCTCCGACTTAGAAAAAAAAGGTTCCTGTAGTATTTTTGGGGCGACTTCAGGCGACTTGCATTGACTTCTATACAGAAGTCATTTTGCAAGTCGCCGCTGAAGTCGTGTGCAGGTCGCCACGGTGAGGCGACCTCCAAATCGTGCCGCCCCTGTGTGAACCGGCACTAAAGGGTTACTAAACCCTCGTGTTTTGTTTTTTTTTAAATAACAAACATGTCATATTTACCTCCACTGTGCAGTTCGTTTTGCACAGAGTGGCCCCGAGCCTGCTCTTCTGGGGTCCCTCACCAGCGCTAGTAGCTCCTCCCCACATCGAGTGCCCACGTCAGAAAAGCGCTTACCTTGGGTGGACACCCATGCGGGCGTGCTCCCGAGTCCTGCTTCTGCATCCACTCACACAGAAAGCCGGACTCGGCCCCGCCCCAGGCGCCCGCATCATTGGATTTGATTGACAGCAACTCCTTTAAGCAACAGTTCAGCCCAGTCCTCGAGCTACAGTGACTGCTAGCAATTAGTAATAAAATTCAGCAATATGCAAAGATCAACACGCTCACCAAACAAATGTGAAGAAAAATTTGCATTTTTTGCAAAAAAAAAAGAAAAAACAACAATGTATATACTGTATATAGATACTGTATATATATATATATATATATATATATATATATATATATATATATATATATATATATATATAATAAAATTGCTATGTTGCAGCTTGTTGCCGTCATGTGTTCCCACACCTCATAAAATATATAAACCTCCAAAGTACAGCGCCACAAGAATAAAGGATCCCAAAGTAATTTTCCACAGGGCTCAGCGAATGCAACGAATACCCATGCAAGGAGAATAATCAAACAGCCAACAGAGTTTCACCTCATTCACTAAGCTCTGTGGATAATTTCTTTGTAAAGTGCAACTTTCCTTGTAAGGTGAACAGACTATTTGTCTTTAGTAAATCAATTCCTATGAATGGTAACCTTTGTGTAGTAAGATTCGGAAGAGAGTAAATAGAGTTCACACTGCTTGCAGATCCAGAAAGGAATAGTAAGCATAATTAAAGCCCAATTAAAGACTCAGTAAATATGCAATCTGATGGGCATTGTACCAAGAGCCTTCAGTTTCATCATTTTATCTCCAATTCCCTTTACAGCAGTTGGGAAGGGTGCCTAAATATGACTGTGCACTCTAATAGGCAGCAGAATAACACCCAGTGCTCTCTGTAATCAACACTCAGTAACAGACCTGGGGGTTGATTTACTAAAGGGAAATCCACTCTGCACTACAAGTGCACTTGTAAGTGCAGTCAGTGTAGATCGCTGTAGATCTGAGGGGAAGCTCTGAAATGCGGGGAAGCTCTGCTGATATTATCATCCAATCATGTGCAAGCAGAAATGCATTTTTTATTTTCCTTGCATGTCCCCCTCAGATCTACAGCGACTGCACTTGCAGTGCACTTGTAGTGCAAAGTGGATTTGCCTTTCGTAAATAACCCCCAGGTCTAATAAACCCCTTATCGTCTCTGCAGTACAGGTCTGTGTGAATACACTTGTGCTGAATGGTGTGGCTGTTACTTCATTATGACAGCATAGCTGAAAACTGGAGTGTAGGGACATGGGGCAGCATTTTCACTGAGAGAAGAAGCTAAAAACAGGCACACACCAAAAAACACAGGTTAATAAAGGGATTGTAAAGGATCGTTTTATTTTTTTTAAAACAACAAACATGTCATACGTACCTCCACTGTGCAACTCGTTTTGCGCAAATCCTCAATTTCTGGGGTCCCTCGGCGGCTCTCGTGGCTCTTCCCTGCATCAGATAATCCCCTAGGAGAAATGCTCTCCCAAAGGGTGTTACCTTGCAGGCGCGCTCCCGAGTCCAGCATTTGCGTCCACAGACACGAATGCCGGACTCGGCACCCCCCCCCCCCCCGCACAGGCGTCATTGGATTTGATTGACAGCAGCGGGAGCCAATGGCTGCGCTGCTATCAATCTATCCATCAAGAGCTGGTACCCCCGTGGAGAGAGGGACAGCGTGTCCCCGACGAAGAGATGAAGGGGCTCAGGTAAGTAAAAGGAGGGGTTGGGGGGCCGACGACTGCCAGGTGTTTTTTCACCTTAATGCATTACGGTGAAAAAACACGAGGGTTTACAACCCCTTTAAAGGCTCATCCATACTGCAGATCAAAGAAGCGGCTCCTACAGGCTTTTGAGCTCTTATTTTTTCTGCCTGGAAACTCCCCTCCATGTTAGCCAATGTGTCCATGCCCACTATGATTTTTCAGGAGTTTACAGGCATATGCTCTTACAGGCAGAACCCCCCCCCCCCCCCACCACCACCAAATTTGTGTTTTTGAGAGGAGCATTCAAGCAGAAAAGACACCTATGTGCACAAAAACACGCAAAAAAGTGCGAAAGAGCATGAGAAAGCTCAAAGAAACTCAAAAAACACACACAAAAAAAATAGAAAAAAAATTGCTGAGGTTTGAAAAAAAAAACGCTTATGCTCAAAAAAGCTCAAAGCAGCTTAAAGAAGCTCAAAGAAGATCAATAAAAACATGCAAAAGAGCCCAAAAAAAGTACTAGCTCCTTCAATCTGAAATAAAAGCTCAAACGGCTGTAAAAGCAGATTTTTTTTTTTGAGCTGCGGTGTACATGAGCCCTAACGAGAAATAAGAAGGTTTGGAGAGAGAAAAAAAAAGAATATAGCAAGGCCAAAGAAAACTTTAGGGAATAAAAAATAGGTAAAGGGAGAAAACTAGCTAGAGGGAGTAAAAAGGACACACGCCAGGGACATACCTGTAAAGTTCATGCAACTTCTTCTGTCTTCATAACATGCTTAATTCTAGAAAGGAGCTCACTGTGTATAGAAGTCTTCAGTTTTTTTTCATTGAAGTGCAATCAAGCATCGTTCTTCTGTAAACATACTGTATGTGAGATATATTTTGAAAGTAGTAAAGGCATAAAGTAAGGCAAAGGCATAATGTGCCAGTATACATCGCATACTAAAGCCTCGTAGGGGAGAAGAGGCGCCTCTGGGTGCAGATTTTGTACAGGTTTAATAAAATGTAAAGAATATTATTAATATTTAATAATAAAAGGAAATTGCCTATATTACCATAATTTGAATTTCCCACTATTTCACATGTACTACTTTTTCTTTTCTCCGATCCAGTTCATCTATCTATCAATTTCCTTTTATTATTAAATATTAATAATCTACTCTACTATTCCACCCTCCCCATAATAATGTACTGTATGTATCATTATACACCTCATGCCACTTAGCATGCACTATGTGCATAGCAGTGACCAGCACACCCCCCCCTCCCCTTCTTACTCCCTTCCTCTTACATATGTTAACGTGTGCATGGTCACATACACATTCTTTTTCTACATGCTGAAGTTTTAAATCCAGTTCATTGTTTTTATTTATGTTTTTATCCATGCATTTAGCCTGTGATCGTTTCCTAATATGTTTTGCAATATGTCGCTATCATGTTTTTATTGATGTCATAATGATGCACTCTTCTATAATATTCCGTTGCCCCTCTAATGTTCCGTGCTTTTGTTCTGATGCGGTGCATCCAATGACGGTGCATCTCGCACACTGGCCACTCCCCTTCCCTTCCTTTATATTCCACTTGACTAAGTCCCTGTCAATCAGCTTTGAAGAAGGAGCGCGGCCGTCACGTCATTCACAGTCTGTATTCTCAGGAAACGCGTCGCATCCCCGTGACATCATCTCCCTTCGTCTGGATACTATCTTGCGCTTCAAGCCTCATGTTGATGCATACTCCACCACGGCCGGCAGAGAACCATCTAGCGGTGTACATGAAGACTACGCAGCGCACATCCACAGGAGAATAAGGGATTGACTACACTGAAGACATCCCAGTTATCGGGACTATACAATGCCTGGCCATTTCACTATTCTATACTTTTTATTAAACCTGTACAAAATCTGCACCCAGAGGCGCCTCTTCTCCCCTTCTTGTTTTTTCATTGTACTGGGAACATGGTTTCTGTTCCCCCTGGATGGCTGTTGTGAGCATGGATGATCTCCCCCCCCCCTTTTTTTTTCCTCCCCCTCTTACTTTTATTGCTATTCCGTCTGACTTATGGACTTCCTCTAATACAATCATAGGTTGGGGTCTTTATTGCGTGCATATATTACTATGCTCACCCAGCACATCGATTAAATATTTAAGGGATATAAATTGTTTTCGTTTTTTGCGCCTTCTACTTGCATACTTAAGCCTCGTACACACGATCGGATTTTCTGGCGGGAAATGTGTGATGACAGGCTGTTGGCGGAAAATCCAAGCATTTGTACGGACAATTGTTGTCGGATTTTCCGCGGACAAATGTTGGATGGCATACAATGAATAAATAAATGCAGCTCTAGCAACTAAACACACTACAAAATGAATCTATATAATTAATTAATTAATTGATGCAATATCCGGCTCACGTTCCAACCAGTTACTCTGTTTCCTGTCTTCTGTGGAACGCAAGCTATCACAGCGGCGATCGCGGAAGCATTCTGAATGCCTGTTTGCAGCCTCTATCTTGTGAGTAGCGCTGCCATGCGCGCCTGAATATTTTCCCTACGGTACTTCACCATATCTTCTTCCTTTTATTTTCGGGTGGAATATGATGTCCTCTATCCTCAAGCACAAATCTCATTGGCAACGATCCAGTTTCCATCCTATTTGCCTCTAGAAACTGCAACATTTCAGGTGCCTGAGTGTGTTCTATATAGGCTGAAGGGCTGAAAGCCTGCCATCGCTGACCAGCGGGATTTCTTTCAGGGAATCTGTACATCATCCCAGTTTTATGTCACTTATGTGTGTCAAAATATTTTTAGTCACAGCCACTTTTTGCTAATGCTGGCACTATGTCTCTCTAGATTCCTCTAGTTGCTAGCATTGTTTATTTCTATGTCACATTTTATGCAACAGTTTTATTTTTTGATCATATATAAAATCATTCCAGTGATTGCATTTGTATCCTTCACATTTCATATATTTTTTCACAGTTATACATTTATTTTTCGAGTGTGGTTTAGTTGCCAGCGCTGCATTCATTCGTTCAACAAATGTTGGATGGCAGGTTTTAAAATTTTCCGCGGACAAATGTCTGTTGTCGGATTTTCTGAGCGTGTGTACACAAGTCCGTCGGACAAAAGTCCAAAGTACAAACACACATGCTCGGAAGCAAGGACGAGCCAGAAGCGGTCGGTCTTGTAAACTAGCGTTCGTAATGGAGAATTAACATTCGTGACGTGGCAAATTATGAAATCTCCAAATGCAGCGCACATTCTCTTCTTCTTTAATGGGATAATAATGAAGCTGCTTTGCTGGTGATACTGATGGAGTTATTGCAAACAAATTTTCAAAGGCTTTTTTTCTAGTGATATCAAGAATAATATTATTATGGGTTTTTTTTTGGTGCAAGTTACCACAACACTATTATCCCGTAGTTTTTAAGATCAAAGATACAACTATGTTGGTGTCCCTTGTTAATTTTACATTGTAATTTTTTAAATGTAACTGCCTACTCCTAAACTGTCATTTGAATTAAAACACATAGCCAAGTATTATTCTACACATTTTTTTTATTGTGCATTAAAAAAAGAAAACAAATAAAATTAGATATGCTATCTGCCAATAGAACTTAACCAAAAAGTTAATTCTATGCATCCAAAAATATAGAAAATATGCCAAATCAAATCATTATTATTCAACCAAAAAATAAAATAAAAGCCTCATGCATGTGTCCTGCTTCTTAATATAGGGGGTCAGCAATGACAAGAGTTGGTGAAAGTAGGGGTCCCTCGCCTATGCTCCTGGGAAATGACACATCATTTCCCAGGAGTCTGTGGGCAGTACAGTACTACGGTCGCTGTTGAATCTCACATGTGCGAGATCGAGAGGTGCATACTGGTTACCCAGCATGCACCTCTCCCAAGCTATTCCAGGAAGCGATCTCGATTGGGCTTCACATGCCCACATTCAGGATGGAAACGGCCACAAACGGAGGCATAAAAGATAGCAATAAGAAATGTGAATTTTTTAACAAGCGATCTTGAACATTGTATAGTCTTTTTGAAATTTCATTAGCAATAATGCTAGTATCCAAAATTAAAAAAAAAAAATTTGCCAGGACTCTGCTTTAATGCAAGATCTCACTTCAGGTTTAACCCCCGAGGTGATCTAGTTTTTAATCTAAAAATCCACCATGCTTCTCTCCCCAGTAGCCTTCTCTCCCTGTCACCTCCTCTGGGTGAGTGAGACAACCGTTCTATTCCTCTGAAGCGAAATGAGGAAAGATCGCCCTGATGACATTGTCTAAAGTGACGTGCTGCATTCAAAATATTTCTAGCATTTGGGTTATTTGTGTCACAGTAATGTTCCCCTATACGGGCTCTCAAAGGACATGTGGTACAACCTACATATTGGATTCTGATTGAAATACAGGTGATCAGGTAAATTACATAGTTTGTGCCACAGTTGATGTATTGCTGTATAATGAGCTCTTCATCTGTGGCTGTGGCAACAAACGTTTTACCCAAAAGACACAAATTACAGTAACTACAGGTTTTTGTATTACAAGGGTTACTTCCAGGATAGGAGAGCCAGGTGGGTTGGCATTGTTTAGATGAGAAAAGACTAGGTGATAGTGCAGTCCCTAATGTGGGCGCACGTTGGCTAGAAAAATGGCCTGCTTGCAATATCCCATTTAAATCTTTATCTGTATACAGTATTGGAAGATTCTTTTTTTATTATTATGACTATTTGATGATGTTTGGATATAATGCCTTTAATTTGGTTAAATTCGTGTGAAAAATTAGTAACAAAAGTGACAGATTTACTCTTGTTAGATTCAGACAAATGCCTGTTTTTTGTCTTGGTAAGGAGTGTGCGTCTATCTCTGTTCTTAGCTATTGTGACACCCCTATTAATGTGCCAACCCTGGTAACCCCTCTCTTTAAGCCTCAAGGTGATGATATTACATTCCTGCAAGAAACTATCTGTGCTGGAACAATTCCGTTGTGCTCTGATAAATTCCCCCACAGGAATGGATTGTATGGTGTGGGAGGGGTGACAACTCATTGCCAGGAGCAACGAATTACCAGCACATTCTTTGCGAAATGTATGGGTGTAAACAGTGCCTGTTGTATGGTCCCCCACAAGAGACATCTAAATAGTAAATCATGCTACGATTACTCTGATGGCTAAACTCCAAACCAAGGTGATTGGTATTAACATAGGACATGAGGACAGACAGATCCATAATGCCTCCATTCCATACAAGTATGAGGTCATCAATGAACCTGCCATAACATCTAATGGCACCCGCACATGGATTGGAACGGGAGAACAGGAACTCCTCCTCCCACCAGCCCATGTACAGGTTCGCCAAGGATGCGGAAATTTGAAAGCCATAGAGGCTCCTCTACATTGCAGGTAAAAGATCTGATCAAAAATGAAATAGTTGTTTTGTAACAAAAAATCAACTGACATGACAAAAACTCTTTCAACTCTGCACTATATGAACTATAATAATGTAGATGGAATTTTAAGGAATCCAGTGCCAAATTGTGAGGAATGCATGAATATAAAGACCGAACATCCAAAGTGACCCACAAATATGACTCCTGCCTCACTTAACAACTGGGTTCCGTTCCAGTGACCAGGTTGTTAAACGACAAGTAATCAATATTTTAAGCATTCCTAACTACTGTACTGTATTCTGCAAAAAAGGTCTAAAAACAAAACTCCAATGCAATAATGTTGTTTTATTTTGCAGAAGTACAGAACACAAAAATATAAACAAAAATACTGTACTGTACTGCACAGGATACATACAGTGTACAGTGCCCAAAAAGTAAACTTATACTGTACAGTAGACATTTAGAGTAACATTTTAGTCATCAAATCCTTCAAAGGGTGATAATACTTCAGGGTCATCAGTGTCATCACTGAAATTGAAATGACCAGAAGGGTCATCAGTATCATCACTGGAGTTACCAGCAGGGTCATCAGAATTTGTAGATGAGGGAGAAGACGACAAGGAAATGATAGAAATGGTGGGGGTAGCTTGCAAGAAGAATTCTGTTAAGGTTCTGTGCTTTGAAATTTCTTTTTTTTTTCGTCATAAATTTCACGATAACATTGCATAAGTTCCTTCATCTGCCGTTCCACTTTAGAGAACCTTTCAAAATTTGGATCCATAATCTCTAATTGTAATAAAGCTGCATTCACTTTTGAGAACACACCAGCTAACCCCCTGACTGTAAACTTCTTTTGTACTTCTTCCATTGTTTGCTCCTTTTCTTCCTCTTCCTGTTTCTAAGTGCTGCTATGCTTTCATCTCTAATAAATCTTCATTACTTAGCTCTTTCTCAACAAATTCCACAAATTCTTTAATATTGGTCACTATAACATCTAAGTCAAGCATGTTAGCAAGTTGCCCACTTTTTTGATTTATAACTTCAACATCTGTTTCATCAAACTCTTCACTATTGTTTACAAAACACGTTTTTTCTATATCCCCTGCGTACACTTTTTTGTTACTCGCTCCCAAGCCGATGCAATGTTTTTTTTTGCAATGTAAAATGTTGTAAGCTTTCCAAAAATCACGAAGGGTGACTTCATCATTTTCAGTTGCTGCTACAGCTTTGGAAAAGGTGTTGTGCAAATAGTAGGCCTTGAATTTTGCTATTGCTCCCTGATCCATGGGTTGAAGGATAGCAGTTGTGTTTTTAGGCAGATACACTACCTTTACTTCTGGATGTAGGTCATCAAGATGCTGAGGGAGGCCTGGGGCATTATCAAGCAGGTGGATAATTTTTCTTTTTTAGGGGAACACCCTTTTGCTGACAATAACGCTTGACCAAGGGTATGAAACAGTTGGTGAACCAGTCATCAATTAAAGCTTGTGTCATCCATGCTTTGTTATTTGCATGATAATAAACAGGCAGTGTGTGCTTACTAACCTGCTTCAATGCACATGGGTTCTGGGAATGATAGATGAGGAGAGGCTTTAACTTGAACCCAGCAACATTTCCTTCTAACAAAAATGTGACCCTGTCTTTAAAAGCCTTAAAAGCGGCACTGTTTTATCTTCTTTGTGTATGTAGGACCTTTCGGGCATTTTTTTCCAAAAAAGTCCAGTTTCACCCATGTTAAATGTCTGCTCTGGACAGTAGCCACCTTTTTCGATGATTTTATCAAATTCAACCACAAATTTTTCAGCTGCTTCTACATTACACTTGCAGCTTCCCCACTGATACTCCAATTATGGTCGGTGAATCTTTGACGCAACCTTTGAAACCATCCATGGCTTGCTGGAAATGTTTCAGTCGAATCTTCTCCTTTGTTCACTTCCAAATTCTTAAAAATACTGCATGCTTTGGTTTGAATCAATAAAAGACTTATTGGCAGTCTTTTTTCTATTTGGTCATCAATCCATACCGCCAGCTATTTCTCCATTTCATGAATGAGGCCTTTCCACTGCCTAGTTATTATGGCTTGATATCTTGTCGATGCTTTTACTGCCTCTTTAACTCTATCCTTATCCTTTAGGATTATTGAAATGGTAGAATGTGCAAGTTCCAATTCACTTGCTATTTCTTTAACTTTCTTGCCAGCCTCATAGTCCTTAATAATCTTATTTTTCATATCAAGATCAATAGATTTTCTTTTTTTCTGAGCACTTTCTGCAGGTGCAAGCACGCTTTTTCTTTTTGCTGACATGGAGTGGGCAATACCTGTATACAGTACAAGCACACATTACAGTACAGTACTGTGTACATAAGGGCATAAAACAGTACAGTATAAAGAACGCTGGAAGGGGCATTTAAGAGAACAGATTACATTACAGTAAGACATAAGACATATGTAGCCAAGTCTCGACCTCTCCAGGCCTAATGGTGACCTCCAGAGTACAGTGGGTTACGAGGCATGGTGGCTGCAATGTAGGTAGATTAATGGGCGCCAGACACTTTTTGAATGCAAAGAGATTTATTTTCTCTTAAACAGAACTGTGAGAGAGAGGCCTAGGGCCAGGGCACCCTTTAGTAGTTGCAATGTTAATTAGCAGACTCAGAGACTTCTATAGGTAGACAGCCATGCAGGGAAAGGCACGCAGCCGGACACCACATCTGCATGTGTAGACAGTGACACGCTGTCTCCTATGGCAACAATCTTGAACAGTTCCTAACAAAGGTTACAGTGAACTCTTTCACTTCCTCCACAATCTCCTTTTTAGATCTTAACTCAGCTGAGCTCCCAGTCTATCACCTAGACTCGCTGATCCACTGCCACTGGATCTCCTGAGCTCTTCCAATCTTATCACGGTATCTTCCTCAAGCGTCACCTCCACATCCCTACTGGGTCCCTAGCTTGGCACTCACAGATACTCCTCAAGCGTCACCCCACTGGCCTGCTTGGTCCCTGGCTTGGCACACAAGACTGCTCTGCAAGCGTCACCTCCGCTGGCTGGGTCCCTGGCTTGACACCTGCTGAAGTTTCCCAATTCTCCCATGTCCCCGGATGGTGAGAACACTGCTCTAGTACTTGCTTCAGCTACTCAGGGTGGTCCCTGGTGTCTTACACTTAGTGGTTTTAATGTACCATTGATCTATTAATAAAGCTTATCTTATTTCTGCATATGATATATCGTGGCTGATCCACCTTATTGCCTTCTTGGGGCATCTCTCTTCCCCACCCCCCAAATTTTCATTAGTGACCACTTAGCTTTGGAGGTATCCTGTCCAAATCCGACAAACCGGTAACCCCTACCCTCGTGGTTGCATGCTCTCATCACTAAGTAAACTGGATTCATGTTTGCTTTTATTCTTATATAAGGTGGATGGTCCCTTAGTGGCGACAGCTTCCCCTCTACCTTCTACCACGACAGGTTGTCCGTTAGTGTTGGTTGGATTGCAAGCCACAGTCCCAATCCTACGCTGTTTCTTGCTTCTGGATAGGCCCTGAGACAGCCTAGCAGCCAGATGTCCCCAGGATAGGCCTAAGGCTCTGGCCTAGCCGGGGCAATACAACCCACGTCCACCCAGACAGCCGTCCAGGTGGCACAGAACCCTGATCACCTGACCTCACCCAAATAAATAGGCTCTCCCAACAGGCCAAGGAAATCCCTAAAAATCCCTGCCCATTGGCTGAAACACCCCCATCTATTCCTAATCTGTCCTTGCAATGCTCTTGCCTTATCTAATGTCACCAGATACCTGGCCATGCAGTGACAGAAGAGAGAAGTGCAGCAATTCCAGAATTTGGGTGAAAACAATTGATCTCCTATCAATTGGCCAAGACAACTATACTTGGCAGGTAAATTTACTAGCGACCCTGCTTAAACATCAGGATGCTACACATAAAACAGTACAGTATACAGAACGCTGGAAGGGGCATTTAGGAGAACAGAGTACTGTACAATACAGTAAGACCCCTTTCACACTGGGGTGGTTTGCAGGCATTATTGCGCTAAAAATACCGCCTGCAAACCGCCCCAAAACAGCCTCTGCTGTTTGTTCAATGTGAAAGCCCGAGGGCTTTCACACTGAAGCGGTGCGCTGGCAGGAGAAGAAAAAATTTCCTGCAAGCCGCATCTTTGGAGCGGTGAAGGAGCGGTGTATTCACCACTCCTTCATCGCTCCTGCCCATTGAAATCAATGGGACAGCGCAGCTATACCGCGGCAATACCGCGGCTATAGCCGCGCTATACGAGTGGTTTTAACCCTTTTTTGGCCGCCAGCGGGGGGTTAAAACCGCACTGCTAGCGGCCGAATACCGCGGTAAAACAGCGCTAAAAATAGCGCTGTTTTACCGCCGACGCCCCCTACCGCCCCAGTGTGAAAGCAGCCTTAGACATGAAACAGTATACAGTACACTGAAAGGGGCATTTAGGAGAAAAGAGTACTGTACAGTACAGTAAGACATAAGATATAAAACAGTATGCAGAACACTGGAAAGGGCATTTAGGAAAAAAGAGTACAGTACAGTAAGACATAAAACAGTATACAATATACAGAACACTGGAAGGGGCATTTAGGAGAAAAGAGTACAGTACAGTAAGACATAAAACAGTATACAGTATACAGAACACTGGAAAGGACATTTAGGAGTACAGAGTACAGTAAGAAATAAGACATAAAACAGTATACAGAACACTGGAAGGGGCATTTAGGAGAACAGAGTACTGTACAGTACAGTAAGACATAAAACAGTATACAGTATACAGAACACTGGAAGGGACATTTAGGAGTACAGAGTACAGTAAGAAATAAGACATAAAACAGTATACAGAACACTGGAAGGGGCATTTAGGAGAACAGAGTACTGTACAGTACAGTAAGACATAAAACAGTATACAGTATACAGAACACTGGAAAGGGAATTTAGAAGAACAGAGTACTGTACTGTACAGTAAGACATAAAACAGTATACAGTACACTGGAAGGGGCATTTAGGAGAAAAGAGTACAATACAGTACAGTACATACCTGTAAAACAGCAGGCTGGGAGTGAGAACGAGGCTGATGCAGAGTGATGACATGATGTCCTGGGCGTGGGTTGGGAAAGCGGGAGAGCTGATTATAAGTCCAAGCGGTCGTGGGAGAACTGGTCGAAAGTCCAAACAGTCGTCATGCGCGGGTTAGGGGGGGCTGGTTGTACGTTCTAGTGTTCGTTAAACAGGTAAATCGTTAAATGAGGCGTATCTGTACACTACACTATTCCACTCAAGATTCACATAAGTGTTACCAAAGATTCACACGTGTCACCTAAAATTCAATTAGAAAAATTTGTGTGAATCTTTGGTAAAGACATTGATAAACAGACCTCTATGCTTACTTGTAGACTTTTTAATTTTTGTAAAGTTAGATTTCAATTACTGAGCTCACCATGTTGGAAATAGTTCTCCCGTAAAAGCGCTACGTCAGCATAGAGACTTGAAACCTTGAAATATTAGATTCCTGTTTAGATCCTTTTTTATTTGGTAGTGTGGGTTACCAGCATAACTGCTCATCAAGACCCATAGATACTTCCACATCTACATCAATCTCATTGGAGGTCTTGTTCCAGTTTAGCTCGCCATCATTCTAGATCTCACCATAGACCAAGCCCTTTTTCTTGTCAAGGTCATTCTTCATGTTCACATTGGCAAGATGGTCCTAGAGATATGCAATGCTGGACATGGGGCTGCCTGTCGTTTCTGGATACATTACTCCATTCAAATTACTTCTCAGAGGTATTGAGAGAATGTGAAACTGATAATGCAGTAGAAATGTCCATGATATGTCCATGATATGTCAGACTGTAGAGCGCTGTCCTATAAATCTGGGTGGTAATCTCTGCCCTTCAGTAGCCCACTCCTGAGCCATCCATATCAGCAGCAGGGTCATCAGTTTCTGTTTCACAAAGGTTTTCAGACACCCACTCATCTCCTTCTGACATGAACAAGAAGAAACTTTGATTTCTCTCTGGTCCAACCCTTTGTCATTGCAGTTAACCTCAGGCCATTTTTTGCGATACAGCACTGCGTTGCTTTAACTGATAATTGCACGGGTGTGCGACACTGTATGAAATCCTTTTTTCCCACAAATAGAGCTTTCTTTTAGTGGTATTTGATCACCTCTGTGGCTTTTATTTTTTGTGCTATAAACAAAAAAATAGCGACAATTTAAAAACACAGCAAGAATATTTTTTACTTTCTGCTATAAAACACATCCAACAAAAAAAATGTAAAAAAAATTGAATTTCTTCATCAATTTAGGCCAATATGTATTCTGCTACATATTTTTGTTAAAAAAATCCCAATAAGCGTATATTGATTGGTTTGCGCAAAAGTTATAGCATCTACAAATGATGGGATATTTTTATGGAATTTTTATCAATTTATTTTTTACTAGTAATGGTGGTGATCAGCGACTTATAGTGGGACTTCGAGATTGCAGTGGACAAATCAGTCACCTAATTGACGCTTTTGACACTTTCTTGGGGCCCAATTACATCATTACAGTGATTAGTGCTAAAAAATATGCACTGTTACTGTACTAATGACACTGGCAGAGAAGGGGTTAACATTAGGGGCGATCAAAGGGTTGAATGTGCTCCTAGGGAGTGCTTGCTAACTGTGTGGGGGATGGTCTGACTGAGGAAAGACAGAGATGCGTGTTCCTGCTTAGCAGAAACACAAGCTCTCTGTCTTACCCCCTGACAGAATGACAATCTGTCTTGTTTACATAGGCAGACCGCCATTCTGTGCCTCTCGGGAATGATTGCAGGTGGCCGGCAGTCATCGGGCCCGCCGAATCCGCTGATTGGCTCCCCCTCTAGCCAATCAGCGCGCAATTGCAGCTCCGGCGCCGCACATGCCCCCCCCCCCATAGAGTGATTTTGTGCAGGAGAGCTGACTTGCCACATGCTATGTTAGCCGGCCGGCAAGAAAAAAATTGAAAATCAAAAACATAGGGTTATATTTATAAAACAATTCACCCAGTGAAAGTGCATGTACATTTGTTCTGTGCAACTGGAGCAAAACCAATGTTATTAAGCTATTTCCTGTGTTGGTCAAATGTTTTTGCATTGATCTAAAATGGATAAGGCCTCACTTGGCCACTAGATGGTGCTAAGAATCATAAGAATTTCCTATGATTCTTATCACCATCTAGTGGCCGAATGTACCCCATAGTGTTAGATGAGTACAGTGGGAAAAAAGCCATCATTAACCACTTAAGGACCTGAAGGATTTGCCCCCTTGATGACCAGGCCATTTTTTGCGATACGGCACTGCGTCGCTTTAACTGATAATTGAGCGGTCGTGCGATGCTGTACCCAAACAAAATTTATGTCCTTTTTTCTCACAAATAGAGTGTAGCATGCTGATTCATACCTACGCCCATAGGTTTATACTCTTGTACTTTATGGCTTGTTGTGCCATCCTATTGATCTTATATCATTTATACATTTTTTGTGCTAGAATGGTCTCCCCTCCTGATTGGTTGATCCTTGTGAGCTTTGGTGTGATTTTTTGATGATAAGGATGCTGCATGCTCCAACTACACATATATCATACTTTACATGCTCTGTTATGGGGATTCTGACACCGTCAGTGCTGTGTGGCATGCATCTTAAGCCTCTCGCATGAACCCCAGAGCTCCCCCTTTTTTCTGTGCGACTGAGCAGACTTAGAGATGGAGGCCCCTCCTACCAGTGAATTCTGATGTGCATTATATTTTTAAAAGATACGAATTTTGTGAGTATTAATCTCCATTGCCTGTCGCTATATGTCTTGTTTTCAACCACCGTGTCTCTACATACTTATTTGCTTGGCATTTATTATATTCTTTGTATTTCTCATACATATATTTTTCTGTTAATAGAACAAACAGCTTGCTTCAAATTCAACCCCTGAGGAAGAAATTTAGTATTTACACCCATATTCCGAAACAGGTTGGGACTTTTGTGACCACACACTCCAATTGATCTCATTTGGAGAATGTCTGTGTGCTCCAGAATGTAGCTGCTGTTTTTGTTTGTATCGAACAATTGTTTTTAGGTGTATATATTTGTGTATCTACCTTATGTCGACCTATACTTAAAGCGGGATTCCGGCCAGCAAAAAAAAATTTTTAAAGTCAGCAGCTACAAACACTGTAGCCGCTGACTTTAAATAAGTAGACTTACCTGTCCTGGGTGCCCGCGATGTCAGCCGCCCGAGGCCAAACCGTCCCTCGGCTCTTGGGTCCCGACACCGCCATCCTAGGTAAGGGAAACAGGCAGTGGAGCCTTACGGCTTCACTGCCAGTTTCCTACTGCGCACGTGCGAGCAGCGCAGCGATCTGTGAATGGCCCCGTGGTGTTCTGGGAACAAACACAGTTCCCAGAAGACAACGGGGCTGCTCACCAAGGAGAAGAACATGCCGTGGAATAGGAAGAGGCAGATTAGGAAGACTGCCTAGCAACAAGGGTTTAGGTAAGTATAAACATTTTTTTTTTCCAAATGTTTTTTTTTAAATATTTTTAGGAATTTTGGTGGCATTTTTTTTTCCAGGGTGGCCCTCCGCTTTAATACATTTTGTACTTTTATACATAATGTTACTCCTTTAAAGTCTGGTCTACCTTTCCCTCTGCCCGTACAATCCCTGGGGCACTTACATTTATATTTTCCTGAATCCAAAGCAAGACCACTCCAAGGGTCCCCCAGGCACACACCTCCCAAAGAGTAGTGTTCCCTTAAAAGCAAGGGCCCATAGTCAGTATGCAAGAGACTAGCCTGCAGCCCCCTCCAAAAGCCCCTGTCTTGGTTGGGTCTGTTACAACTGGTGTCATAACTGATCACATGTGCAGCACCATGACAGTTGCAGGTCAAACAGATGCAGCTTCCTTGGCTGTAAAGGATAGGAGGGTTGAATTCTACTTTAAGGCTGTCAGCAGATCGGCCTTTACAAACTCGGCAGTGCCTATAAATATCTAAAAATGGAGGGCAACTGAGCATGTGCAGAGCAGGGTGAGACAGTGTATTACTGGATTTTAAACAGTAATAGGATTTTAATGTTTTACATAGCGATACCTGCAAAAGTGACCAGCCTGAAGTGATCTAGCAGGACTTAATTTTCAGACTAAAGTTCCACTTTAAGATTAGGAAATCTTGTAACTGTACAAACAAAATAAAAGAAAAGAGCGCAAATCCCTAGTGCATTATTTAGCACTTTATTGAAGGCTAAAAAGAGTTTCATACTCACAAAAACAAAAGTTGTAACAGCGTTGTATGTGAACCCAGGAACCAAAGAGTCTTACACACAATGGAACGGATGAAATTACCCATGAATACTCCCAGGCTTATGGGTCAGAAAAGAAAATCACTGATAGGTAAGTATGCATTTTTTTTAGTTTTTAAATTGCCCACTTATAGCTAAAACACAATACAACACGTTAAACCAAAAATAACATTCGCAAAACAATAGAACAATAGAATAGTAACATGGGGAATAACGTATAAAAACAACGTCTCTTAAAGTGTATGTATAGTCAACTTTTATTTTTTTTTACAATTTTAATATAGTAGCAAAGGTTTAAAACCCCTATCAGGGAGATTTCCATTCACTTCCAGTCTTGGTGATGCAACAGGAAGTAAGAGAGAATTTAGGTGAGGGGAGTTCCTGTTTTAGTTGTCACCAGACCATTTGTCCCAATTGGTAGATTTCTCCTAATCTTGCGGCTCTCTTGACAACCCTAACATTTTGGATTTCCTCTAACGTTCTGTGTCTATGACAATGCTTACTAGAAGGGATGAGTAAGCAGGACAAAATTCAATTTTCATGAGGTTCAGTGAGCCAGTGGGAAGTCAGTGAAACCCTGAACATAGCGCTGAAACATAATTATGTCTATGGGCGACGAATCATGCATATTTTTCTGCCTTTGCTAATTTGCAAGCTTAAGGGCATGAGTAGCTGAGCATTGCCATAAGGGACATTATATAATGCAAAAAACGTGTATAAAAAGTAGGTGTCTTTTAAACCTCCATACCAGGCACATGCATGGCCATATTTGATTATTGGCATCACCCAAGATCCCAGTTTAAAAACAAAAGCTGGCCTGGGTCTGTTCTTTTGCAGTGGTAGTGCAGTGGGGCAAGTTCAACAGGTGGCAGGTATGACGTTTCGGCAGGGCAACTTCATTGGGGGCAGCATGCAGCTAGGTAGTGGGTAATGCTGCTCCAGCCAGGAGGGTTAGAGTTAACTTGCTTCCTGGGTCTTCTTTAGCAGACTATCTTCTAGGCTCTGCCCCCCTCCCTGTGCTCATAAATTTTGGAAGGAGGCTTTGCCCAAAAGAATCCAGCCCGCATGGGAGAAGGAAAGGGTGACAGCTGCAGATGTAATCCGTCTCGCCAGCAACCAACCACCCAGAGGGAGTGGAAACTGCTGAGGGGCTGCTGAGCCATGTAGTGCCACAAGACACCAGCTTCCTGGAGAACTGATGCATCATGGACTGCTACCACTTTTCCTTGTCATGGACTTTACCTGAGCAGGAATGCTGGGGTAGCCACAAGCCTGAAGTTAGGGACTAGGGATGTTAGGGGAATAATTTGAACTTTATTTATCATCAATGTAATTTAATCAAGGAAATTGTTTAAAATGGCCTTTGCCTGGTCTGAAATTACTAAAGGGGTGTAATGCAAGTAAACTGCACACATAGGGGTTTATTTACTAAAGCTAGAGAGGGCAAAAGTAGTCACAATTCTGCAAAAAAACAATCAGCTTCTAACCTCAGCTTGTTTAATTACATAGTTACATAGTAAGCAAGGTTGAAAAAAACACACAAGTCCATCAAGTCTAACCTATGTGTGTGATTATATGTCAGTATTACATTGTAGAGTGGAACCTTGGTTTACAAGCAACGCGGTTAACAAGCGTTTTGAAAGACAAGCAATTTTTTTTTTTAAATCCTGACTCGGTTTGTCTCGCAAAACGAGCAGGATTCAAGCCAATGGAGTGTGCAGTACCGCATTTGGCCAGAGGTGCGGGGGCGCCGGTGACACTCGGAACGGTTCGTAGCCATTCGGAAATACTCAGAAACACTCTGAAATACTCAGTTCCCGAAGGTTTCCGAGGCTTTCCGAGGGTTTCAGAGTTCAGCCAAGCTGTCCCGAGTATTTCCGAGGCTCTCTGGCGCCCCCCTACCTCTGGCCACATGCGGTATTGCGTGCAATAGAAGTCAATGCGGAACAAATTATCTTCGTTTCTATTGACTTCTGTGGGGAAACTTTCTTCCATATGCGAGTGCTTTGGATTACATGCATTCTCCTGGAACGGATTATGCTCGTAATCCAAGGTTCCACTGTATATCCCTGTATGTTGTGGTCGTTCAGGTGCTTTAGCAAAAAAACCTGGAAGCTGATTGGTTTCTCTGCAGAATTGTGACTACTTTGCCCTCTCTAGCTTTAGTAATTAAACCCCATAGTCTACAGCTTGGGTCACTAAACATTTTGGGGTATGAAAATAATGGTACATGTGTTAATACATTGTGAAGATACAGTGGTTATCAAGGATTACAAAGGTAAGCGGCGTGTACATGTGGCAGCCACTTGCAGCGAGGGAGATGTTGTTGGCACTCCATCAGAAGTGGTCTGTCTCCCATAGCAACGGGAGTAGATCTGCATTGCTGGGGCCCTCATCCTGTACACAGGTCAGGAAGAGGGAGGGTTAAGCGAAGTGCATGCATAGAGTCAGTGTTGGGTGCACGGCGGGACCCCATACTGTTACTGGGAGTGAGGTAGTGGTGGTGCGCTAGACAGATGGAGAGAACATGGGCTCTGCGTGTCCCTCCTAATAGCACAAGTAAGCATGGTGATGTACAGTAACATCGAGAAAGTTTATTAGAGATAAGTCGGTTGTTCCAGTAAAGGTACCCCTTGTGTAAGACAGTGACCCTAACCCAAGTACCCAGTAGGACTCACCACAGGGTAGGCCTCTCATGTGACCCTTGCTTGGTGCCCAACTACGAGGGTAACCTAGGGGACATGACGACCACCACACCCCACCCCACCCATCCTACACTTATTACTGTGATTGTGATTATCGTTGGATCTACATTACTGTTTACTTTTTGTACCCCCTTCTTCAAGGTTTGTGCATTAGTACTGTTTGGACCTTGTCCAAACGCTTGTCCTGAGAATTTGGATGTTAGTGCAAATAAAAAAAAGTATCACAGACAGTACTTAGTTGTTGCTGAAATAATATGTGGACACATATTTCACCCTGTAGTGTATCAGGCCTTTTTTTTTTGTTTTGTTAAAGCTAGGAAAAGTGTATATAGCTTTAAATAATGTCAAATTTGCTTTTTTTCTATTATAACCGGATTATGACTCCTTACTGATATAGTGCCAAATCACTGCCCTGAATATTAGTGTTGGAGTTACAAAAAGCATCTACCTGCCATCTGCTTGGCCTATTATTTAGAGTGGTGGCTTTGGGAGCCTTTGTTAACCTCCCTGACAGTATTCCCGAGTGTGGCTCGGGGTTCAAATTCAGTCCCATTAGCGGTAACCCCGAGACACACTCGGGATTACATTGCAGGATCCTTACTTACCTTGTCCCCAGGATCCTGCGATGTCCCCCGCAGTGTCCATGGGCTCTGTCTCCTCCGAAGCCTCTCCGCGCCAGGCTCCGTTCCCTGCAAACGTCGCGACGCACGGGGGCAGAGCCTGGCGGCAAATTCAAAAAATTGTAAAATTCATAACACATACAGTAGTGTAATCTTACAGATTACAGTACTGTATGAAATTATTTCACATCCCTTTTGTCCCCAGTGCTTTGGCCCATGCCCTGCATGCAGTTTTATATTATATATACTGTTCTTTCTGCCTGGAAACTTGAGATTGTCCATAACAACCAAAAAGTGTCCCTTTACGTCAAAAGTGGCTTTAGACCAGCTAGAAAACAGCGATAGTAAATTAGAACACTTGCAGAATTGAGCGATAGTGATTTATGGAGAAATGTATTTTATTATTATTATTATATTATTATTTTTTTTAATTATTTATATTTATTTATTATATTATAATTTATGTTTTTGTGTTTCAAACTTTATCATACCCGGGATATCTACTAGACTCTTGTTTGGACAGATTTAAGTGTGTTATTGTTAAGAATTACAGACCTACAATATAAAACGCCAAATTTCCATGCAAAATAATTGTACCGCTTTCAGCACCTAAAATCCAAAATAATCATACCGCCAGGGAGGTTAACTAATCAGTTCCATGTTCTTACTCCACCATTGGAGTCATGCATTCTGTTGCTCCCATTACTGTTTTGAACTGCTCACAGGAAAAATCACATATTAGGCAAAATGTTCAATGGCTCAGACCCTAATTCTCGTACAGGTTTAAGGTTGTTGCACGCTGGTTGGGCTTGTTCGTAGAGGAGTTTAGCATTTTGTCTGTAGAAGCATCCAATGTTTTCCTATGTGTCCATCCATGCACATTAGGTCGTTCAGCCTAGGCTCACACTGACTGCAGGAATTACATTTCCAGATTTCATTCCCGACTTCGGGGGCAATTTCAGAGACATCTGTGCAGGTTTCTGCACAGATGTCAATGGAAATCGCACCCCCAAATCGCCCAAAGTAGCATAGAAACTACTTTTGGGAATTGGTGCAATGCTGCAACTGCGTCGTCGCACCAATTAGGACGCTGCAATTGCTGCCGATTTGGCATGCAATTTGACATGCCAAATCGCATCAATGTGAACCAGGGTTTAGAGGCATATTTTAAGCTCAGCATTTAGAGGCAGAAAAAAAAAATCCCTACTGTTTTATGTTTTTAAGAATGGTTTTCTGGAAGAAAAAAACGCTAAACCCTGCTAAATGCTCCTAAACACTAGTACAAAAAATGCTCAAATTAGTGTTTTTTTCTGGCAAGAGCACTGGCGGCTTTTTTAACCACTTCAGCTCTGGAAGATGTACCCCCCTTCCTGACTAGGCCATTTTTTTTGCTATACTGCACTGCGTTAATTTAACTGACAATTGTGTGATCATGTAATGCTGTACCCAAATAAAACTGATGTCCTTTTTTTCCCACAAATAGAGCTTTCTTTTGGTGGTATTTGATCACCTTTGCAGTTTTTTTTTTTTTTTTGCGCTATAAACAAAAAAAGAAAGAAAATTTTGAATAGAAAAAAAAAAAAACAATATTTTTTTACTTTCTGCTATAAAACATACCCAAAACATAAAAATAAAAGGTAAAAAAACTTGAATTTCTTCATCAGTTTACGCCAATATGTATTCTGCTACATATTTTTTGGTAAAAAAAAATCCCAATGAGCGTATATTTAATGGTTTATGCAAAATTCATAGTGTCTACAAACGATGGAATAGATTTATGGAATTTTTATTTTTTATTTTTTTAACTAGTAATGGCAATGATCAGCGACTTATAGTGGGACTGTGACACTGTGGCGGAAAAATTGGACACTAACTGACATTTTTTGGGGACCAATGACATTATTACAGTGATCAGTGCTAAAAATATGCACTGTGACTGTACTAATGACACTGACTGGGAAGGGGTTAACATCAGGGGCGATCAAAAGGTTAACTGTATGCCTAGCCTGTGTTTTACTGTAGTGGTGGAGGTGCTTATACTAGAGTAAGGCATAGAACCGTGTCCCTGCTTTGCAGCAACACAGGATCCATGCCTTCTTTATTTAAGAACGGCGATCTGCTTTGTTTACATAGGCAGATCGCCGTTATGGCTCTCTACGCTGATCGTTTGGTACACAGGCAGAGCAACGATCAGCGGGTGGCTGCAGACATCGGGTCCACGGGAACCGCTGTTTAGATCCCGATGTGTAGAATCATAGCAGGAGCGAGCCGCCGGCGGTGCGCACTCGCACCTGATACCCAGAAGTGCAGGATCACATATATATATTTGATCCAGCGCAGCGCGACTGCCTTGTAGCAGTAAAATTGCTATAGGGTGGTTAGCAAGTGGTTAAGCCAGTTTGCATGGACCCTTAAATTGTTCCCAGCCTTAGTTTATTGATTGTACCAATTTTAGCAGTGTAGGATGAAACCCACTCCATTTGAAAAGAGTTAATCAAAGCTGTGATTAGAATGAAGCTGTGTAAATATGGTGTACTATCAGGTCCTCTTTGTTTCCTAGGTACCCTTTTGGCACATAACAGCTGTTACCCTTTAAACTGCCATCCCAGCAGCTTAGCAGCTGCATAAGGCCTCCTGCACACTGCTTCTGTTAAACTCACATTTTTGTGAGTTTAGGTAGTTTTCTTATGCCCTTGAACCCCCTAATGTTATCACACGTGTGTAGCACGGCCCCCTAGAGGGCTGCTTTGATTTACCTGTTCATCTGCATCACCCTGACCCTATGAACACTCTGAACACTCCAACCCACCTGGCACTCTGGGTTCAGACATCTTTTTGCGGGAACCTTTAAATGACTCTTAACACAAGTCAAATATATATATATATATATATATATATATATATATATATATATATATATATATATATATATATATATATATACAGTGGGGACGGAAGGTATTCAGACCCCCTTAATTTTTCACTCTTTGTTATATTGCAGCCATTTGCTAAAATCATTTAAGTTCATTTTTTTTCCTCATTAATGTACACACAGCACCCCATATTGACAGAAAAACACAGAATTGTTGACATTTTTGCAGATTTATTAAAAAGAAAAACTGAAATATCACATGGTCCTAAGTATTCAGACCCTTTGCTGTGACACTCATATACAGTATGTCACAAAAGTGAGTACACCCCTCACATTTTTGTAAATATTTTATGATATCTTTTCATGTGACAACACTGAAGAAATAACAATTTGCTACAATGTAAAGTAGTGAGTGTACAGCTTGTATAGCAGTGTAAATTTGCTGTCCCCTCAAAATAACTCAACAAACAGCCATTAATGTCTAAACCACTGGCAACAAAAGTAAATACACCCCTAAGTGAAAATGGTGGATGTTAGAGACCTTGCGCTCCTCCACCTTCCATTTGAGGATGCCCCACAGATGCTCAATAGGGTTTAGGTCTGGAAACATGCTTGGTCAGTCCATCACCTTTACCCTCAGCTTCTTTAGCAAGGCAGTGGTCGTCTTGGAGGTGTGTTTTGGGTTGTTATCATGATGGAATACTGCCCTGTAGCCCAGTCTTTGAAGGGAGGGGATCATGCTCTGCTTCAGTATGTCACAGTACATGTTGGCATTCATGGTTCCCTCAATGAACTGTAGCTCCCCAGTGCTGGCAGCACTCATGCAGCCCCAGACCATGACACTCCCACAACCATGCTTGACTGTAGGCAAGTCACACTTGTCTTTGTACTCCTCCCCTGGTTGCCGCCACACACGCTTGACACCATCTGAACCAAATAAGGTTATCTTGGTCTCATCAGACGAAAGGACATGGTTCCAGTATTCCATGTCCTTAGTCTGCTTGTCTTCAGAAAACTGTTTGCCGGCTTTCTTGTGCATCATCTTTAGAAGAGGCTTCCTTCTGAGACGAAAGCCATGCAGACCAATTTGATGCAGTGTGCGGCGTATGGTCTGAGCACTGACAGGCTGACCCCCCACCCCTTCAACCTCTGCAGCAATGCTGGCAGCACTCATATGTCTATTTACCAAAGACAACCTCTGGATATGACGCTGAGCACGTGCACTCAACTTCTTTGGTCTACCATGGCGAGGCCTGTTCTGAGTGGAACCTGTCCTGTTAAACTGCTGTATGGTCTTGGCCACCGTGCTGCAGCTCAGTTTCAGGGTCTTGGCAATCTTCTTATAGCCTAGGCCATCTTTATGTAGAGCAACAATTCTTTTTTTCAGATCCTCAGAGAGTTCCTTGCCATGAGGTGCCATGCTGAACTTCCAGTGACCAGTATGAGAGAGTGAGAGCGTTAACACCAAATTTAACACACCTGCTCCCCATTCACACCTGTAACACTAATGAGTCACATGACACCGAGGAGGAAAAATAGCTAACTGGGCCCAATTTGGACATTTTCACATAGGGGTGTACTGACTTTTGTTGCCAGTGGTTTAGATATTAATGGCTGTGTGTTGAATTATTTTGAGGGGACAGCAAATTTACACTGTTATATAAGCTGTACACTCACTAATCTACATTGTAGCAAAGTGTCATTTCTTCAGTGTTGTCACATGAAAAGATAGAATAAAAAATTTACAAAAATGTGAGGGGTGTACCCACTTTTGTGAGATATTGTATTTAACTCAGGTGCTGTCCATTTCTTCTGATCATCCTTGAGATGGTTCTACACCTTCATTTGAGTCCAGCTGTGTTTGATTATACTGATCGGACTTGATTAGGAAAGCCACACACCTGTCTATATAAGACCCTACAGCTCACAGTGCATGTCAGAGCAAATGAGAATCATGAGGTCAAAGGAACTGCCTGAAGAGCTCAGAGACAGAATTGTGGCAAGGCATAGATCTGGCCAAGGTTACTAAAAAATTTCTGCTACACTAAAGGTTCCTAAGAGCACAGTGGCCTCTGTCACGTACCTGGTAGGTTTTGAGCCTGAAGTGCAGAGAAAGACCTCCCTTACAGCTCCCACTCCCGTTCCCCTGGAATGGAGACAGAGGGCCAGGAGTGAGGAGTGGTATGGGTGCCTGGCAGGATCAACAGTCTTTGGAGTTCAGTAGTGGTGGCACCCTCTGGAATCTGAAGCCAAAGAGAAGACTGAAGACAGAGACTGGAATGCAGAAAGGACCAGGAACCCAGCAGGTAAGAGCCTGGAACGCTGGACTGGAACAGACAGCAGGTAGGAGCCTGGAACACTGGACTGGAACCAGGACCAAGCAGCAGGTAGTAGACTGGAACGCTGGACTGGAACAGACAGCAGGTAGGAGCCTGGAACGCTGGACTGGAACAGACAGCAGGTAGGAGCCTGGAACGCTGGACTGGAACAGACAGCAGGTAGGAGCCTGGAAAGCTGGACTGGAACAGACAGCAGGTAGGAGCCTGGAACGCTGGACTGGAACAGACAGCAGGTAGGAGCCTGGAACGCTGGACTGGAACAGACAGCAGGTAGGAGCCTGGAACGCTGGACTGGAACAGACAGCAGGTAGGAGCCTGGAACGCTGGACTGGAACAGACAGCAGGTAGGAGCCTGGAACGCTGGGCTGGAACAGACAGCAGGTAGGAGCCTGGAACGCTGGACTGGAACCAGGAACAAGCAGCAGGTAGTAGACTGGATGCTGGTATGCACAGCAGGAAGGTCAACAAGCCGGTGGTCGGTATCGGTCGGACAGCAGAGGTACCAGGGATAATACAGAGGGATGGTCAGGCAAGCCAAGAGGGTCTGGTGCAGGCGGATAGCAGGATGGTCAAACAGGAAGCCGGGTCAGATAGCAGGATACTCAGATCAGATCAGGTTACACACACGGAACGCTGTAGAGCAGACAGCGGGGATAGTGTGTGCTAGACCGGTTTAAATAGCCCGCCTGACACCAGCGGGAGTGCGCGCGCGTGCCCGTGCGTGACCGCACCCGTGAACACGTGCGCATGCGCAGTGGGACCCGTGGCCGTGTTCCCGTGCGCTTGGATCGCCGGTTACTGGCAGGATCTTCATGACAGGCCTCCATAATCCTTAAATGGAAGACGTTTGGGATGACCAGAACCCTTCCTAGAGCTGGCCGTGAGAGAGGTAAAGAAGAACCCAAAGATCACTGTGGCTGAGCTCCAGAGATGCAGACGGGGGATGGGAGAAAGTTGTAGAAAGTCAACCATCACTGAAGCCCTCCACCAGTCGGGGCTTTATGGCAGCGTGGCCCGACGGAAGCCTCTCCTTAGTGCAAGACACATGAAAGCCTGCATGGAGTTTGCTAAAAAACACCTGAAGGACTCCAAGATGGTGAGAAATAAGATTCTCTGGTCTGAGGAGACCAAGCTAGAACTTTTTGGCCTTAATTCTAAGCGGTATGTGTTAAGAAAACCCGGCACTGCTCATAACCTGTGCAATACAGTCCCAACAGTGAAGCATGGTGTTGGCAGCATAATGCTGTGGGGGTGTTTTTCAGCTGCAGGGACAGGACGACTGGTTGCAATCGAGGGAAAGATGAATGCGGCCAAGTACGGGGATATCCTGGACGAAAACCTTCTCCAGAGTGCTCAGGACCTCAGACTGGGCCGAAGGTTTACCTTCCAACAAGACATGACCCTAAGCACACAGCTTAAATAACGAAGGAGTGGCTTCACAACAACTCCCAATTGAGCATCTCTGGAGAGACCTAAAAATGGCTGTCCTCCAACGTTTACCATCCAACCTGACAGAACTGGAGAGGATCTGCAAGGAGGAATGGCAGAGGATCCACAAATCCAGGTGTGAAAAACTTGTTGCACCTTTCCCAAAAAGACTCATGGCTGTATTAGATCAAAAGAGTGCTTCTACTAAATACTGAGCAAAGGGTCTGAATACTTAGGACCATGTAATATTTCAGTTTTTCTTTTTTAATAAATCTGCAAAAATGAAAACAATTCTGTGTTTTTCTGTCAATATGGGATGCTGTGTGTACATTAATGAGGAAAAAAATTAACTTAAATGATTTTAGCAAATGGCTGCAATATACAACAATAACAATAATAGGGCGTACACACGGTCGGACTTTGTTCGGACATTCCGACAACAAAATCCTAGGATTTTTTCCGACGGATGTTGGCTCAAACTTGTTTTGCCTACACACGGTCGCACAAAGTTGTCGGAATTTCCGATCGACAACCACGCAGTCGCGTACACCACGTACGACGAGACTAGAAAAGGCCGGTTCAGAACCAAGCGCGGCACCCTTTGGGCTCCTTTTGCTAATCTCGTGTTAGTAAAAGTTTGGTGAGAGACGATTCGCGCTTTTTCAGACTCGTGGCTTTCAGATCGTTTTCTGCCGTTCAGTTTGTGCTTGTGGGTTTGTATCTGCTCTTCAGTGCGTGCAGTCAGTTCGTGTCAGAGTTTTCTGTGTGATCTTGCCTGCTCGTTGCTGTTTTTCAGGTCGCTCTTCACAGGCCTTGCTGTTCTTCAGTGCGTTCTGTTACTTCGTTCTGAGCAGCCGACCGTTTTCTAGCCATGTTTCGTATGCGTACTCCTCGTAGAGTTTGTGCTGTGCGGGGGCTTGGTGTTGGGGTCCTGACCTTGACACAAGCCCAGTCCATGAACAGGGTGGGGAGGAGTTCATGGACCAAGAATTGGTTGCTTCAGCGTGACCAGTTCTGTCATATGCCTTTGCTCCGTGAGATCCGTGAGAATAATCCTGATGATTTCAGGAACTTTCTCCGGATGACGGACCCCGTGTTTCACAGTCTGTTGGCTTCGCTGACCCCCTATATCAGCAGGCAGGATACCTGCATGAGGCAAGCCATCACTCCGGAGCAGAGGTTGGTCGCTACCTCGCGGCATTTGGCCACAGGGAGAAGCCTGCAGGACCTCAAGTTCTCGACAGGCATCTCCCCCCAGGCTCTGGGGATCATTATCCCAGAGACCTGTTCTGCCATCATCCAGGTCCTTCAGAAGGAATATATGAAGGTAAGATTTTTATCCTTTTATATCACATTTTATTGTATTGAATGTTTGATAATATATTGTATTTCTTTCCTCATTCCCTAATTACCATGATTGTAATATGCTGTGAATGTCCCCTTTGTCCTCATGCATGATGGATTTTTATGTCATTATTATTTTATGTCCTTCATACATATTTGCCCTTCACTAACCTCCCCAGCATGGTGTCTCCTGCCCTATATTCACCTCATGTAGTCACTTAACAATGTATTTTTTCAGCTCCATAGTAGTGCTTTACCCCAAACACCCCCTAAAATGTTTGGTAATGTTATTTTTGATTTTAATTCAGGCAGAGTGCCAGAGGCTTTTTTTTGTGGTGTCCCCAAATAATTTTTAGTAACCCTCCCTCCCCCAACTGCTAGGTCAGCTGATCCCAATTCTCTATCCTCAATCATCTATCTGCTGACTTTGCCAAACCCATACACACTATACCCACCTCTTTTGTGGTTAGATGTATGGATGAATTCCCCAAAGCATGTAGTGCAAGGGCCTGCCTGTATACTTTCAAATGGTACTGTTTAAAGTTTTTGTATCCTATTATTATCTTGACAGGTAATAGCAGAATGTCCAAATGTCCTCAAATGTGTACAGTGTGTATTTATATCTTTGTATTATGACACTTCTTACCTGTCCAGTGGGCTGCCAATAGTGTAACTAAGGAGGGGCTGTTCCAAGTAATACCCTGTATTTAGGCCTTCATCTCTCAATGAAGTGAAGAGGGTTACCTGTCCAAGAGTTCCCCCCCCCCTATAATGTTAGAAATGGCCCATGAGAGGGGGGGAGGGGGAATATGATCGGTGTACCTTATACTTTGGCCTTGTTAAATTCCCCTTAATAAATGCTATCTGGAGGTTGCCTCATAATGTTTGTGTCTAATCTGCTTGCCATGTTTCTGTGAAAAAATAGTCATGTTTATTGTTTTTTCCTCAACAGTTTCCTTCCACGCCACAGGAATGGCAGACTGTGGCCTCCCACTTTGCCCAGCGGTGGGACTTTCCTAACTGCGGAGGGGCAATTGATGGGAAACACGTCCACATCGTCCCACTACCCAACTCGGGGTCGTACTATTATAATTACAAGGGGTTTAATAGTATAGTGATGTTGGCGGTGGTGTCGGCTAATTACGAATTCTTGTATGTGGACGTGGGGAAGAATGGCCGGATGTCCGATGGTGGAGTCATCGCCCAGACGGAGTTCTACAGGCGTCTCCAGAATGGCAGCTTGGACTTGCCAGCTCCAGAGGACAATGTTGAAGGTCTCCCATTTGTGTTCATTGCTGATGAAGCGTTTGCGCTGGGGGACCACCTGATGCGGCCATTCCTGATGAGGACCCTCACCCCGGAACAGAGGGTTTTTAATTACTGGCTGGCCGGAGCCCGAAGAGTGGTGGAGAACACATTTGGAATCCTGGCCAGCCGGTTCCGACTATTTCTGACACCCATCCATATGGCGGAGTATAAACTGAACCATATAATACTTGCGTGCTGTGTTCTCCATAATTTTTTTAAGAAAACATTCTGCCAACTATGCTGGCTCAGTTGGGCCTGAGGCCGGAATCCAAAATCCAACAACACTGACGGCGCTTGAAAGTGGCCGTCCTGGCTTGCCCTCCCTGAGTGCCCGTGATGTCCGGTTACGATACCTGGAGTTCTTTGCGGGTAGGGGGGCTATCAATATGCCAGACAATATGTGAAGCCTTTTTCAAATAAAAAAAAAAAAAGAAATTCTTTGTGAACATTTACTGCTTGTGTTTGTTTTAGCTGACCCTGACAGAAATGTTTTGAGTGCAGAAAATGTCGTGATTGGGTAACCTTATACAAAGCACTGTTGGCTGGTATTTCCTAAATGCAAAAACACATTTCACTACAAGTGCACTTGCAACTGCACTGAACCTGCACTTGTAGTGCAAAGTGGATTTGCCCTTAGGAAATAACCCCCATTTTTGCATAAAACAGCTATTACATCACCCCAAAAGTGTTGTAGTGTTGAGACAATAATCCACACATTCTTGAGTAACCAACTTTTTTATACCTGCACAATCACATGTGCATTTACCAAAGGTTTTTAAAACAAACCAACATGTTTGTTGTATAACAATTTTTGCAGTAGCATTATCAAAATTCGAAATATCCATTTCAGATAAAACAGGCCTGTGTAAAACCAACAAGAAAGCCAAAAAACTTGAACTTACAAAGTTCCCATATGGTAAAACCTGAATGCTATATCAGACATCAGTATTTAGGAACTGTGTTTGACATAGCGTTCAGATGGGGGGAAATCACCCCTGGAAAAGCCAAATTTGGAAGATGCACACCAATTTACGAATGTCAACATGTGCTATCTGCCATCATGGGGGATCAAGGGACGTGTTTTGGGGGAGCAAGCCCTTCCTCAACGCGACTTTATAATTGAGGAAGGGGTTGCACCCCCAAAACGCGTCCATTGATCTCCCGTGATGGCAGATAGCACATGTTGGCACACTGTGTGCATCCTCCAAATTTGGCTTTTCAAAACATTGCAAAAAAATTTAAAAGATTGAACCACAGTACAAAAAGTGATTTTGTGGGGTTTTAAATTCGCCCCAAAACATCAATGATGTTATTATTTTTTTTAATAACATCATGGATTTTTTGCTGGATGTTTTGCAGTTCGGCATTACACCCCATGATCTCCCCGATCAGGATCTGGGCACTTTCAGAAGTAAAGCGCTCTCTATCCCTCACATCACGATCACCTAAAAAGAGATAAATAAAAAAAAAGGTCTCAAAAATCTGCCAGCATCCATCTCTTACCTGAGCGTGTGGTCGCAGACACTCACCTGTTGTGGTGCCAATCTCCACCACATCTTCTTCTTCCTCCTGCTCTGCTTGTGTTGGGGATATTTCACCTTCTTCCTTTTTTGCAGCACTCTCCGGATCTTTCGGTACTGCTCTGGCTCTCTCAACTTCAGGTCCGACCACCGCTTCCTGAGCTGATCTTTAGATCTTCGTACCCCGAAATTCCTGTGAAGGCTTTTGACCACTTTAGCAATGATTTTGGCCTTTCTGATGTTGGGGTGGGGGTAAGGCCTATACTTCCCCTCATAGTCGGACTTCCTCATGATGTCGACCATCTCCAACATCTCCCCAAAGGACATATTTGTGGCCTTAAAACGTCTCCTTCTGGATCGGGACGTGCCTGGATCCGGGCTTTCCTCCTCCTCCTCCTCGTTGATATAATTAGCACACACCGGCTCTAACTCCGCCATCATGCTCTTCACCCACTGCGCCGAACGAAAAGGGGCGGGGGATACACTAGAAAGAATGCCAGGGGCGGGCGGAGTTACACGCATGCGCAGTGTGTATAAAGCGTAACACGCGTGCGTATTACGTACGATCTGTGAGCGGAGGAAGGAGCATTGGACACGCCGATCGTAAGAACGAAGGTAAGAGACAAACTTGTGCCTATACTGCTTCTACATTGAGGCCTATATTGTAACAAGATTAGGAGACTTTTGTCTGACATTAGGCTTTGTCTTGTGTTGTGTCTTGCAGTGAACATGGATATGCTACTCAAAGATAATGACTTCATGTCAGTATTCCTAGAGATGCTAAGGGAGCTGCCCTGTCTGTGGGAGATTAACCACCCCCATTTCAAGAACCAAGCAAAGAGGAAGGCAGCACTGGTGCAATTGTTGGAAATTGTGAAGCAGGTGATCCCCACGGCAGACATCACCTATTTAAAGATCTTAATTGGTTGCCTGAGGAGCACATAACTAAGGGAGCGCAAGAAAGTCCTGGATTCACAGATATCCGGAGCAGCAGATGACATCTATGTCCCCAGGATGTTGTACTACGACAGGCTGCACTTTCTGGCAGGCCAGACTGAACCCAGGCCATCCCTCTCCAGTCTTTTTCTTCCATGCTTCCTTCCCCCACGGCTGAGGCTTCTGACGCCCAACCTGGGCCTTCCAGGCCGCATGTGGAGGAGCCAAGATTGAGCCAGGTATAGCATTCCTCTAAATATTTCTGCTTGTCCAATCAATGATGTTAACTAGATGTTAGTTTGGAGTACTAATTTAGGATTGTGATTGATGATGCAAAAACTAAAACCATGTCCCTTTTTCATACACAGGGAAGTCTCAGCCAGGAGGTGGCCGGGCCGAGCCAGCTGGCTGATCTGCCGGTCCCTCCACCCCCCCTGAAAAGAGAAAGTGGCAGTAGGAGGAGTGCCCTAGAGGAGGCTGCTATAGGATTCTTTTGGAGGGCTACAGAGGCCCTGGGAGCACGACAGACCGTGGAGGAGGACATTGCTGCCATCATTGCATATAAAATGCAGAGGATGGAGGAGGGCCAACAAGTAATGTGTGAGGCCCTCATATCGGAGGCTCTGGAGAAAGGTATGAGGGGCCAAATTACACCTCAGACACACCTTTGCGATGGTCCTCCTCCTCCTCCTGCAGGTCCTCCTCCTCCTCCTTCTCCTCCAGGTCCTCCCAGTCCTCCTCCTCCTCCAGGTCCTCCCAGTCCTCCTCCTCCTCCAGGTCCTACTCCTCCTCCTGCCACATCTCCAACTGCACAGCCACAGCCGGGAAGGAAGCGTGGAAGGAAGACCAGACAGTGATTGCCCTGGGTTCAGTCTGGTCAGCCAAAAAATGCAGCCTCTTGTGGTACCACAGCCTGGGGACACAGATGTCATCTGCTGCTATCCGGATCTCTGCAAATTCTGGACCAGACTGCCCTCCCTTATATATGGACTCCTCAGGCCACCAATTTTGATGTTGAAGAATTGTTGTCTGCCGTGGGGGTCCCAGGCTTCACTAATTTCTCATGTTGATCCAGTGTTGCCTATCTCTTTGTTTGGTTCTCATACCTTAATAAAGGATTTTTGTTTTGAATTATACTCTCCTATGTGTTTTACTTCAAAAATGACAGTTTGTGAGGATTCAGGTACTTTTCAAATATACAATGTGAAATGAACAAGGGACACCAACAACAAACAATCTCCTTGAGATTAAATAATAAAAGATATCAATGGTGTTGTGGTAACTTGACACACAAAACACACACAAAAATATTCTGGAGTAAAAATAAAAATAACATTGAACAAAGATCAGCCTTGTCAAAAATCCAAACATTAAAGAAAAAAAAAGGCTGAAAATCCAAAAAAATAAATAAATAAATATAAAACTGTCAGATGTGACAACTAATAACAATATGTTGAGGGAATCCCACTAAAAAAACACAAATAAAACTTTGTGAGAAGTGTGTGTGAATATGAGCAGCAAAACTACTTCATTCTTGTCACATTATAAAGAAGAAGAGAGTGCGCTGTATTAAACCATTTTTTACATTGCAGCGTGACGAAAGTGCTGTATCCATTGCGAACGCTAAGTTTACCAGAACGAGCTGTCCCGTCTCGGAATTTCTTCTGAGCATGCGTGGCACTTTGTGCGTCGGAACAGGCCACACACGGTCGGAATTGACGCGATCGGATTTTGTTGTCGGAAAATTTTATCTCCTGCTGTCCAACTTTGTGTGTCGGAAAATCCGATGGAAAATGTCCGATGGAGCCCACACACGGTCAGAATTTCCGACAACACGCTCCGATCGGACATTTTCCATCGGAAAATCCGACCGTGTGTACGGGGCATTACAATAACAATAACAAAGAGTGAAAAATTTAAGGGGGTCTGAATACTTTCCGTCCCCACTGTATATATATATATATATATATATATATATATATAATCTTAGCTTTTACTGAAGCGTCGTGGTATATACTGTATATATATAAAAAAAGGCAATTGATCAACTGAGTTCTTGATAACAGCCAAACTCAGTAGAGGAATCCCCTAAAGGAAACAGCCTAATTACAGATCAACAGTACAAAAGCACAATATACATATATGCAGGGCTTTTTTTCAGCTGGAACTTGGTGGAACTCAGTTCCACCACCTCAGGCTCAGGCCCCCTCCCTAATCACCACTATCGCTTGAAAAAACAGAAGTCTGGCTTCTGTGTTTACAAGTATAAGCTATTCTCCAAATAGCACCCACAGATCTGATCTCCTGAGCTGCTCCCACTGAGTG
This sequence comes from Lithobates septentrionalis, assembly GCA_037952835.1. Lineage (NCBI taxonomy): Eukaryota > Metazoa > Chordata > Amphibia > Anura > Ranidae > Lithobates > Lithobates septentrionalis. The sequence goes on along the minus strand of JBBDGP010004366.1, from coordinate 78,584 downwards.
CAGGATGGGGACAAGGGAGATGCAGGTGCCTGCAGTGCAACGCAGATCTCAACACCCCAACTGAATGACCCCCCTGCAAGTGAGAGAGGCAGAGCCACCTGCAGTGTGACGGGAGGTACTAGAGCCAGCTGGGTGCTTCAGCTTAATACACCAACACAAGTAAGACATGTGGAAGATGGCAGAGCTTTTAAGGAAGGAAGGAGAAGATGGAGACAGTGGAAGGGAGGTTGCATGTAGAGGTCAGAGTTAAAGAGGGGGGAAAGTGATGAGGATAGGGTATGCAGAGGTAAACAGCTGTGGAAGAAGGATGAGCTCTGCACTCTGTGTGTAGTGCACCCCTGAACTTTGCACTCTGTGTGCAGGGCACCCCTAAACTCTACACTATGTACATAGCCAACCCCCCCCCCCCCCAGAAACTCTGCACTCTGTATATAATGCACTCCAGGTATTAATTGCCCCTGTCCTGACAAAATACGCAACTGGGCAGAATAAAGAACCACGTCACTTCCGGTTTCTTAAAACCCACAATAACTGCAGATTTTGACGAATTTGCGTTTGGACACAACAGCGGCAACTGAATGCAGTCAGCTAAAGGAATATTTGGATGTTTTCACAGCACAGCGGATAACGGGGATGAAGTTGTAGCCGCCTTGGAGGTGGCCATTTTGTTGGTTAGTGTTGGAGCGGAGTACCAATCTCCATTCATAATATCGTGCACCGGAGTTCATTCGGTTGCCACTCGTGTCAAAACACGTATTTCTCATTATGTGAAATTACTTCATAGAAATCTGCAATTAATCATGATTTAAATAAACCGGAAGTGACGTGGTTCGATATTCTGCCTTTTTTGTCAGAAGACCCCTTCCACTGTTAGTGAAATCTGACCACACTCACTATTTGATGTGGTTTGGAGGGTTTGTGTGGGGTGGCGGAGGGTTTTTTTGAGAGGTCGTGGTTGAGTTCCTGCACCTATTTTCTGAGAAAAAAAGCCCTGCATATATGTACAGAGGAATACCAGCTAGAGAGTAAACTGGAAGGATTAAAAAGAGTCCACTATTTAATGGAATATGTTACCACACCAAAGGGCAATCCCAGGCTGGCCTATTAAACCTTTATATCCTAATGAGAGACAAGATAGAATAGGAGCAGGATATGGGGCCCTCTAACCAATATCAACAGCAATGTCCAGAATGCAGGCCTGCAATAGTCTTCACCGGCAGTTGGAGCTCATTAAATTATATCCAAATGTGGCACAGTGATAGGGTAAGGATGTCTATGTACAGTGTCTTATGTAATGCAGTAAAGTGTTTCCATGAGCAAGGTGTCTGTACACAGTGTTCAAGCAAGTAGAAAAAGTTTAAAAGGGATCAGATAACAACCTATCCCTTAATGGTGATTGGGACTTTTAAAGATGCATATGTCTGTCATGAGTTAAGCACAACCATAGAGAATATTTGAAAAATTAATTTATTACAAAAAATATACAGGTTAAAACAATGTTGGTCATAGAACAATTGACCGAAGTTAATACTCATTTTGAGAAGACTGAACATGTGCTAGGGTGTACTGAGCAGCCGACGCGTTTCACAGTTAGAGTTACTGCTTCTTCAGGGCTGTTTCCCATGCATCTGTATAGTTCAAGTTACAAAAAATATTTGACATTAGTATCAACAAACAATTATTTTACAGTGTAACAATAGATATAGCGCTCACCCAAATAGTTTGACATTGATCCTATCACAGCATCGAGGAGATCGAACACCGGCGATGTCAAAGTCGCCTAGGTGGACTCGTGGATGTTGAACCATGTGTGCGAGTAAGAAAAACCTAAAATATAGTATTACATATGTATATTAAGATGCAATGGCATCCCAAATAGAAACACATGAATAATTGGATATATATCTCACAAGTGCAGCAATATCTATATTAGGTTATTAAGGTATCCCACAAACGGGTTTGCAAAGTGATAGACTTCACATATTATAACAAAACGAGACTAACGGTGGGCTAGGGATAGAGGGGATAAAAATAATAGTGTAGCGCCCACCTGTTTGGGTGAGTGCTACAATAGAGAGTTAGGTGTTATAATAGGCCAAAACTGCCAGAATCTCACTCTGCAGTGTAATCTGGTGGGGTTTGATTGACCTGGGGAGGTTTATTAGAGTAGAGGAGGGTTTGACCCCCTGCACTCTGCTTGGACAGTTTCCTTTGTTTTCTGGGGTTTGGCCTAGAAGATAAGAGGAATACAAGTGAGAGTGACAGGTAGCTTCTGGAAGACGCCTCTGGACCAATCATTAATTTCTTAGGACAGGGGCGGGACTTCTATAAGAGGCCTGGTCACATGCTTCTTGGGGTTGTTTTTTGTTGTTCAGACTGTTGTTGTTCAGACTGGGGTTTTTTCAGACTGATGTTCGGTGACGAGTCTAGTGGAGAATGTAGGATCCAGGAGGTTCTCGTGGGTGTTCTCCCCTTCGGGGGAGAGGGACATGTGCCCTGGTGTGGATCTGGATGGGAAGAGAAGAGATCCAGGAGTAAGGATGTAGCCACTGATACAGCGCTGGTGCTCTCCCCTGCGTGAGGAGAGGGAAAGCAAGTTATGCAGATGGAGGAGAAACTGAAGTGCATTCTTCTTAACCGTTGCCAATACTGACATACAAGGACTGGGCGAGGATTTTCTATGTGCGACATGGATCATCACTCAGAAACACAAGTGAGAGTAACCCAGGGGGAAACAGCACCTCTGAGAGACTTTATAGGGGTTAGTGTGCACGTTCAGGAGAACAGAGCTGGGCCCTAGAGGAACTAATACCCTGGAGGAATCCGAAAGTCACCTCCTGAATGTTATTCAGAGTATCATTCATGGAGTTAGAATCAGAAGTACTGAAAAGTCAGGAAGTCGTGGCCAACAGGAAGAAGGAAAATGCCTTTCACTAGGAGAACTTATGCAAGATGGAAGTTTACTAATAGGGGCTTCTTACAATCTGGATGTAATATTGTATTGCTTATCACTCAACCTTACTGGAAGTTATTCAGAGTGACTTTCCAGTACAGTGCAGCATTTCATATGGAAACCGCAATAAAGTTGTACATAGTTTACTTTCAATGACTGTCTGCGTGTTCTATTTGGTTGGGGAAAAAGGGGTAATGGAACAAGCTCCAGGGTAGAACGAACTTTCAGCTGCTCCTACGGGATCTTACATAGGGTAATAATTAATATTTAATATTATATAAGCCTATTAATCAAGCCTGCTTATACCTTGATATTATAAACTAATTGAATCCATATATTAATAAGAATATAAAACAAACATGGGCAATGGTAAGCATTAATTGAAAAGAGGTCATGTATAATATAACAAATCCCAAGTCCTCAGTATAATCCCTAAACGATAATAATAGTGATAATAACCAGATGCTGAATACGGGGTTACAAACAATTATAAGGAGTATATATTATATTTTAGGAAAGGGGAGAACAGCCGAAGGAATAATGGTAAGTATATACAGTGCTGTGTCTTGGCCTAGGCCAACAAGGCCCAGGCCTAGGGCGGCACTGTGCGGGGGGGGCGGCAAAAAGCCGCCCTCCCCCGAAAATGGCAGCGGCGCCCTCTTCCCGACTCCCGCACAGCAGGGCCACCATCTGGGGAGTACAGCTTAGCAGTGCAGTGGCGTCCCGGGTGCCGTCAACCCGCCCCTCCGTAAAGCTGTGATTCTGTCTCTGATTGGCCCTCTGCTGTGGCCAATCATGGGGAGGAGGGGGCGAGTGGGGGAGTTCTCTGGTAAATTGAGCAGCAGCGTTTTGACAGGGAGAGGAGAGATGAGGGCTGTCTGTGTATCTCCCCCACTCGCCCCCCCTCCCCTTTCTGTCAGCCGAAGGGAGAAGAGAGAGAGAGCGGCTCTAATTGGTTTCACCGTGCCGCCGCCCAGCTTCCTGCCCGCTGTTTCCCACCCCATACTTGGCCACAGCAGAGGGCCAATCAGAAGACTCTGGGGGGCATCATGGGAAAAGTAGTCCCTGAAGAGCCCCTGTGTGTCCACAGACATGCTACAGCCCCCAGCATGCATGCACTCTGTTGAGGGGGGGTGTTAGAGGAGAAAAAGAGAGTACTGTGCTGGGGGAAGCCAAAGAGGGAGCCAAGCTGTACCCGCACCACCAGAGAGCCACGCTTTACCCGCACCACCAGAGAGCCACGCTGTACCCACACCACCAGAGAGCCACGCTGTACCCACACCACCAGAGAGCCACGCTGTACCCGCACCACCAGAGAGCCACGCTGTACCCGCACCACCAGAGAGCCACGCTGTACCCGCACCACCAGAGACCCACACTGTACCCGCACCACCAGAGAACCACGCTGTATCGCACCACCAGAGAGCCACACTGTACCCACACCACCAGAGAGCCACGCTGTACCCGCACCACCAGAGAGCCACGCTGTACCCGCACCACCAGAGAGCCACGCTGTACCCGCACCACCAGAGAGCCACGCTGTACCCGCACCACCAGAGAGCCACGCTGTACCTGCACCACCAGAGAGCCAGCCACACTGTTCCCGCACCACCAAAGAGAGAGCCACGCTGTACCCGCAACACCAGAGGGGGAGAAAGATAAAGCCACTGCCAGGGTACAGACATGCTACACTACTGACCAGAGTCAGCCTGGGCAACCCAGAGTGAGTGAACGTCCAGCCGGAGGGATCACTGTTGCGGTTTCACCGGGTCTGGTAAGAGCCTGTTGGCCATTATTCATTACTGTTCCCAGGGACTGAGCCATTAGGAAGTGCCTAACCTGATATCCTCTAGGCCTTGTTGACCGCCATAATGAGCTCCAACGCTGGGCCTCCAGTCAAAAAATTAAGGGGGATGACACAATTTTTACAGCTCCAGGTGACACCAAACCTAGTGACGCCACTGTCCCGGAGCCCACAACAAGTTCCGGCACTGAGCTTCGGTAACTGGCAACCAGAGTGCGCTAGCGTGGGCACCCAGGACATCTGCCACCCGGGGTCCCACAAGCGGCGATCGGCTTTCCGTAGCAGCCACCACCTCTCTCCCCACTGTCAGCCACACACACTCCTCAGCTCCTCCTCCTTCTCGGCTCCAATGTTCTAATGTACACAGCCAGGAGAAGAAGGAGCCACAGAGGAGGGACACGACTTCAGTGCATGAGCCGCTCTGAGGTCTGTGTATAGTTTACAGTGGAGGGGGACACAGTAACCGGGAAGGGGGCAGATAACAGATGCACACATGGATGAGGGGAGGGGGGGTAAGGGGATATGTGCTGGGTGCTTTGGGAGGGGAGAGGATATGTGCTAGTGGGGGGGGGTCTGATCCTCCCCTCCCAAAGCAACTAGCACATATCCCCTTACCCCCCAAATGAAAAGATGCCGCATGCCTCTCTGTCCTCTTCCCGCGGCGTCCCTCTGTCCTCCTCCAATGAAGATGACAGGGCGGATCTTTAAAAGAAAGGGGTGTGGCCTTGACAGGAAGGGGTGGGTCATATTTAAATTAGGGGGTGCGCAAGCTCAGTCAGGCCTAGGGCAGCACAAAACCTAAATACACCACTGAGTATATATCTTTACCTTAGGTTTTTTTAGCCTCAAAAAAGCAGATAGCCAGTACAACAAGAGTATTGGTACTGAAAGGGGTAAAGCTATCAGAGATCTGAATCAGTTGGTGTCCTTCCTGGGCATCCCGGCTGAAGATCAACATTCATCTCCAGCCGGGATGCCCGGGAAGGACACCAACTGATTCAGATCTCTGATAGCTTTACGGTACCCCTTTCAGTACCAGTACTCTTGTTGTACTGGCTATCTGCTTTATTGAGGCTAAAAAAAAAAAAAGGTAAATAGATATACTTACCATTATTCCTTCGGCTGTTCTCCCCTTTCTTAACCACGTAAGCCCCGGACGATTTGGCTGCCCAAAGACCAGAGCACTTTTTGCGATTCGGCACTGCAACGTTTTAACTGACAATTGCGCGGTCGTGCGACGTAGCTCCAAAACAAAATTGACGTCCCTTTTTCCCCACAAATAGAGCTTTCTTTTGGTGGTATTTGATTTCCTCTGCGTTTTTTTTTTTTTTTTTGCACTATAAACATAAAAATAGTGACAATTTTGAAATAATGCATTATATTTTACTTTTTGCTATAATAAATATTCCCAAAAAATATATAAAATTTTTTTTCCCTCAGTTTAGGCCGATACGTATTCTTCTACATATTTTTGGTAAAAAAAAATCGTAATAAGCCTTTATTGATTGGTTTGCGCAAAAGTTATAGCCTCTACAAAATAGGGGATAGTTTTATGGCATTTTTATTAATAATTTTTTTTTTTACTAGTAATGGCGGCGATCAGCAATTTTTAACGTGATTGCGACATTATGGCAGACGGATCGGACACTTTTGGCGCGATTTTGGGACCAATCACATTTATACAGTGATCGGTGCAATTAAAAATGCATTGATTACTGTGTAAATGTGACTGGCAGTGAAGGGGTTAACCACTAGGGGGCAGTGTAGGGCTTAAGTGTGTCCTAGGGAGTGATTCTAACTGTGGGGGGGCATGGCTATGTGTGACACCAAACTGATCACTGCTCCCGATTACAGGGAGCGTTGATCAGTGTCCTGTCACTAGGCAGAATGGGGAAATGGTTGTTTACATCAGCATTTCCCTGTTCTTCCTCTCTGTGAGACGATCGCAGGTGCCCCCGTGGACATCGGGTCCACGGGACCCCCGATCACACTCACGGAGGTCGCGGCGGCGCGCGCGGGCCTGCTAACTGCTTCTTAAAGGGCAACGTACAGGTACCTTAATCTGCCTGTACGTGTCCTTCTGCCGACGTATATCGGCGTGTTCCGGTCAGCAAGTGGTTAAAATATAATATATACTCCTTATAATTGTTTGTAACCCCGTATTCAGCATCTGGTTATTATTAGTATTATTATCGTTTAGGGATTATACTGAGGACTTGGGATTTGTTATATTATATATGGACTCTTTTCAATTAATGCTTACCATTGCCCATGTTTGTTTTATATTCCTGTTAATATATGGATTCAATTACCGTATATACTCGAGTATAAGTCGTTTCGAGTATAAGTCGAGGCCCTAATTTACCACAAAAAAATGGGAAAAACTTATTGACCCGAATATAAGACGAGGGTGAGAAATGCACAGCTACTGTAAGTGGAAAAGAGGGTCAACAATGCCCATTTGCAGCATCACTGTGCCCATTTGCATGCCTCACTGTGCCCATTTGCAGCCATAGGTCCCCTGAACTTCAAACTCGGTAGTTAAGGGTTCCTAGATGCCCCCTAGCTGCAGCCAAAATTTGGGGTCTCTGAACCCAAAGGGTCCTGAAATGACATTGCTGCAGATGGACACAGTTGACCGAATTTGGGGCCCCGTATCTCTGGGCCACTTAGTGCTAAGAACCCCAAATTTGGTGTGCAAATCCAGTGGAACAAGCACCATAAATTTCCAAAGCTGGGGTTTCTAGCACCAAGTAGCCCCGAGATACAGGGCCTCAAAAATCAGTTCAGAAAATGTCAAGCACTTTTCTGCAGCAGAGAATGACATTTTCCGAATCGGCTTTGGGGCCCCGTATCTCAGGGCCACTTGGTGCTAAGAACCCCAGATTTGGATATGTTATGGTACCAATTCAACTGGGTTTGCACACCAAATTTGGGGTTCCTAGGACCAAGTGGCCCTGAGATATGGGGCCCCAAAGTCGGTTCAGAAAATGTCAAGCACTTCTGCAGCAGAGAATGACATTTTCTGAACCGATTTTGGGGCCCCGTATCTCGGGGCCACTTAGTGCTAGGAACTTCAGCTTTGGATATGTTATGGTACCTTTTCCACTGGGTTTGCACTCCAAAAGTGGGGTTCCTAGCCCTAAGTGGCCCTGAGATACGGGGCCCCAAAGTCGGTTCGGAAAATGAATTTTTTTGCTGCAGAAAAGTGCTTGACTCGAGTATAAGTTGATGGGGGCACTTTCAGCACAAAAAAATGTGCTGAAAACTCGACTTATACTCGAGTATATACGGTAGTTTATAATATCAAGGTATAAGCAGGCTTGATTAATAGGCTTATATAATATTAAATGTTAATTATTACCCTATGTAAGAGTGAGTTTTATCTCTCTCTTTACTATTATATTTATCCCCTCTATTCCTAGCCCACTTTTAGTCTCACCTTTAGTCTCGTTTTGTTATAATATGTGAAGTCTATCACTTTGCAAACCCGTTTGTGGGATACCTTAATAACCTAATATAGATATTGCTGCACTTGTGGGATATACATCCAATTATTCATGTGTTTCTATTTGGGATGCCATTGCATCTTAATATACATATGTAATACTCTATTTTAGATTTTTCTTACTCTCACACATGGTTCACCATCCACGAGACCATCTAGGCGACTCTGACATCGCCAGTGTTTGCTCTCCTCGATGCTGTGATAGGATCAATGTCAAACTATTTGGGTGAGCACTATATCTATTGTTACACTGTTTGTAAAATAATTGTTTGTTGATACTAATGTCAAATGTTTTTTGTAACTTGAACTATACAGATGCATGGAAAATAGCCCTGAAGAAGCAGTAACTCTAATTTTGAAACGCGTCGGCTGCTCAGTACATCCTAGCATTTGTTCAGTCTTCTCAAAATGAGTTAACTTCGGTCAATTGTTCTATGACCAACATTGTTTTAAACTGTATATTTTTTGTAATAAATTAATATTTTAAATATCCTCTATGGTTGTGCTTACCTTATGACAGACATATGCATCTTTAAAAGTCCCAATCACCATTAAGGGACAGGTTGTTATCTGATCCCTTTTAAACTTTTTCTATTTGCTACTTATCAGGGATGTGGATGCAATACTCTGTCTCTAGACACTGTCCATAAACGCTTCTATAAGTGTTCAAGCAAGATAACCAGATAAGGATTGCAACCGGTGGTCGACTGCCCTCTCACCAATGACAGGACCAGATAGAAGCTTCTGGAACAGCGACCCTGGCTGGAATGTCCTTCGGAAAGATGAACAGCGATGACCCACCAGCTGCAGGATACAGACGGTCGTTGGGTCCATCTAATGAGTTGATGCCGCATGGATGTCTGACGAACAGCAAGCAGAGTTGGGCCCTCTGGGGCCGGGTTGGAGTTACTCGATCGCTGTGCGATAGGCCGCAGCCCTCACTTTTGGCAGCAGAGAGGTGAGCACTCGGTGAGGCCCAGGAAGAAGAGACCACGGGGAGGATTCATTGACCCTTTTTTATAGTTCCTCCCAGAGGTCCCCTCGTGTTGCGCATCCAAAGACTACTAGTCCCACAATCCTCCTTGGTTGGCTCACAGATATGATGACAGTTACTGGAGCCCAGCACTAGAGGGACATTGGAATAGATGGAGAATGACCGGAGGTAGTCCGCATAACTGGTAATTGTAGTCCACTGTCGCTACACGTGTCCATGCACACATGGACGTTTTTATCAGTTTAGTAGCCAGGGAGTTTAGAGGATGTTTTCTGAACGCCCTAAAATTGCATTCAGGAGTGGGAATTCTGACCACAAAAAACACTGAATGCTGTTAAACGCGCCTAAACGCTAGGCAATTTTAACACTTCAGCGTTTGTTTCGATAGCCAGAATAAATTAAAATTCTGGCCAATGAAATAAATAAACGCTCAAACTCCAAACAATGCTAAACTCACCTAAACTCGTCTAAATTGGTTTGAAATAATTAAAATGAACAAAAAATATGTATATATAGCATTAGATATAAAAAGTGGTATGGTATTACAAATATGTTCAAAGTTCAACCAAGTGGACAAATGCTCATAGTTTAGATCAGGGATATGCAATTAGCAGACCTCCAGCTGCTGCAGAACTACAAGTCCCAGTAGGCAGAGCAAGACTCTGACAGCCACAAGCATGACACCAAGAGGCAGAGGCATGATGGGACTTGTAGTTTTGCAACAGTTGGAGGAGCACTAATTGCATATTCTTGGTTTAGATCCTGAATAGGATTGTAGACCTGAATGAACACCTACTCGACAATGAGCCCTAAAGACTATTCTTCACACTTGGCAACTGCAAAATTAGGCCATCTCATATTAGAGGCACCAAACTGTCCACTTGCAGCCTTGCACCACTTATTTTTCTTAGATCACAGGAAACATGTTTTACCTCTAACAAAACAAAAATCTTGTTTGCAGGGAGATGGAAATGAATCCTTCTGATAGTACACACTATGAGCTGCATGCAAATGCAAAATGATAAATCCTGGCCTCATAGAACCACACAGGGACCGACTAAATTATTAAACAGACCCTGCTTTTGACGATCATGTCTGGACTTGCGGCAATCGGGATGATGTGCTGAACGTGGAGCTGAGCGGAGGAAGATAACTCTACCAGGGAAGGAAACAGGCAGCCACAGCGGCAGGCAGGCGGCCTGGACTTTAAGCAGTGGATCCGAAACTGAGGAAAAAGTCCCTTCACTCCCAAATCATCAGAAAGGAGGGGCCCGAAGAAAGAAATAATACACCCCCCTAAGCTAGTAGGAGAGGCTGAGTGGGATAGTAGTTGAGAAAGCCTGTTTGTTTTTATTCTGTACTGTCTGTGGGGTTGCACCACCCCCCCCCTGAGCTGAGGACGCCGGGCCCGGTACAACAGGGCCAGTTGTACTGGCCTATCAGCAGCTCTGCTCACAGCAGGTGAGGTAACATCTACAAGGGTTACACCATTTAACTATAATTTAGATTATGAACAAATAATACGATAATGAAAAATGAACAGGGTAATTCTTCTTGGAGGGTGTTCAAAACACAGCAGTTAGAGAATTATCTCTGCGCACTTTCTACCAACAGGATAAATTAAACTACCCAAACAGTAAACTTTATTTCTGTTTATTCCTTGTTTACTTCATAGTGTAGCAATAACTCTCGGTGGAGCTGCTGGTTTAAGCGGGCTTGTTACCTTCACTCTCCTTCCCTCTGTTTTACCGGCACCGGGTCTAGGGTTCCGTTGAGTTTACCTCTGGACGATATAAGCACCAACACTTGAGTACGTTTTCAATGCTTTATTGAACCAAGTAACAAAGGAAGTAGCAGGAAAGAGGCAGGAGGAAGACTGCAGGGAAGCTCAAATACCTTTCTTTAGGATTCTTGACAACGTCCTTTAAAGTTGAATATTATAGTAGAATGCAATCCCCTTGTGGGACACGATCTTTGCTCGCCTGGATAGGCCTCTCTCACTTGCCTAGCAGCCAGTATGTAGCACGAACAAAAAGTCTCTGCCACAGACTTGCTTGAAATAAATCCGTACCATCCTCTGCCACAGGATGTATTGGTTTTACGGTGAATGTCAGACACAGTACTTGGACCTCTAAGCCAACCCGGCAGTACTATGCTGTAAAGTTACTTTAGGATACGTCCTCCAATCGAGTCACCAGGCCCCTCTCCAGACCAGCACTCTGCATGATCCTTCCATGACGGATCCTCCCCTGGGATCTCCTCAGTTGTCCAGCTTCTTCACTCTGGATAGACAGCTCAGGACCATTCCTCGGCTGCTGTGGTAGGCCCCAGACAAGCTTCTGGGCCCACCCACGCGCCACAGTGGCGCAGGCCTCCGGAATGGAGGACCACGAGGTAGCACTCTAACGCACACCTGTCGGCCAGGAGGGCCAGCAGGTGGCTGTAAAATGACCCCTGAACATGGCGTCTGTCCCATAAATACCCTCTCCCAGAATGCAACTCGGAGGACCACCTCCGGGACAGAAGAGCATCCATACGCTTCGACACGTTGCCTTTCCAACACAAACCAATGGTTACAACGACACCCACTGGCTCATCGTGGAACCACACGCAACGTCAGCCAAGTTGGAACAGAGGCAAATCTAACTTCCGCTAACGAGCAATTCACTAAAATTACCTATCAGATGGTAGATCATAAATCTACCAGCGCTACAATAGCAAACATAAAAATAATTTTTGTCATTCTCTTTCTTGTCTTTTTTCATTTCTACTTTTGCACATAGTGTATTTCTATGGACTGCCTGCTGTGGATATTAAATAAAAAATGGCCGTGTACAAAGCTAGGAATTCTTTCTCTTAGAGATGTTTGCATTATATTGCAAATGCCAAATGCATATGAAATGGCATTGTGTGACTGCTGATTGCATGCAGATTAGTGTCAGTGTGTGTGGAAAAAATTGTGTATCTGGTGTGGGTCTTTGTGGGCAGTGGGAAAAGAGATGATCATGCAAGATGGCTAGCTCACAGGATAGCATTGGGAATCACTAGGCTAGTCTACATTCCTTAGTACACAGGGGCCAACATTCAGCCAGTGTGTACTACAGCCTGTTCGGCTTCTGCCAAATGGGCATGCTGGAAAAGCAGCACCCAACCAGCATCTGATCAGAGCTCACAGCCAATGGCTGCAAGCGCTGACCAATGCATTCTGGTAGGGGGGGGGCCCTGTCAAAACACAACAGCACAGCGGGAGATCGGTGTACTAACATTGCATAGTTAGTGCCTCAATTTTTTTCCGTTCCCCAGCTGGGTTGAACTAAACTAAAAAAAACGATCTGTGTGTACCAGGCTTTAGAGCTTGCCAGAATGTATGCAAGATTTGTATCTGTCTGTGTATGTCCAGTCAGCTGGCTTTTGGGTGAGTTGCCCTCTAGTGATGGCCGGCAGTATTGAAGACTGCGTTAACTTTCAAAGACTTGTTTTACCTCTCCAAAGAAAGCTCTTTCCTCATTTCTCCTCCACAAAACAAGCTTTTTCCCCTGGTTAGTAATTTCCCATGGGAGTGATTCCTTGACAGTACAGGAACAGTATGTTTTTTTTCAAAAGAGTTGTACCTTATATCATTAAAGAGCTATTCCTAAACACCAGTGTAGACCTTTTTTTGAGAAATGGCCCTTCCCAAACAGGAACCTGTAGGTAAATAAGAGAACCAGAACCTTCACTAAGTGAAAGTGAGTTTGATAATAAAGTGGGCATTGGATTTTATTGCTGGGTCTGTTCATGGTTTCCCAGATAGTGAGATTGATTATTTTTCCCTGGCTCTGTTAAGAAACTTCCAAAGTTTAGGGAGGAAAATGCAAAATTCTCACCAAAATATTTGCTACCCTCTGGCCAATCCCTGGGGAAGTGTGCCTAGTAGATGGTCAGATGTTCTTCCATTGGAGGAAGAGATGCAGTGTGTTTTTTCCCCTGGAAGAAGGCGAACAGTGTGGTTCTTCTCCTGGAAGAAGGAGCAAGTGGGATTGTGTGCTGCTCATCTACTCCTGGAACAAGCCCATGGCCTGATATCTACTGAAAATCATAAATAGAGCTTCATGTCCTGAGCTGCAATTTTATCTATGGTCCTCATCTGTGGATGTAGTAGACTGCACCAGTGTGCTGAGAGTGCTCTCTCTTTATCCTGTGGTCATCAGCTGAAGGAAGAATAGACTGCCCCAGTCTACTTACATGTCCTACTCATGTCCAATTATTTTTCTGGTCTACAGTTGGGATTTAACCGCTTCAGATTCGGGTCATTGCCAAATGACGGCAACAGCGCGGATCTACATTGCCGGGACTACGTCTATTGGCGCGCTCGGTGGTCAGCGAGTCTATGAGACTCGCCTGATCACAGATCAGAGTAAGGGGTCGGTCCCGACCCCTTACCACATGATCAGCTGTCAGCCAATGACAGCTGATCATGTGATGTAAACAGAGCCGGTAATCGGCTATTTTTCCTCCTTGCGCTGACAGCGTGAGGAGGAAAAAAAACCCGATCACCGGTGGCCGTGATCGGGACATCAGTCCCGATCACATCGATCTTCTGTGACAGCAATAGGCAGCAGTGCCGCCTACCAGTGCCCACCAGCATCACTCATCAGTGCCCACAGTGCCATCAATCAGTGCCACCCATCAGTGCCCACAGTGCCACCCATCAGTGCCCACAGTGCCACCCATCAGTGCCACCCATCAGTGCCACCCATCAGCACCCACATCAGTGCAACAAGTGCTGCACATCAGTGCCACCTATCAGTGCCCATCAGTGTCACCTACCAATGCCCATAAGTGCCCATCAGTGCCGCCCATCAGTGCCCCCCATCAGTGCCGCCCATCAGTGCCCCCATCAGTGGTACCTTTCAGTGCCCATCAGTGCCACCTATCCGTGCCACCCATCCGTGCCACCCATCCGTGCCACCCATCAGCGCCCATCAGTGGCCATCAGTGCCACCTTATCTGTGCCCATCAGTACCGCCTTATCTGTCCCCATCAGTGCTGCCATAACTGTGCCTATCAGTGCCGCCTTAACTGTGCCTATCAGTGCCGCCTTATCTGTGCCTATCTGTGCCCATCAGTGCAGCCTATCAGTGCCCACCAGTGCCGCCTCATCAGCGCATATCAATGAAGGAGAAAAATTACCTGTTTGCAAAATTTTATTACAAACTATTAAACATGATTTTTTTTTTTTCCAAAATTTGCATCTTTTTTTGTTTGTTTAGCAAAAAATAAAACCCCCAGCTGTGATTAAATACTACCAAAAGAAAGCTCTATTTGTAGGAAAAAAATGATAAAAATTTCATTTGGGTACAGTGTCGTATGATCGCGCAATTGTCATTCAAAATGCATCAGCGCTGAAAGCTGAAAATTGGTCTGGGCAGGAGGGGGGTTTAAGTGCCCAGTAAGCAAGTGGTTATTAAACAATGTGTTGCTATGGTCTAGTTGAGAAGTGCCTCAGCTAACTCTGTGCCTAAATGTCACGAATGTCACGTCTACCCCAATGCAGGTGGTCAGACACTGTAGCTAGCTACTGTGTGCTTCACCTATAGCAGCCCCCATTCCCTTAAGACAAGCAGGCCTAACGGTACTTGGTTGCCCCCAGGACTTATACACAATTTTATAGTGCCTGGCCACCACGCCAAGGCAGGCGTGAACTGAGCAAAGCAAACTGATACTTGCAGTTTAGCAGACAGAGAGCGTGGTTCTATGACAGTGCAGGTAAAGGGCAGGCTGGGTTCAGGGAATAGTCCAATATCCATCCCAATAACAGTCCAGGCAAAAGGCAGGCAGAGTTCAGGGAATAATCTAATATCCCATCCAGGTCATACACAGAGAAATCCAGATTAGCAAAGCAGGGCAGACAAACGGGAGGCTTGATTAAGAACAATGCAGGTATAGTGTCTCTATCACAAGCAAGGGATAAAGTGTTCGATTTGAACCTGGGAGCTAGGGGCCTTAAATAAGCTCTGTCTGACCCAAGATGGCCACCGGAGCTATCCAATCGGATAGCTTCTTCAGTGACCCAGAAAAACCATGGAGGAATCATGTTACTCACTACACTTCCACTCCAACTGCAATGCTGCTGCGGTCGAGTGTCACCTACAGTGGAGAAAATAGACTGTACTGGCCTACAAACTCAGCAGCTCCTCCAGGGGTAGTGCTACAGTTCATAATAAAGATCCCTCCAGATGGATTTTACAGCAAAGTCCAGTTTCAGGGGCTCGTGAGGATAATCTCAATGCAGTGTTCGTCTTGGTGTTAAAGATCTGCAAGACAGGATCAGAAATGATGGAGAGATCGTCCAACTGTTGTCCAACCAGCCTGGATTGTAGCTTCTCACCAGCAGAAATTGGTATGACATTGGTGTTCAGAGTAGCTTCTAATATAAATAAGTAAAACGAATGCAGCCATTACATTGAAGGATTGGAAAGTGGTAATATATAACATTTTCGGGATACGCTTTAATATAAGAGTATAATCTGGTGCATAGTCATCTTTAAAATGAGAATTTGCCTACTCACATACGTAAACTATCAATGGCCAGTTCTACCAAGAAATCTTTTCAGTTAGCTCACACTGTGGTGTTCATCTATAGAGAGGACTTCATAATACACTACAACATTGATAATATCAATCACCATGGTGATCACATTCCCATCCAGCAAAGTACATGAATGGCGATTCTTTTATAACATGTCTGCATTGTACAAGTATCAGGTAGATGATAAGCAGAAGAAGATAAATTTTACATGCAATATAAACTTAGCCATGCTATAAACAAGGAATACAGTAAGGTTTGCAAACAAACCATTAAATGGCTATTATGGGGTTTATTTATTATAGCGTAAACTTGCGAATGCGCGAATAAATAGTTGCAAAATTTACATGAAAACGGAATTCACTATAGCGCCCGGGGAAATAAAGTCACAAAATAGAATTTACTATAGGTCACAGACAACAGAGACTGTCTAAACCAGTAGTAGTGAGCGAAACACGGGAATTGCACATGGAAACAATGTTTAGAGTATGATATGATAGCCTAAATGGTACTTAAATATGTGGTATATTGTTTGAATATAATCTGCGTTTAAGCTGCTCTTTCTACAACTATGTACCAGCACAAGTGCGCATGCTCAGACATGCAAAATAGTCACAATTTAACATGAAAGTGAAAATGAATGTTATATAGCCAAATGCAAGTTTCAACCATTGCTTATAATTGTACAATTGTTACTTCCACAAAAAAATACATTTTAATTTTGAGATGAACTGTTTATTTCTCTAAAATAAATTGTCCTTGCTTGGTTTTTATGTTGCTTCTTCTTCATATACAGTGGGGACGGAAAGTATTCAGACCCCCTTAAATTTTTCACTCTTTGTTATATTGCAGCCATTTGCTAAAATCATTTAAGTTCATTTTTTTCCTCATTAATGACACAAAACACCCCATATTGACAGAAAAGCACAGAATTGTTGACATTTTTGCAGATTTAATAAAAAAGAAAAACTGAAATATCACATGGTCCTAAGTATTCAGACCCTTTGCTGTGACACTCATATATTTAACTCAGGTGCTGTCCATTTCTTCTGATCATCCTTGAGATGGTTCTACACCTTCATTTGAGTCCAGCTGTGTTTGATTATACTGATTGGACTTGATTAGGAAAGCCACACACCTGTCTATATAAGACCTTACAGCTCACAGTGCATGTCAGAGCACATGAGAATCATGAGGTCAAAGGAACTGCCGGAAGAGCTCAGAGACAGAATTATGGCAAGGCACAGATCTGGCCAAGCTTACAAAAAAATTTCTGCTGCACTTAAAGTTCCTAAGAGCACAGTGGCCTCCATAATCGTTAAATGGAAGATGTTTGGGATGACCAGAACCCTTCCTAGAGCTGGCCGTCCGGCCAAACTGAGCTATCGGGGGAGAAGAGCCTTGGTGAGAGAGGTAAAGAAGAACCCAAAGATCACTGTGGCTGAGCTCCAGAGATGCAGTTGGGAGATGGGAGAAAGTTGTAGAAAGTCAACCATCACTGCAGCCCTCCACCAGTCGGGGCTTTATGGCAGAGTGGCCCGACGGAAGCCTCTCCTCAGTGCAAGACACATGAAAGCCTGCATGGAGTTTGCTAAAAAAAACACCTGAAGGACTCCAAGATGGTGAGAAATAAGATTCTTTGGTCTGATGAGACCCAGATAGAACTTTTTGGCCTTAATTCTAAGCGGTATGTGTGGAGAAAACCAGGCACTGCTCATCACCTGTCCAATACAGTCCCAACAGTGAAGCATGATGGTGGCGGCATCATGCTGTGCAGGTGTTTTTCAGCTGCAGGGACAGAACAACTGGTTGCAATTGAGGGAAAGATGAATGCGGCCATGCACAGGGATATCCTGGACGAAAACCTTCTCCAGAGTGCTGAGGACCTCAGACTGGGCTGAAGGTTTACCTTCCAACAAGACAATGACCCTAAGCACACAGCTAAAATAATGAAGGAGTGGCTTTACAACAACTCCATTACTGTTCTTGAATGGCCCAGTCAGAGCCCTGACTTAAACCCAATTGAGCATCTCTGGAGAGACCTAAAAATGGCTGTCCACCAACATTTACCATCCAACCTGACAGAACTGGAGAGGATCTGCAAGGAGGAATGGCAGAGGATCCCCAAATCCAGGTGTGAAAAACTTGTTGCATCTTTCCCAAAAAGACTCATGGCTGTATTAGATCAAAAGGGTGCTTCTACTAAATACTGAGCAAAGGGTCTGAATACTTAGGACCATGTGATATTTCAGTTTTCTTTTTTAATAAATCTGCAAAAATGTCAACAATTCTGTGTTTTTCTGTCAATATGGGGTGCTGTGTGTACATTAATGAGGAAAAAAATGAACTTAAATGATTTTAGCAAATGGCTGCAATATAACAGAGTGAAAAATTTAAGGGGGGTCTGAATACTTTCCGTCCCCACTGTATGTCCAAAGAAGTGCGGTATTTATGGATTTATGTGTAGGAGGGTTCCGCCACCATTGCAAATCCTGCCATATGTTTACCTTGGGCAAGGACAATAATTCTGTGATCAAGGCCTTTTGTGCCAAAACGAGTTAGCTTTTGCACTAAGGCTGTGGTTTGATGATTGCTTTATGTGTTTGCTGGTATAGATTTGCATTAAGGCCCTCAAAAGTGTGGTTTTGTGAGCATGGTTTCCAAATTGTGTCTGACCATGTATTCATTGTTTGTGAGCCTCAGCATTCCTTTATCTTGTTCTAGTTACTTCTAAATCTCACATGTTAGACTTACAAGTGCTAATGTTAATCTAGTTTATGTAATGGTTTAGATGAAAGGGAAGCTTCCTGCTAATTCCAAACATAAGTGTGTGCATGGGTGTGTGTCGATTTTGTTTGTGCACTGCCTTTTTGGATTCTGTATTAATTTTGTCTGTTTTTGCTTATGATAATCCTGCAATTTAACTTTTTAGGGGTTTGGGGCGATGAGTTTGGATCACCAAAAAGATTTGTCATGGTTGTTATTAGCTTGATTTGTATCGCTGCTTTTCTAATGTGATTTTTAATGTGTCTAATTTTTATTGTTCTACTCTTGTAGATTGTAAGCTTTTTTGAGGAAGGCCCTCCTAACTATATTGTCAAATGCTGGAGCATCATGTCTTTTATTTTTATTTTTTTGCCCAAGTACATTAATGTAGCAAATGTTTATACTAATGTTGAAATAAAAAGTTGATTCTTTTTTGCTTTGTCTGACTTTTGCAGACTAAAAATATATTTTGCCCCCCTAAACCCATACCAGACCCTTATCCGAGCATTCAGCCTGGCAGGTCAGGATGGGGGGCCCACCCCAAAGTACCTTGTCCCCATGTTGATGGGGACAAGGGCCTCTTCCCAACAACCCTGGCCCGTGGTTGTCAGGGACTGCGGGTGGGGGGCTTATCGGAATCTGGAAGCCCCCATTAACAAGGGGGCCCCCAGATCCCACCTACCTATTCACCAAAAAAGTGTCAAAATGTAAAAACCACAAAAGACAGTTTTTGACAATTCTTTTATTAAATAAGACATTTAAAAAAGTGTCCCACGATGTATATCCACTGTCCATCACGCCACCCGATGAACCAAAAAAATCGAAAAAATGAACAAAGCTCCGCCTCGTTGGGAGGCCTCCCGCCGACTGCTGTCTCTTCGCTTTGACAGTTGTTATACTGGCAAGGGTGGGGCCACCCAGTGATGTAACTGGATGACCCTGCCCCCTTCTGACGCCATGTGCCATCAAGTGATGTCAGAAGGGGGCAGGGTCATCTGGTTACATCACCGTGTGGCCCTGTCTTTGCCTATATAACAGCTGTCAAAGTGAAGAGACAGCAGTCGGCGGGAGGCCTCCCATCGAGGCTGAGCTTTGTTTGTTTTCTCAATTTTTTGGGTCTGTCGGGCGGCGAGATGGACGGCGGAATTGTAAAAACCTTTTTTTGTGGTTTTGAAATTTTTACACTTTTTTGGTGAATGGGTAGGGGTACAATCTACCCAATACCCAATCACATAGGGGGGGCGGGATCTGGGGGCTCCCTTGTTAAAGGTGGCTTCCAGATTCTGATAAGCCCCCTGCCCATAGACCCTGCCAACCACATCAACATGTTGAGGGCGCTCGCTCGTCCCCCCTCCAATCCTGACTTGTCAGGCTGCATGCTCAGATAAGGGTCTGGTATGGATTTTGGAGGGGGGAGGAGCCCACGCCAATTTTTTTTTACATTTTGGCGTGGAGTTCCCCTTAAAATCCATACCAGACCTGAAGGGCCTGGTATGGACGGGGGGGGGGGCCCTATGTTTTTTAAATCTATATTTGTCAGGGCTGGGCTCAGCCCTTCCTTCTCTGAGTTGGCCGCTCAGCTGTTGGCTAATTGTCAGCTCCCATCTCTCTCTACTGTTACCCAGCTGTTGATGATCCTGCTCGTCAGTCCTGCCTACTTAAGCCGTCCAGTCCAGAGGAGCTCTGCCTCCGCCTTGCTCACAAGACTGGCTTTGCTGACATCCCTTCTGGCTACAGATCCTGCTTGCTGTTCCACTACTTGATCCCTGACTCCTGGCTTGGCTGACTATCCTTTCCGGTTACTGAACTTTGGCTATTTTTTGACTACGTTTGTTCTTTTTACTTTTATTATTATTATTGTTTATTATTAAACAAGTGTGATTTAACTGTACTTCTGTCTCGGTCTGATTTCATGGTTTCTGACAATATTCCCGGGAGCAGGCAATAGATTACAGCAAGTTTAAATGACATTTTTTTCTTTAGAAATGTCATTATTGCTGCGGCATTTTCTACACATTGCACAGATGCATCACTTTACAGGCAGACTAAGGGGACCCCCATGTACATCAGTTTGGTTGATTCCATCAACAATATTATGGTGTGGAATTCCAAAAACCACACACTAGTTAATGTGCAGGATGTTAGTTTAAATTTTTTTGTTTTTAATTTGCTTGTGCACTGGAAAAATGAACACAACTACCTTAGGTGGGTGTTAGGTTGGCTGGGATTTGAACTCATAACCTGAGTGCTCTGTAGAGATCAGTGCACAGCACCAAGCCATTGTGCTAAGTACACTAATGCCACATACACATGACCATTTTTTCCATCAGAATAAATTCTGACTGTTTTTCTGATTGAGTTCTGCTGAAACGGACTTGCCTACACACACGATCACACCAAAGTCCGATCGTTTAGAAAGCGATGACGTACCACAGGACTAGAAAAAGGAAGTTCAATAGCCAGTAGCCAATAGCTGCCCATGCCTCGTTTTTGGTCCGTCTGAATAGCATACAGACGAACAGTTTTCCCGATAGGAATTGATTCCGTCTGAAAGATTAAAAACATGTTCTATTTCTAGGTGCGTCAGAATTTTCAAATTAAAAAGTCAGATGAAGCCCACACACGATCGGAATATCCGATGGAATGATTCCGTCTGACCTTTTCTGCCGGAAAGTCCGGTCGTGTGTACGCAGCATTAGACCTGCATAATAGTGTAGTATGATTAAAGAATGAACATAAATAATTACTGCCCTATAGTCTTTTAAAAAAAGAAATTAACATGTAACTGTAAATGTTCAAGACATGTAACTTTACAGAATAGCAGACATTACTTTGTAATACTCATTCATAACTGCATTCATTAGCAAAAGAACAAAACAAACTAGGAATACTAATTGCAATATACAGTGAGGCAAAAAAGTATTTAGTTAGCCACCAATTGTGCAGGTTCTCCCACTTAAAAAGATGAGAGAGGCCTGTAATTGTCATCATAGGTATACCTCAACTATGAGAGACAAAATGTGGAAACAAATCCAGACAATCACATTGTCCGATTTTTGAAAGAATTTATTTGCAAATTATGGTGGAAAATAAGTATTTGGTCAATATCAAAAGTTCATCTCAATGCTTTGTTATATATCCTTTGTTGGCAATGACAGAGGTCAAACGTTTTCTGTAAGTCTTCACAAGGTTGTCACACACTGTTGCTGTATGTTGGCCCATTCCTCCATGCAGATCTCCTCTAGAGAAGTGATGTTTTGGGGCTGTCGCTGGGCAACACGGACTTTCAACTCCCTCCAAAGGTTTTCTATGGGGTTGAGATCTGGAGACTGGCTAGGCCACTCCAGGACCTTGAAATGCTTCTTACGAAGTCACTCCTTCGTTGCCTGGGTGGTGTGTTTGGGATCATTGTCATGCTGAAAGACCCAGCCACGTTTCATCTTCAATGCCCTTGCTGATGGGAGGAGGTTTGCACTCAAAATCACACGATACGTGGCCCCATTCATTCTTTCATGTACAAGGATCAGTCATCCTATTCCCTTTGCAGAGAAACAGCCCCAAAGCATGATGTTGCCATCCCCATGCTTCACAGTAGGTATGGTGTTCTTTGTTTGCAACTCAGCATTCTCTCTCCTCCAAACACGACGAGTTGTGTTTCTACCAAACAGTTCTACTTTGGTTTCATCTGACCATATTACATTCTCCCAATTCTCTTCTGGATTATCCAAATGCTCTCTAGCAAACCTCAGACGGGCCTGGACATGTACTGGCTTAAGCAGGGGGACACGTCTGGCACTGCAGGATCTTAGTCCCTGGTGGCGTAGTGTGTTTGTTACGTTGGTCCCAGCTCTCTACAGGTCATTCACTAGGTCCCCCCGTGTGGTTCTGGGATTTTTGCTCACCATTCTTGTGATCATTTTGACCCCACGGGATGAGATCTTGCATGGAGCCCCAGATCGAGGGAGATTATCATTGGTCTTGTATGTCTTCCATTTTCTAATTATTGCTCCCAGAGTTGATGTCTTCACACCAAGCTGCTTGCCTATTGCAGATTCAGTCTTCCCAGCCTGGTGCAGTTCTTTTAGGTTTCTTTTATACTGATAACAAGTTCAAACAGGTGCCATTAATACAGGTAATGAGTGGAGGACAGATGAGCCTCTTAAAGAAGAAGATACAGGTCTGTGAGAGCCAGAAATTTTGCTTGTTTTTAGGTCACCAAATACTTATTTTCCACCATAATTTGCAAATAAATTCTTTCAAAAATCAGACAATGTGATTGTCTGGATTTGTTTCCAAGTTTGTCTCTCATAGTTGAGGTATACCTATGATGACAATTACAGGCCTCTTTCATCTTTTTAAGTGGGAGAACTTGCACAATTGGTGGCTGACTAAATACCTTTTTGCCCCACTGTACATAAATAGATGCACACGAGGTAGAGCACATCTCACATAACAATGTTTTATTCATGGCTGCAGTGCAGTTCCATATAATAAACTTGTTTGCAATTTCCACTTCTAAATACGTGGGTTTGCCGATTTGGTATTTACAAACGCATGTTCGCCGCTATTAGCGTGCTTTTTCATTCGCATGTTCGCCCAGTTGAGATCTTAATTTACTTAATTGGGCGTCACTAAATGTAGAGCGACCATTACTGCTTTTCTTAGTAAATCAACACCTATATGTTAACAAGAGATAACACATCTCAGTATAGCTTACACAGCGAGAAAAGTGCATATGGATTGGTTGCACTGGATTACTGCACTTATTAAAGCATGACTGGGTTTAGGGACCCTGCTTTAAAGGATTAATTCACCTTTTTAGTAAATGTAAATCTCTATTTTTGAAGTGGGTACCAAGAAAGATCAGGGTAAATCTGTATTGATGCTCAGTTGAGTAGA
Source organism: Lithobates septentrionalis (assembly GCA_037952835.1). Classification (NCBI taxonomy): domain Eukaryota; kingdom Metazoa; phylum Chordata; class Amphibia; order Anura; family Ranidae; genus Lithobates; species Lithobates septentrionalis. Next base: position 55,092 of record JBBDGP010004366.1, on the reverse strand, counting down.
ATATCTAGTATGTGTTTTGCGAATTATGTCCTATTTGTAGAAATAGATTCTACAGATAACATCTCCATGGAGGGCTTTTCGGATGAAGAGCTCTGTGTGCCCTATCCATTTCTGTTGCAAATCCACTTTTGGGTCTTTCAGTTCTGAAAATTCAGAAAGGCCTTTATTCTGATGATGTCTCTGCGACACCTGTTGTCAAGATTTTGCATGTCCCTAATCACAGAATATTGAGTAGTAGTTTGAGATTGAATGTATAGAATTCTTGTTTTGTGGATTTGAGTTCTTCCTCTACAGATTTGAATCTGTTGGCCAAGTGTTGAAAATCAGCCTGTGGGGCCTTAATTTTAGTACGGCAAGTATCACTGATCCCCTGGACTAATAAATGGAAGTCCTTTATTGTGGGTATTTCCCTAATATAGTCCTTCAGCGATAAAGAATCCTTGGGCCATACGTGGAATGTGGAGATTGGGAATCATTCCAGCTGGTAAAGGGGTGGTCTCTGGGCAGGGAGTTTCAGCCAGGTGTATATCCTGTGTGCAGTTAGGGTAGTCTGGTGCGATCCAAAGATTCATGCCTATCCAAAGAGTTTTGAAGTGTAAGTTGGGCAGTAAAGCCCTCCAAAGTGGGGCATCACTAAAAGTATCACTCTAGTCACTCCCAGAAGATAGAAGAGTGGTGGTGGGGGGAGCTAGTCTTGAATCTCAAGATCTAGGGGATCTAGGGGTCCTTCGCGGTTTAGGGAACCTTGATATTGGTGCCTTAGTAAAGTGTTCCCTCTCTGTAATGGGCATGTAGGCATCAGGGAGTCTACATCTGAAGCAGCTGTTGAGCTCACCTTGAGCAGATGGAGCAGGAAGCTGCAGGTTCTCTTCTGAGCTCAACTGAGAAAAGCGTGCTATGGCTGGCTAGCAGGCCCAGTCCAGCAAGGGTGGCTGTATTGTATGTGGCTCTACTGAAGCCTGGAAAGGAATAATTTGTGCAAGCTCCTGAATCTCCTGTGAGAGGTGTCTAGACAAGCTCTCCCTGCCATGTCTGCGTGCTGGTTACTGGGGATGGAGGGGTTAAAGCAAACCTGTTGCTTTGTGCCCTGAATGGACTGTGTAAATCTCAGGACTGAGCATGTGTTTGAGTGGAGCTACAGTCTGAGGGTTTGTCTGGGTGGGCTCCAGTCTCCTGGAAAGGCTGTGCAGGCCGCTGGTTCGGGGAAGGGTGCTGTTGTAGCACACTGAAGGGTCCAGCACCATCTTGACCCCACTGAGAGAGGAAGATCTCATAGATCAAAATAGGCTTTTATGCCCAAATGAGTGGGTGTAGGTGGTTGTGAGGTGGTTCCCATTCTCCGGGCACAGTCTCCTGATTTATGTGTAAGAAGACAACTAGAGAAGCTGTAAACAGTAGGCTGAGTGGAAAGCTCTAACCAGAAGCATACACTATGAATGACATCTGGACCCCCCCCCCCCCCGGTTTATTTTAATTTGATGTTAATAGTGTTAATATGGCCTCTTTTTTTAAATTGAAATTTTTAAAGTGGAGCATTTACTTTTTACTGTTGCCTTTGCATCTTTGTTAGCAGGTCACTGCTGCATCACTTGAGAGGGAAAAACATGAGGGGAAGGAACAATGTGCGCCTAAACTGCCTCGCATTCTATGCACCCCCAATCCCCATAAGTAAAATAAAAAGTAGGTATACACCAGTTAGGCCTATTTTACCTATTAAAATTACCCTGCTTCTGGCAAGTTTTGCACTTAAGTAATCCTCTGCAGTATTCTCATGCTTGCAGTAAAGCACAAGTCTGTGCTCTTTGTCTCCATTTGGACTTAGCCTTGCTTTTTAAAATTGTTCTGCTGCTGTAAAATTTTACACTGCTGTTATCTGCAGTCTCTTAATGTGTGCCATAAAAACCTCTCCATGCTCTTCATAATTTTTTTATTGTTTGCAATGGTATACAATCCCATGGCAGTGTCCAACTTCCCATGTCTTTTTTGACAGTATTATTAGCCCTAAAAATGGCCAGACTGTAACTGCAAGATTCGCCACCTATTGACTTCAATGGGATTTCCTGACGCCACCATGGCAGCACACTAGTGATAGGCTCCGCCTCTCTTCCACTCCCTCAGGACCAGTGAATAGCATAAATTAAAGGTCTACTTAGGCCCCACCCAATTCTTATTTCTTTCCTGATACCTCCACGCACCAGTGTAGAGTAATCAGTACTATGTCCCCACCTCTACCTACGTGCAGCATCCAGCTGGGTTGAGCCTCTCCCAGTGCAAAGTCCCAGTGCTCGGGACTAAATTGCGCTAAACAGCCTGGGAACTCCTTTTGTGGGTCTTGATGGGGTCCTGCAGTGTTTCCGCTTTAGGAACAAAATCTGCCAGTAAGTAAGTGTCTGCGGGCTGAGGCTTAGGTTGGCCAGCTAGTTCATCCCTTGTATCTCACAGGGCTGCCTATCCCCTTTTGTTTTTCTTTTCTGTCTCCCTATATGTTTGCCCTTTTTACCTTGATTTTTCCTTTTCGGTGCCTTCTTTGGCTCCATTTTTTGATTATGTTTGCCCTTTTACATGTTTTCTCTGTGCTGGAGGCGCTCTTGATGACATCATCGTCATCTGCACACACACACTGGCTGGCGGGAATACCGACCGCCATTTTTCTTTTGGGAAAAAATGCCCTCTTGTTAATAATGAGGGTCAGAGTCACAGGGTAGATCTATAGATCACCAGGGATAATTAGACGGGTTCAAACAGCCCTGGAGGTTTTAGTCAGAAGAGCCTCCTTTGCATGGCTCCGGATCGTTCTTCCCTCTGCTTCCTGGGACAGGTGAGCTTTCCTTCAATGCCCTTCCTGTTTGTTTCAGGATTGGCACAAAAAAAAACCACCCTGTGTTTGTATATACAGTCAGGTCCATAAATATTGGGACATCGACACAATTCTAATCCTTTTGGCTCTATACACCACCACAATGGATTTGAAATGAAACGAACAAGATGTGTTTTAACTGCAGACTTTCAGCTTTAATTTAAGGGTATTTACATCCAAATCAGGTGAACAGGGTAGGGATTACAACAGTTTGTATATGTGCCTCCCACTTTTTAAGGGACCAAAAGTAATGGGACAGATTAACAATCATCCATCAAACTTTCACTTTTTAATACTTTGTTGCAAATCCTTTGCAGTCAATTACAGCCTGAAGTCTGGAACGCATAGACATCACCAGACGTTGTGTTTCATCCCTGGTGGTGCTCTGCCAGGCCTCTACTGCAACTGTCTTCAGTTTCTGCTTGTTCTTGGGGCATTTTCCCTTCAGTTTTGTCTTCAGCAAGTGAAATGCATACTCAATCGGATTCAGGTCAGGTGATTGACTTGGCCATAACATTCCACTTCTTTCCCTTAAAAAACTCTTTGGTTGCTTTCGCAGTATGCTTCGGGTCATTGTCCATCTGTACTTTGAAGCCGTCCAATGAGATCTGAAGCATTTTGCTAAATATGAGCAGTTAATATTGCCTGAAACACTTCAGAATTCATCCTGCTACTTTTGTCAGCAGTCACATCATCAATAAATACAAGAGAACCAGTTCCATTGGCAGCCATACATGCCCACGCCATGACACTACCACCACCATGCTTCACTGATAAGGTGGTATGCTTTGGATCATGAGCAGTTCCTTTCCTTTTCCATACTCTTCTCTTCCTCTCTTCTCTTCTTATTTAGATGTTGTTTGGCAAACTCTAATCTGGCCTTCATGTTTTTGAGGCTCACCAATGGGCTTTCTTGTGGTGAACCCTCTGTATTCACTCTGGTGAAGTCTTCTCTTGATTGTTGACTTTGACACACATACACCTACCTCCTGAAGAGTGTTCTTGATCTGGCCAACTGTTGTGAAGGGTGTTTTCTTCACCAGGGAAAGAATTCTTCGGTCATCCATCACAGTTGTTTTCCGTGGTTTCCCGGGTCTTTTGGTGTTGCTGAGCTCACCGGTGCGTTCTTTCTTTTTAAGGATGTTCCAACCAGTTGATTTGGCCACACCAAATGTTTTTGCTATCTCTCTGATGGGTTTGTTTTGTTTTTTCAGCCTAATGATGGCTTGCTTCACTGATAGTGACAGCTCTTTTTATCTCATATTGAGAGTTGACAGCAACAGATTCCAAATGCAAATAGCACACTTGAAATGAACTCTGGACCTTTTATCTGCTCCTTGTAAATGGGATAATGAGGGAATAACACACACCTGCCTATGGAACAGCTGAGCAGCCAATTGTCCCATTACTTTTGGTCCCTTAAAAAGTGGGAGGCACATATACAAACTGTTGTAATTCCTACACCATTCACCTGATTTGGATGTAAACACCCTCAAATTAAAGCTGAATGTCTGCAGTTAAAGCACATCTTGTTTGTTTCATTTCAAATCCATTGTGGTGGTGTATAGAGCCAAAAAGATTAGAATTGTGTCGATGTCCCAATATTTATGGTACCAACAAGTGTCTGGGGAATGCCCAGGAAAAAGCCAAAGTCTACTTACCACCAGCTTGCAGACAACCAAATTGACCTATCTAACAGTAAGCGTTAAAAAAGGGGTTTAGTCCGCACGCATTTGCAAACGCATGCGTGAGCCACAGAGCCACATCACGGCACCCTTGTATCTGTGGTCCTAACACTAAAGTATAAGTGTCCCCACAGTGGAGGCACATGCATTTAATGGATAAATGAGAGCAGGTGGCTGGAGGGGAGCCCACCCCTCCTTAAAGGTACAGGAGCACACCAAACACCCAGCAATAGCACAATGGCTGCAAAGGTGTTGGTGCACTGCTGGACCAATACAAACACTCACGTGATAACAAAAGCTTACCACCACTCTCATTTATAGCTGGCTATCGCAGTTACTTTTGGTCCCTTAAAAAGTGGGAGGCACATATACAAACTGTTGTAATTCCTACACCATTCACCTGATTTGGATGTAAACACCCTCAAATTAAAGCTGAAAGTCTGCAGTTGAAGCACATCTTGTTCGTTTCATTTCAAATCCATTGTGGTGGTGTATAGAGCCAAAAAGATTAGAATTGTGTCGATGTACCAATATTTATGGACCTGACTGTATGTGTGTATGCACATATTTGTATGTGTATGTATGGGCAACCATTTATTTATTTCACTTAGACTTTTGTTTAAAAAAACAAACAAAAAAAAAACACTTTTTCTTTTTTTAGTTACCAATGTATATTTTTCTCTTTCATCTCTAAACCTTTCACTCTCTGATGCTATTTTCCTTTTCAGCTATCCTTGTTTTTTTCAGTTAGCCATCCTATTTGTCCTCAAACCATGAGTCAGTCACCATTTATACAAAAGACCTTCAAATTCAAAGGTGGGAGGCCATCATGTGCAGCTAGTTATTTATCACTAGTGTGCTGCCCTGTTGGCATCAGGAAAACAAAAAATTGTATCAAATACTTACCGTAATTTTCCTTTCCTGACGCCAAACTATGGCAGCATACGGACCCACGCTTGTACGTTTCGGTATGTAGCTAATTACAAACAATGGGGTGGGGCCTAACTAGGCCTTTAATTTATGCTATTCACTGGTCCTGAGGGAGTGGAAGAGAGGCCGAGCCAATCACTAGTGTGCTGCCATGGTTTGGCGTCAGGAAAGGAAAATTATGGTAAGTATTTGATACAATTTTCCGTTTTGCTGCTAAGTTCGGGTTCACCAAATTTTTAACATGATTCAGCAAATCCTTGTCAGATCCAACCTGGGCAGTTTTGTCTTTAACCACTTCAGCCCCAGAAGATTTGGCTACTCAATGACCAGGCCATTTTTTGCGATACGGCACTACGCTGCTTTAACTGACAATTGCGCGGTCGTGCGATGTTGTACCCAACAAAATTTACTTCCTTTTTTTCCCACAAATAGAACTTTCTTTTGGTGGTATTTGATCACCTCTGCAGTTTAAATTTTTTGCGCTATAAACAAAAAAAGAGCGACAATTTTGAAAAAAACACAATATTTTTTACTTTTTGCTATAATAAATATCCCAATTTAAAAAAACAAAAAACACATTTTCTCCTCAGTTTAGCCGTCATGTAATGTTCTACATATTTTTGTTAAAAAAAAAATCGCAATAAGCATATATTGATTGGTTTGCGCAAAAGTTATAGCGTCTACAAAATAGGGGAAAGATTTATGGCATTTTTATTATTATTTTTTTTAATAGTAATGGCAGTAGTCTGCGATTTTTATCGGGACTGTGATATTGACAAATTGGACACTTTTGACACATTTTTGAGACCATTGACAATTATACAGCTATCAGTGTTATAAAAATGCACTGATTACTGTATAAATGTCACTGGCAGGGAAGGGGTTAACACTAGGGGGCGATCAAGGGGTTAACACTAGGGGGCGATCAAGGGGTTAACTGTGTTTTGCTCATTTTGGCGCTCTGACTTCTTTTAAGTGCAATGGAGGGATTTGGGGTCTTTTAGATCCCTACATAAAGAGTACCTGTCACCACCTATTACTGCCACAAGGGATGTTTACATTTCTTGTGACGGCAATAAAAGTGATCAGAGTTTTTTTTTTTAAGGGACAATATAAAAAAATTCAAATTAAAATAAAATTAAAATAAAATAAATAAGAAAGAAAAAAAATTATAATTTTAAAGCGCTCCGTCCCTGCGTGCTCACACAGCAAAGAAAGGGCATACGTAAGTCGCGCCCGCAAATGTAAACGGTGTTTAAATCACACATGTGAGTGATCGTCAGAGTGAGAACAATAATTCTAGCACTAGACCTCCTCTGTAACTCTAACCTGGTAATCGTTAAATTTTTAAAAAACATCGCCTATGGAGATTTTTAGGTACCGTAGTTTGTTGACATTCCATGAGTGTGCGCAATTTCAAACCATGACATGTTAGGTATCTATTTACTTGGTGTAACATCATCTTTTACAATATACACTATATATGCACAGCAGAAGATCCTGGCTCAGCAGAAGATCCTGGCTCAGCAGCAGATCCTGGTTCAGCAGAAGATCCTGGCTCAGCAAAACCTGGCACAGCAGAAGATCCTGGTTCAGCAGAAGATCCTGGCTCAGCAAAACCTGGCACAGCAGAAGATCCTGGTTCAGCAGAAGATCCTGGCTCAGCAGAAGATCCTGGTTCAGCAGAAGATCCTGACTCAGCAAAACTTGGCACAGCAGAAGATCCTGGCTCAGCAGCAGAAGGCTAATGCAATCCTGCAAGAAACAAATGTGCTGTTGGCTCTCCAGCAGCAGCAGACTAATGCAAATCAGTAAAAAACTGCTTTGGCTCATTAACCCTAAGCAAGGGGAAGCCAGGTGGACCCAAAGTTGGCAGACAAACGGTTGTCCTATTTATTGTCTGTTACATAGTTAGTCGGGTTGAAAAAAGACACAAGTCAATCCAGTTCAAACAACAGAATAAAATACAGTGGAACCTTGGTTTACGAGTAACGCGGTTAATGAGCGTTTTGAAAGACGAGCAACTTTTTTAAAAAAAACCTGACTCGGTTTGCGAGTGTTGTCTCGCAAAACGAGCAGGATTCAAGCCAATATGGTGTGCAGTACCGCATTTGGCCAGAGGTCCGGGGGCACCGGTGACACTCGGAACGGTTCGGAGCTGTTCTGAAACACTCGGAAATACTCGGAAACACTTTGAAATGAAAGGCTCCCGAGTGTTTTCGAGCCTTTCCGAGTTCAGCGGAGCTGTCCCCGAGTATTTCCAAGGCTCTCTGGCGCCCCCCCACCTCTGGCCATATGCGGTATTGCATGCAATAGAAGTCAATGCGGAACTAATTATCTTTGTTTCCATTGACTTCTATGGGGAAACTCGCTTTGATATGCAAGTGCTTTGGATTACAAGCATTCTCCTGGAACGGATTATGCTCGTAAATAGAAGGTTCCACTGTAAACTAATAGAAAACCTTCATATACACAATCCTATATCCACAGTTGATTCAGAGGAAGGCAAAAATACATCAATAAAGCATGATCCAATTTGCTCCAGGGAAGAAAAAATCCTTTCTGATCCACTAGGATGCAAGTGGATATTCCCTGGATCAACAAAACTTGGTGTTGCTACTTAGTAATGGTAATATCCAGTTATATGTTGTGCATTTAGGAATGAATCCAGCCCTTTTTTAAAAGCAATCTACTGAGCTGGCCAGAATTGGGAGTCTATTTCGGATTTTCACAGCTCCTACTGTGAAGAAGCTTTTCCGTATGTGGAGGTTAAATCTCTTTTCCTCCAGACAAAAAAAGTGCCCCATTGTCCTATGTAATGACCTGGTTCACTTTATGGACCACCTATGTATTTATATATGGTGATGATATTCCCCCATTATTCACCTCTTCCTAAGAAAGAATAAGACCTCATGCACACTGGATGTTATAAAAACGTCAGTAGCGTTAGCTGTAGAAAGCTGTAGCTGTTGAATGAGCTTTGCAGCATTTTTGTAGTAGCGTTTTTTTTAGCATTTTTAGCATTTTTTAGCATTTGCGTTTTTGAACTTCTTGTAGTTGGTGACCAGGTTTGCACACATCTCAGCTGGGATTTTGGTCCACTCTTCTTTACAGATTTTCTCTAAATCCTTAAAGGGTAAGTTCACCTTTACAGAAAAATCTGTATGGTGAGCTTACACAAGACCCCCTCCTCACTCCCCCCCAGTCCCACTAAACCTGGAGTCCGGCCATCACCCGCTAGGAGACACCGGGTCGCTGCCTCACCGGTCTGTGGCTTAGAAATCCCCCGCAGCTTAATCTCCAAAACGTACCTTGTCAGGAGGTACATTTAGGAGCATTCTCATTGGACAGCGTCGTCACATGGGTGGCGCGACCAATCAGAACCCACGTAGCCCGTCCTGTCAACGCAGGCGAAGAGGAGGGAAAGCCGCAGGGATTTCAAATCCCTGGATTGGTACAGCGGCGATACGATCTGTCAGTGTGGGGGATCGCCAGGACTCCAGGTTAGCGGGACCAGGTGCAATGGAAAGGGGGTCCAGTGTAAGTTCACCTTACAGACTTTCTGTAAAGGTGAACTTACACTTTAAGATTTTTTGGTTGTCTCTTGGCAACTCGAAGTTTCAGCTCCCTCCATTTTCTATAGAATTAAGGTCTGGAGACTGTCTAGGCCACTCCAAGACCTTAATGTACTTCTTCTTGAGCCACTCCTTTGTTGTCTTGGCGGTATGTTTTGGGTCATTGACATGCTAGAAGACCCATCCACGACCCATCTTCAGTGTTCTGGCTGAGGGAAGAAGGTTCTCATCCAAGACTTTACAATACATGGCCCCGTCCATTGGCCCCTCAATGCGGCAAAGTCAGTCTGCACTAGATATGTGCAGTTTGTTTCGTTCCGAATTGAAATTCAGACAAATTGTCATTTTTCGGAAATTCGGATGTATTGGAATTTCCGAATTACAATAGTACCGAATTTGAACGAATCCAAACTAACGAAAAAAAAATTTTGGATGGAATTTGAATCGATTTGAATAGCTTTCAAATTCGAAAGTTTTAGAATTCGAAAAGTCTTCGAATTAGAATAGTTTTTGAATTCAAATTTGAACAGTTTTCAAATTCGAATAGTTTTCAAATTTCCAAAGATAATAAAATAGAATAGAAAATAAAGGAATATAATAGAATAGAAAAGAAAAGAACAGAAATTAAAGGAATAGAATAGAAAAAATAGAATAGAATAAAAAAAAGGATTGAATAAAATAAAAAGAATATAACAATCTTCTGAAATTCTAATTTCAAATGGAAGAAATTTGAATTTGAATACATAAGAAAAGAAAAGAATAAAAAAGAATAGAATAGAAAAAAAGAATAGAATAGACTATAATAGAATAGAAAAGAATAGAATTAGAAAAACAATAGAATAGAATAGAATAGAATAGACAAAATATAACCATTTCCCAAAATTCAAATAAAATCAATTTGAATAGAATAGAAAAGAATAGATTAGAATAGAATAGAAAGAATATAACCATCTTTCCCGAAATTCAAATTTTGAATAAAATAAATTTGAATTTGAATAGAAAAGAAAAGAATAGAAAGGGATAGAATATAAAATAATAGAATAGAATAGAAAAGAATGGAATAGAATAAACAAATAGAAAAATAATAGAATGAAAAAAAACAATACAATAGTATAGAAAGAATATAACCATTTCCCAAAATTCAAATAGAATCAATTAATTTTGAATATAATAGAAAAGAATAGATTTGAATAGAAAGATGGTTATATTCTTTCTATTCTATTGTTTTTTTTCTATACTATTCTGTTATTTTCTATTCTAATCTATTCTTCTCTATTCTATTCAAAATCTAATTTCTATTCTATTCTATTGTTTTTCTTAAATATATACTTTTCTATTCTATTCTTTTCTATTTGAATTTCAGATGATGGTTATATTCTATTTTATTCTATTTTTTAAAATTTTATTCTATTCTATTCGTTTCTATTCTATTCTGCTCTATTTACTCTTTTATTTTGTTCTATTTTACTCTATTATATTCTATTCTTTTATTTTCTATTCTATTCAATTTTTTTCTATTCCATTCCTTAATTTTCTATTCTATTTTATTCTCTTTGGAAATTAGAAAACGATTCAAACTTGAAAACTTTTCGAAATTGAAAACTTTTCGAATTCATAAACTATTCGAATTCTAAAACCATTCAAAACTATTTGAAAACTATTCGAATTCAAAAACTATTATAATTCGAAAACTTTTCAAATTCGAATACTGTGTTCTGTTTTACTCTCTCATATTATATTCTTTTATTTTGTGTTATATTGTTTTCTATTCTCTATCAATTTGAATGAAAATTCCAAAAATTCTAATTGATTCGAATTCCGTAAACAAATTAAATGGGTTAAACAAATTTAACGAAACAAATTTATGTAAATAATGAATCGAAAGGAAAGGAAACTAAACAAATGTTTCTGTTCTGCACAGGTCTAGTCTGAACCTTTAGCAAAGAAACCGCCCCAAAGCATCATGTTTCCACCTCCATGCTTGACTGTAGGCGTGGTGTTCTTAGTGCCATAGACAGCATTTTTCTACCTCCAAACATGGTGAGTCCCCCTCCTCAAGAAGGCACATATTTAGTCATGCCAATGACCATCTAAATGATTCAGAGAAGGATTGGGAGAAAGAGCTGTGGTCAGATAAGACCAAAATTGAACTCTTTGCCATTAATTCGACTCGCCGTGTTTGGCTGACTATGACCCTAATGCCACGTACACACGTGCGCAATGTCCGACAGAAAAAGTCAGACGGCATACTGATCGTGTGTATGCCTCATCGGACTTCTTTTTTCGAAAAATCTGACGGACCTAGAAATGGAACATGTTCTAAATATTTCCGACGGACCCAATTCCTATCGGGAAAACCGATCGTCTGTATGCTGGTCCGATGGACCAAAAAAGACGCATGCTCTAAAGCAAGTACGAGACGGAAGCTATTGGCTACTGGCTATTGAACTTCCTTTTTCTAGTCCCGTTGTAAGTATTGTACGTCACTGCGTTCTTGACGGTCGGACTTTGGTGGTACTTTGGGTTGACCGTGTGTAGGCAAGACCGCTTGAATGGAATTCCGTCGGAGTTCCGTCGGAGAAACCGTCAGAGTTTATTACGACGGCTGAACCGGTCGTGTGTGTACGCGGCATAAGAACACCATCCCAAAAAATGCACTTTAGACTACAAGAAGCTTCTGCTTTATTCCAGAGGAACCATGGAGAATGGTGTGAAGTGAAGGAGGCAGCACAACTGTCTTTTTAAAGGATAAGTTCACCTCACAGAAAAATCTGTATGGTGAACTTACACTGGACCCCCACCTCACCCCCCCGGTCCCGCTAACCTAGAGCCCAGCGATTACTCGCTAGGAGAACTCGTATAGCCGCCTCACCGGCCTGGGGCTTAGAAATCCCCTCGGCTGAATTTCCTAAACGTACCTTGTCAGGAGGTACATAAAGGAGCATTCTAATTGGTCGGCGCCATCACAAGGGAGGTGCCGACCAATCAGAACCGGCATAGCCCATCCTGTTACCACAGGCGAAGAGGAGAGAAAGCCGCAGGGATTTCAAAACCCTGGACTGGTAAAGCGGCGATACGATGTGTCAGAACGGGTGATCGTCAGGACTCCAGGTTAGCGGGACCAGGTGCTATGGGAAGAGGGTCCAGTGTAAGTTCACCTTACAGATTTTCTGTAAGAGTGAACTTACACTTTAACAAGACTTTTATCCAATTAACCAGCAAAACAATACAAAACAAATTCAGTAGTTCCAAGTCATACTAGACTGCTCCTTTTCAAGGAAAGGCCAAGGACGAACTTTTCCTAAAAAACAGGGGCCTCTATTGTTCACCTGGTCTCTAATGCCGCGTACACACGAGCGGACATTACGGCGGACTTTGCCCGGCGGACTTTTCGACGTACTTTCCGACGGACTTTGTGAATGAACGGACTTGCCTACACACAATCCACCAAAGTCCGTCGAATTCGTACGTGATGACGTACGACCGGACTAAAACAAGGAAGTTCATAGCCAGTAGCCAATAGCTGCCCTAGCGTGGCTTTTTGTCCGTCGAACTAGCATACAGACGGCGGACTTTTCGACCGGACTCGATTTCAACGGATACATTTAAAACAAGTTTCAAATCTAATTCCGTTGAACTTTTGAGAAAACAAAGTCCGCTGGAGCCCACACACATCGAATTGTCCGACGAAATCCAGTCCGCCGGGCAAAGTCCGCCGTAATGTCCGCTCGTGTGTACGCGGCATAACTTGTTCCAGACTGGGAGGTTAGGCCTATTTGTCCATAACTAGCAGGTTCCTGTTCCAATTTACAAGTACTACCCATCTGGGCACCTCTGTGACACAGACAATGGTACACTATATATAGCACTCTTCCGCCCCAAGATGGCTATCCATGTCTTAAGAGAACTATGTGTCTCATTAGACAATGTTTCCCTGAAGATGACTCTCAGAGTCCATGTCCAGAAAACACACTAGTCCTATGTCGTGCACCCTCTAGCACGCTACTCTAGTAAGCATGTGACCACTCTGTTTACTACTAGAAAGTACGGTAAATTAGAAAGTGATTTAGCTGTCATTTGATTGCTGAATCATTTCCACGATCACGATTTACCTTGGGCTTAGGGCATGAAGTCCTCTGCAGTTACATTACATAGGCAGAACATTGACAAGCTAAAGTAAGATGTTTTTACACTGTATATCCTAGAAACTGAACGTATCTACAACACATAATTAGAATACTTTACAGGCATATGTTCTCAGGTCGCTTGCTTGGAAATGTGATCATCATTGATTGATTTGCTTCTGATGGATCGGATCCTACACAGTATGGTTGAGAAGTCGACATTTATATAACTGGAGTCAGGGCTTCTACTGGAGGTAGATACCATACTAGGGGCACCTCATCCATCTGGTGCATTTCTCCAACTCAAGGTCAGTGGTTTCTGCTAGAAACAGTAGAACCTGTACTGAAAAGACATTGGTGTAGACCAGGGATCCTCAAAGTATGGCCCTCCAGCTGTTGCGGAACTACACATCCCATGAGGCATTGTAAAACTCTGACATTCACAGACATGACTAGGCATGATGGGAATTGTAGTTCTTGAACAACTGGAGGGCCGTAGTTTGAAGACCCCTGGTGTGGATGGTTGATGCTTGCGAAATCCAATGGAGTAAACATTCCCCATTAAGCACATTAAAAAAAAAAAAAATTCACAGTAAAATATTTGTTAAAATTTTTACCCACTCACTTGCAGTTTACAGCATTCAATACTGATGGCTCCTGTATCTCGGGGCTGCTTCCCTGAAGTTTCAGTCTTCAAAGGAAAGCGTTAACATTGGACAGTGCAGTCTTGAGTCAGTCTAAAGCTGGATACACACTATACAATTTTCTTTGGATTTTTTTCCTTTAGATTTACCAAAACCATATAATATGAGGTCAAACCTAAACACTCAATTTGTATGCAATCAGGTAGGCCCTTGCACTAGATGGTTGAAGGTAAATCTAAATTAAATCAAACAACAAAAGTTGTATAGTGTGTATCTAAGAGGGCACACCACTTATTGCCTACTGATCATGCATGCGGCCTCTGCATATGTTATTAGGTCACAGGGTTTTGATTCCACTCATTCAACTTCTTCAGAAGAGATTATGCTTGTCTAACCTTAGTGCTAGGAGTTAGCAAAAGAACAGCTACCTACTGTGTTTTTGGGGTTTTAATAAAGCACTTTTATACATTAGGTACTGTATATTTAACGTACAATATATATATATATATATATATATATATATATATATATATATATATATATACAGTATCTCACAAAAGTGAGTACACCCCTCACATTTCTGTAAATATTTTATTATATCTTTTCATGTGACAACACTGAAGAAATGACACTTTGCTACAATGTAAAGTAGTGAGTGTACAGCTTGTATAACAGTGTAAATTTGCTGTCCCCTCAAAATAACTCAACACACAGCCATTAATGTCTAAACTGCTGGTAACAAACGTGAATACACCCCTAAGTAAAAATGTCCAAATTGGGCCCAATTAGCCATCTTCCCTCCCCGTTGTCATGTGACTCGCTGGTAACAAAAGTGAGTACACCCCTAAGTGAAAATGTCCAAATTGGGCCCAATTAGCCATTTTCCCTCCCCAGTGTCATGTGACTCGTTAGTGTTACAAGGTCTCAGGTGTGATTGTTTGATATACTATGGTTGGAGGATCTCCCATTCTCTTTTTATTGCTGTAAATATTGCTCTCTGTAAAAGACCAGTGTAATTAGAAAAAGTGTAAGCCGGACCTTCAGAGCACATGGGTCGGATGATGTAATCGGCTGCATACACTCTGAATATCTCCTAAACTGTGCAAGTTTAGGAGATATTCACAGTACCTACAGGTAAGCCTTTTTATAGGCTTACCTGTAGGTACAAGTGGTAGTACCGAGTTTACTACCACTTTAACACCACAAACAATAAAGATAACATAACATATGAATCAATACAAAATCCTTGGCAAGTATCCCATCCATCTGCACGTTTCTTGGGTTCTACCTGCTTCTTCAGGAGGGGGGAACCCCAAAAGGTAAGTGCTCTGTTTCACAAGAGTAATCATAATGTGGTTGTATACAACAGTATTAACAGTGTCCATAGGAATCTGGAATGACAATGAAATTACAAGCTCCAAAATAAAACCATTACTAAACATTTATATCTTTTGATTATATAAGTAAGTAGTAGCTCTCATACCACGACTATCGATATAGTGACAGATACGATTCATATACAGTACATATGCACAAACTATACTAGTAACTATACAAGTGAGAGCCATACACACATGCATAAACATTAAGATAAAGGAGTATCTTTTTATTTATTTTTTCACACTGGTTTAATTATGACACCTAATATAGTGTTGATTACGATTTTTAACATATTGGCATTTCTTAGAATTTGTACACTTTGAAATTTTACACAAACGTAACTTTAACTTTTGCACTGGATTTTATATTTTTGCACCTAATATATTGCTAATCAGGATTGTAAAAAACTGGCACGCTTTCTTTTTTCCTCACTTAAACTATCCAGTGAGGTTAGGTTTTTTGTTTTTTTTTCCTTTGGGTGTTTGGAGATATAGGGATGTCCCTGTTTGAATAGTTAGGTCCTTGCTGAAGTACAAAGGCATTTGCTTGTATATCATTATTAACTAAAATATGGACTAATGTAGGGTAAGCGATGGAGTACCACCCCTCCTTTCTGTTTTTTCTTTTTCTTTTCCCCCTTCCCTTGGTGTTATATTTTAGACGAATAAATAAGAGGTACCGTATTTAAATGAATAAATAATATATGTATGTCAACATGGGTCGCAGGTAGATATTGTAATCTATGGTGGTGACATTGTATGATGGAATACGTCTTAACCACTTCCCGACCGGCGCAGTCAGCAGAATGGCATGGACAGGCAAATGGGCATACAGGTACGTCCCTTTAAATTTGCCGCCGTGCCCCGCGATCGTCTCACGGGAGGAAGAACGGGGAGATGCAACAAGCATCTCGCTGTTCTGCCTAGTGACCGTGTCACTGATCTCTGCTCCCTGTGATCGGAGCAGAGATCAGTGACGTGTCACACACAGCCACGCCCCCCCACAGTTAGAAACACGCCCCCAGGACACACTTAACCCCTACACTGCCACCTAGTGGTTAACCCCTTCACTGCCAGTGTCATTTACACAGGAATCAGTGCATTTGTAAAGCACTGATTGCTGTATAAATGACAATGGTCCCAAAAATGTGTCAAAATTGTCCGATGTGTCCGCCATAATGTTGCAGTCATGATAAAAATCGCTGATTGCCGCCATTACTAGTAAAAAAAGAATTATTAATAAAAATGCCATAAAACTATTCCCTATTTTGTAAACGCTATAACTTTTGCGCAAACCAATCAATAATCACTTATTGCGATTTTTTTACCAAAAATATGTAGAAGACTACGTATCAGCGTAAACTGAGGAAAAAAAATGTTTTTTTATACATTTTTAGGGGATATTTATTATAGCAAAATGTAAAAAATAATGTGTTTTTTTTTTCAAAATTGTCGCTCTATTAATGTTTGTAGCGCAAAAAATAAAAACCGCAGGGGTGATCAAATACCACCAAAAGAAAGCTCTATTTGTGGGAAAAAAGGGACGTCAATTTTGTTTGGAAGCCACGTCGCACGACCGCGCAATTGTCAGTTAAAGCGACGCAGTGCCCAATCGCAAAAAGTGCTCTGGTCTTTGGCCAGCAAAATGGTCCGGGGCTTAAGTGGGTAATAAAAATGTATCAAATTAAATAAAAAACTCCTTTATATACTGTCTGCATACAGAATATTTGAAATAAAATTAACACAATATCTGTGCCTCCTTAAGGCCCTATTGAACCTTCAAGATTTGTTTTTTAAAGTTATGGGGGGAAAAAGGGTTAAAAAAAAAAAAAAGTAAAAAAAAATGCATCAAGTGTTAAAAATTTATATGATATAATTGATGCTTTTTTTTCCATATTGTTTAAAAAAAAACTAAAAAAAAGACATAATACACTAGGTAATAAGCAAAAAAACACACATAAACGAGGGAAAGGCCACTCCAAAATCACGCATATTGCACATGTCCAAGGCATGTCAATGCACATCACAACGCGTGCATAGGTGTAAATCAAGTCTCAATGCTGTCAGTAAACACCATGATAGTTTTGCTACAGGCATCCTTTAAAAACATGTACAATTCACTGAAGCTAAGTAATTGCTAAATTCCAAAGGTTTACAACACACTATGCTATTCACAGCCAGGCTTAAAGATGTGCATCCAAATTGGACCACTTTTTTTTCATCAACCCACAGGATGTCATCTGCTGGATTACTGTGAATTCCACCGACATTTCCACCCTAGGTTGATCCTACTTGGACAGTATCAGCAACTGTTGTTGGAGGTCTGTTGCTTTCTGTTAGAATACTGGCTACATTTTCTTAAAGTGTCTGTCCAGCCAAAACTGTTCTTCCTTTTTAGTTTTGAGTAGAGTGGGAAAGGCTGATAACCACTTTCGGTTTTAACTGTTAACCAGTCCTCACTTAGAGAGGTTTCCCCTCTCTTAAGCATCCCATAGATGATGCAATTATCTTTCCTTCCACCACGAGTGGAAGGAAATTAATTTGCTCAATTCCCCCATCAACAATGCTATTACGCTGTGCTGGCGGGGAACCATGGGTTGCAGGAAAGAAAATCACTTGATTCCTCCATCAAAACAGTCAGTGTTGATGGGGGATTCCCGCCTATGGAGCTATTGTGTTCTCCCGGCTGGGGGGGGGGGGGGGGGGGGCAGAGAGCCGTCCCTGCCAGGAGAAAACAGTGATTACTGCTAACAGCTATGGCCACTGGCAATAATAACATGGTAAAAATCCATTGATGGATCTACTTGGGTACAATCAGCCTGCTCATAGCTGGTTCAAATCTTAGCCGGTCCAGCAGGGACCAGCCAAGATTGGATTCATCCATGACCAGCTTTACTTAAGTGGAGGGAGACTAAAACTCCCCAACAGCTTTTTAGGCCCCATTCACACCTCAGCGTTTTGTAGCTGGAAGCTTGAAGCTCCAAAATGCTGGAGGAGAAAAGAATCAATTGTTCTCTATGAAGATGGTTTACATCTCCACTCCAAGTCACCTGAAGCCAAATGCTGAAGCTCAAAAAAGCTCTGGAGCTTTTTTTGTAGCTTGAACCGGGCAGATTTGAGCATTTTTGCCATGTTTTTATTCTGATAGGAATAAATAAAAACACGCCATTTGCACGTTTTTGTGCGCATTCATGCGTTTTGTCACGTGTTTTTGCGCGATTTTCTGCTCAAATGAAAATTGTAAAACATAAAATAGTAATAATTTATGAATAAATAAATGTAAAATAAATACACAAATAACTAAAAATCATCATAAATAAAATAAATAATGTGTAATAATATATAGATAAATAATACTTAACCCCTAACCTTAAAAAATAATAAATAAATTAGTATAGTTATTAATAATAATAATAAAATAATGTAAACACCCAAACCTGAAAAAAATGATTAATAATAATGCTGTATTTATTTATTTTGTTTAGTTATTTATTATTATTTTTTATTGTTTAGGGGTTAAGCTTAGGGGTTAATTATTTATTTATTATCACCTAGTATTTATTTAATGAATTAATTTTTTATTTATTTATGATTATTTATGTATCTATTTTACATGTATTTATTCATTTTTTATTATTATTATTATTAGTAGTAATAGTAGTAGTAGTATTAACACCCTAACAATAAATAAATAAATAACACTAACCCATAATCCTAAGCCTAACCCCAACTCCTAATCCTAACCCTAACCTAACCTTATCTTTAACCCCTTACCCTAACGAAAAAAATAAAAATAATAAATGAATAATAAAAATAAAAAAAGAAATAAAAGTGAATGGAAAAGCTAAACAAGCTGAAATACCTAGCAACAAATGATGCAACAGATGAGTTTTCTCTACTTGCTAAAAAAAAAATGTCAAAGCTCAAAATCAAGTCACACATAACAATGCGCCAAAATATTGCATAAAAACGTGCAAAAAAATAAATAAAGAGCTACACTCGGGTGTGAATGCAGCCTTATTGTTCTCTGTGTCCCTATTGCAGATTTTACCTCACTTTCTATCTGCTAAAACTATTGTCACCATGACAAGTAACTAGTAACAAGTAAACCTGCAGGTGGTCTAATCCCTCCATGATATCCTACACAAAAAGTAAAGTTTTGAACCTAGAACCAATACTTCATTTTAATCTTTCAGTCCAGCAGGCTAGACCATAATTATTCTACATGTGAGGTTTGCTTATCCTTATTAGACCCAAATTGGATAAAACATAGATTTTTGACCTGCTATTCAATTTGAGTTATGCTCTTCAAGGTAAACTTGAAGCTCATGGTTAAAACCTGCTCAATGTTATCTTGGATTGAGCAGAGGACTCTTTGATTTACTAAAGGCAAATAGACAGTGCGCTTTAGAAGTGCAGTTGCACTAATTTTCCCCAGAGCTTGATGTGGGATCCTCCGCTCAAAGAGGGGCTTAAAACAGAGTGCTAGTGTCTCATTACCTCCAGGAAGAGAAGAGCCCCAGGTGCTGGCTAAATGCTGGTGCAAGTAGAAGAGAACAAGAAGACCTGGACAGCCGCACACCGGAAGGGATAAATCCGTCTTTTTATTCAAAATACAGGATCATGGGGTACACAAAACACGACTGTGGGGTGGTACAAAAATAGCTGACGAGTTTCGCACTTACACCAAGTGCTTATTCATAGCTGGCTAAAATAGGAATGAAAAGCCATATATATACTAAAAATATTAGAACATGTGACCATGCAATGGTGAGAAAATACAAAACAGCTGAGAAGCAGCTGTATGAGATCTCCGCACCTGCTGCTGGTTAGTAAATCTAAAATGGAAATCCCCATAGCAAGTAGGCATAGAAACAACAATTTGGAGATGTAATAAAATAAAATAAAGTGAAAAAATGAATGAGATAAAAATAAGTGTTAAAATAGTGTGATATCCATAAATGTATGAAATATACATATAATGAATGAGCAAATGTGAAAAAATGTGTGTGGTGAAATGTGTTATAATGTAAGCTCGCATATATATTTCGTTGTACTTATATCCATATTTTTACAACTAAAACTAGCTGCTTAATACAAATGATCAAACATATATTTTTAAGTCTTTGCAGAGCGTTTCAATATAGTTCTGCTAAGAAGCCTCTGGATTGGCGTTTTTTCCTCATACGCCATTCCAGTACCCCAATTTTATTCAGTTAGGTTTTGAACCAATATATGCACATGGATATATATATCTTTGTTTAACCACTTGACGACCGCCGCACGACGATGTACGTCGGCAGAGTGGCACGGGCAGGCAAAAGGGCTTACATGTACGTCCTTGCCTTTCCGCAGGTGGGGGGTCCGATCGGACCCCCCCGGTGCCAGCGGCGGTCAGATTCAGGTCAGGGGCGATCAAAGGTGAGGGGGAGGCCACTCATTCGTGGCTCCCCCCTTGCGATCGCTCCTGGCCAATGACAGACTTCCTCGGCTTCTGTAATGTAAACAGAAGCGGAGGAAGTGATGTCACCTCTCCTTGGCTCGGCAGTTTCCGTTCCGGCGCAGAGGAGAGAAGACTGTAATGTGAGTGCACCAAACACACACACAGTAGAACATGCCAGGCACACATTACACCCCCCTTTACCCCCCGACCCCCCCCCCCATATCACCCCTCCCCCCCCTGTCACACTGACACCAAGCAGTTTTTTTTATTTTTGATTACTGCATGGTGTCAGTTTGTGACAGTTAGTGTGTTAGGGCAGTTAGGGTTAGCCCCCTTTAGGTCTAGGGTACCCCCCTAACCCCCCTAATAAAGTTTTAACCCCTTGATCACCCCCTGTCGCCAGTGTCACTAAGCGATCATTTTTCTGATCGCTGTATTAGTGTCACTGGTGACGCTAGTTAGGGACGTAAATATTTAGGTTCGCCGTCAGCTTTTTATAGCGACAGGGACCCCCCTTGATTGCCCCCTAGTTAACCCTTTCACCACTGATCACCGTATAACCGTTACGGGTGATGCTGGTTAGTTCGTTTATTTTTTATAGTGTCAAGGCACCCGCCGTTTATTACCGAATAAAGGTTTAGCCCCCTAATCGCCCGGCGGTGATATGCGTCGCCCCAGGCAGCGTCAGATTAGCGCCAGTACCGCTAACACCCACGCACGCAGCATACGCCTCCCTTAGTGGTATAGTATCTGAACGGATCAATATCTGATCCGATCAGATGTATACTAGCGTCCCCAGCAGTTTAGGGTTCCCAAAAACGCAGTGTTAGCGGGATCAGCCCAGATACCTGCTAGCACCTGCGTTTTGCCCCTCCGCCCGGCCCAGCCCAGCCCACCCAAGTGCAGTATTGATCGATCACTGTCACTTACAAAACACTAAACGCATAACTGCAGCGTTCGCAGAGTCAGGCCTGATCCCTGCGATCGCTAACAGTTTTTTTGGTAGCGTTTTGGTGAACTGGCAAGCACCAGTGGCCTAGTACACCCCGGTCGTAGTCAAACCAGCACTGCAGTAACACTTGGTGACGTGGCGAGTCCCATAAGTGCAGTTCAAGCTGGTGAGGTGGCAAGCACAAGTAGTGTCCCGCTGCCACCAAGAAGAAGACAAACAGGCCCGTCGTGCCCATCATGCCCTTCCTGCTGCATTCGCCAATCCTAATTGGGAACCCACCGCTTCTGCAGCACCCGTAATTCCCCCATTCACATCCCCAACCAAATGCAGTCAGCTGCATGAGAGGCATTTTCTTTATGTCCTCCCGAGTACCCCTACCCAACGAACCCCCCCAAAAAAGATGTTGTGTCTGCAGGAAGCGCGGATTCAGGCGTGACACCCGCTATTATTGTCCCTCCTGTCCTGACAATCCTGGTCTTTGCATTGGTGAATGTTTTGAACGCTACCATTCACTAGTTGAGTATTAGCGTAGGGTACAGCATTGCACAGACTAGGCACACTTTCACAGGGTCTCCCAAGATGCCATCGCATTTTGAGAGAGCCGAACCTGGAACCGGTTACAGTTTTTAAAAGTTAGTTACAAAAAAAAGTAAAAAAAAAAAAAAAAATATATAAAAAAATAAATAAATAGTTGTCGTTTTATTGTTCTCTCTCTCTCTATTCTCTCTCTATTGTTCTGCTCTTTTTTACTGTATTCTATTCTGCAATGTTTTATTGTTATTATGTTTTATCATGTTTGTTTTTCAGGTATGCAATTTTTTATACTTTACCGTTTACTGTGTTTTATTGTTAACCATTTTTTTGTCTTCAGGTACGCCATTCACGACTTTGAGTGGTTATACCAGAATGATGCCTGCAGGTTTAGGTATCATCTTGGTATCATTCTTTTCAGCCAGCGGTCGGCTTTCATGTAAAAGAAATCCTAGGGGCTAATTAGCATCTAGACTGCTTTTACAAGCAGTTGGAAGGAATGCCGCCCCCCACCGTCTTCCGTGTTTTTCTCTGGCTCTCCTGTCTCAACAGGGAACCTGAGAATGCAGCCGGTGATTCAGCCAGCTGACCATAGAGCTGATCAGAGACCAGAGTGGCTCCAAACATCTCTATGGCCTAAGAAACCGGAAGCTACGAACATTTCATGACTTAGATTTCGCTGGATGTAAACAGCGCCATTGGGAAATTGGGAAAGCATTTTATCACATCGATCTTGGTGTGGTCAGATGCTTTGAGGGCAGAGGAGAGATCTAGGGTCTAATAGACACCAATTTTTTCAAAAAAGAGTACCTGTCACTACCTATTGCTATCATAGGGGATATTTACATTCCCTGAGATAACAATAAAAATGATTAAAAAAAAAATGAAAGGAACAGTTTAAAAATAAGATAAAAAAGCAAAAAAATAATAAAGAAAAAAAAAAGAAAAGCACCCCTGTCCCCCCCTGCTCTCGCGCAAAGGCGAACGCAAGCGTCGGTCTGGCGTCAAATGTAAACAGCAATTGCACCATGCATGTGAGGTATCACCGCGAAGGTCAGATCGAGGGCAGTAATTTTAGCAGTAGACCTCCTCTGTAAATCTAAAGTGGTAACCTGTAAAGGCTTTTAAAGGCTTTTAAAAATGTATTTAGTTTGTCGCCACTGCACAAACTGCACGTTTGTGCGCAATTTTAAAGCATGTCATGTTTGGTTTCCATGTACTCGGCCTAAGATCATCTTTTTTATTTCATCAAACATTTGGGCAATATAGTGTGTTTTAGTGCATTAAAATGTAAAAAAGTGTGTTTTTTCCCCAAAAAATGCGTTTGAAAAATCGTTGCGCAAATACTGTGTGAAAAAAAAATGAAACACCCACCATTTTAATCTGTAGGGCATTTGCTTTAAAAAAAATATATAATGTTTGGGGGTTCAAAGTAATTTTCTTGCAAAAAAAAATACATTTTTCATGTAAACAAAAAGTGTCAGAAAGGGCTTTGTCTTCAAATGCTTAGAAGAGTGGGTGATGTGTGACATAAGCTTCTAAATGTTGTGCATAAAATGCCAGGACAGTTCAAAACCCCCCCAAATGACCCCATTTTGGAAAGTAGACACCCCAAGCTATTTTGCTGAGAGTCATGTCGAGTCCATGGAATATTTTATATTGTGACACAAGTTGCGGGAAAGAGACAATTTTTTTTTTTTTTTGCACAAAGTTGTCACTAAATGATATATTGCTCAAACATGCCATGGGAATATGTGAAATTACACCCCAAAATACATTCTGTTGCTTCTCCTGAGTACGGGAATACCACATGTGTGAGACTTTTTGGGAGCCTAGCCGCGTACGGGACCCCGAAAACCAAGCACCGCCTTCAGGCTTTCTAAGGGCGTAAATTTTTGATTTCACTCTTCACTGCCTATCACAGTTTCGGAGGCCATGGAATGCCCAGGTGGCACAAACCCCCCCCCCAAATGACCCC
Source organism: Lithobates septentrionalis (assembly GCA_037952835.1). NCBI lineage: Eukaryota > Metazoa > Chordata > Amphibia > Anura > Ranidae > Lithobates > Lithobates septentrionalis. Next base: position 30,994 of record JBBDGP010004366.1, on the reverse strand, counting down.
ATTTTGGAAAGTAGACACCCCAAGCTATTTTCTGAGAGGTATAGTGAGTTTTGCAGACCTCACTTTTTGTCACAAAGTTTTGAAAATTGAAAAAAGAAAAAGAATCAAAAATTTACACCCTTAGAAATCCTGAAGGCGGTGATTGGTTTTCGGGGCCCCGTACGCAGCTAGGCTCCCAAAAAGTCCCACACATGTGGTATCCCCATACTCAGGTGAAGCAGCTAAATGTATTTTGGGGTGCAATTCCACATATGCCCATGGCCTGTGTGAGCAATATATCATTTAGTGACAACTTTGTGCAAAAAAAAAAAAAAAATTTGTCACTTTCCCGCAACTTGTGTCAAAATATAAAATATTCCATGGACTCAACATGCCTCTCAGCAAATAGCTTGGGGTGTCTACTTTCCAAAATGGGGTCATTTTGGGGGGGTTTGTGCCATCTGGGCATTTTATGGCCTTCAAAACTGTGATAGATAGTGAGGAGTGAAATCAAAAATTTACGCCCTTAGAAATCCTGAAGGCGGTGATTGGTTTTCGGGGCCCCGTACGCGGCTAGGCTCCCAAAAAGTCCCACACATGTGGTATCTCCGTACTCAGGAGAAGCAGCTGAATGTATTTTGGGGTGCAATTCCATATAGGCCCATGGCCTGTGTGAGCAATATATAATTTAGTGACAACTTTTTGTAAATATTTTTTTTTTTTTGTCATTATTCAATCACTTGGGACAAAAAAAATAAATATTCAATGGGTTCAACATGCCTCTCAGCAATTTCCTTGGGGTGTCTACTTTCCAAAATGGGGTCACTTGGGGGGTTTTGTACTGCCCTGCCATTTTAGCACCTCAAGAAATGACATAGGCAGTCATAAACTAAAAGCTGTGTAAATTCCAGAAAATGTACCCTAGTTTGTAGACGCTATAACTTTTGCGCAAACCAATAAATATACGCTTATTGACATTTTTTTTACCAAAGACATGTGGCCGAATACATTTTGGCCTGAATGTATGACTAAAATTGAGTTTATTGGATTTTTTTTATAACAAACAGTAGAAAATATCATTTTTTTTCAAAATGTACGGTCTTTTTATAGCGCAAAAAATAAAAACGGCAGAGGTGATCAAATACCATCAAAAGAAAGCTCTATTTGTGGGAAGAAAAGGACGCAAATTTCGTTTGGGTACAGCATTGCATGACCGTGCAATTAGCAGTTAAAGCGATGCAGTGCCAAATTGGAAAAAGTCCTCTGGTCCTTAGGCAGCATAATGGTCCGGGGCTGAAGTGGTTAATCACACATCCACATGGATGAGTCCAAGTTTGTGGTTCATCGCCATTCTAGAAACATAATATTAATCTTGTATATGATGTTTTTATATGGTTACAGGTACGCCTTTACTATATAACTAAAAAAATTTCTTTATATATTCTAAATATTTTTTGTACTTGTTTTTGAATGTTTGTCTGTGACATATTTGTGTTTTTTTCTCAGATCATGGGCTTGATGATTATGGACTATGTAGATCTAACAATCATGCTGTCTTGAGATCACGGCACCTGGTGTTGATTTATTGCATATTAATTTTGCGTGCATGTCTTGCACATATTCACTCACATGCATTTACCCTCAGTCCTCATCTTATTATACATACCGTATTTATCGGCGTATAACACGCACTTTTTTCCCCTTAAAATCAGGGGAAAATCGCGGGTGCATGTTATACGCCGATCCCCTGCGATCCCCCGCTGATTTAGTGGAGCAATCGCCGACCGCGATTTGAAAATGGCGCCGCTGGCGCCGAAATACACAGAGCCGGTCCTCGGCTCTTCTCGGCCACTTTTGGCTTCACTCGAGCGCCGCCCGAACCTAGCCGAGTGTACTCGGCTAGGTTCGGCTAGCTCCGCTCACATCACGCCCATCCCGGGCGGGACTACGAGTGGAGCCGAAAGTGGCCGAAAGTGAACGAGAGCCGCCGAGAAGAGCCGAGGACCGGCTCTGTATATTTCGGCGCCGGCGGCGCCATTTTCAAACTCCAGTGACACTAACATGTCACTGCAGTTTAACTGCAGCCTGGGCAAGGCTGCAAAAGGACACAGATAAAGCTGCAGATTGGCACTGGCAAAGCTGCAAGGCTGCAAATGGACACTGATAAGGCTGCAAATGACACCAAGGCTGCTGACTGCAAGGCTGCAAATGACTGCAAGGCTGCAAATGACACTGGACAAGCATGCAGATGGACGCTGTGCAAGGCTGCATTGATGGGCATTTAAATGTAAGTTTTTTTCCTTAAAACATTTTTTTATCACTTTAGATAGCTGATGCGGTTGAGGGTTTTTTAACCCACTGGGTGGGATAGGGGGACCATTTTGGGGGTTCATGTTTTTTCTACACTGGACAGTAGATATGGCTGACTGTCCTCAAGTTTACACTTTACTGGGTGGGACAGGGTTTTTTTTTTAGGGTTTTCATGTTTTTCTTTTATGTTTGGCAATATTCCACTATAACTCACTAGGCACCAGTGATGCATAAGGTTTGATTGGTATTTGACGTGGGGAGGGCGTGGGGGTTGGGGGATTTTTTTTCCCTTTTTTTTTTTTTTTCACTGAAGGTATTCGTACAAGGCTTGATATATATTGGGGTAGGGGTTATGGCAAGAAAAATGAAAATGTTGTTCCTATATGTGCACTATTTTGTATATCACACTAGATAGATGATCCGGTTGAGGTTCTTTAACATACTGGGTGGGATAGGGGGACTATTTTGGGGGTCCATGTTTTTTTTTTTTTTTTTCCCTCTCCCACTAAATTTTGTAATGGATACAGAATTTATTTATTAATCTATTTTTTTTATATAATTTTTTCTATATTTTTTTTATTCTATCTTTTTTCTTTAAGGATATATGGGCTATAACTGTTTATATAATATGCCTGATTAGAGGAGTTTTTTTTTTTATTTATTTTTTTTTTTTTTTAACTGATACCGTGGGGTATTTTTTTTTTTTTTTTTGGAATAATAAAAATATAGCCTGGGCTAGGCACGTTCAATCCTGGGGAGGATATCCTTTTATTCCCCAATCTAGGGAACTTACTTGGTAAGGTTAGACTCGAAGGAGTCGAATAGATAGTGAGTAGAAGTAGGTTGTGTGGCTGGGTTGATTGGGGTGAGTGGTAACAGATTTGTGGCTTTTTTTTTTTTTTTTTCTTTTCTTTCTCTCTCCTTTTCCGTATGGACTCAATTAAAATATGCTCTTATAATGTTAGAGGTTTAAATTCAGCGGCAAAGAGGGCGCAGGTTCTGTACTCTTTCCACAGACAAAAAGTAAATGTGATTTTTTTTCAAGAGACCCATTTTCGGGCGGACCATATACCCAAGTTGCAAAAGGGATATTATAACGCTTGGTATCATGACTCCTTCGCATATTCAAAATCGAGAGGAGCCTCTATAGCGATACATAAGTCATTACCACATCAGGTTTTGGAAGAATGGAGAAATAGAGACGGTAGGGCAATATTTCTTAAGCTCCTAATATTTGGTAAGAAATATACATTTATTAATGTATATTTACCTAACCAGGGACAATCTAAAGTAGGAGCACAATTGATCACAGATCTTATGGAAAAAGCGGAAGGGATTACGATAATTGGGGGAGACTTTAATTTTATATTGGATAATGATAGGGATACTTCAGCAACATTAATAATGCAGAAGGCTAAGGATAAAGTCAAATTTAGGGAAGTAATGGCTAAGCATCATCTGGTCGATATATGGAGGGCGCTCCATCCCCTGGAGAGAGACTATACGTTCCACTCCAAGGTTCATGGTACTTATCACAGAATCGATTTCTTTCTGATGAATCAGCTGGGAGTAGCTGTGACTTCCTCCTCTGAAATTGGCAGTGCCATATGGTCAGATCATGCACCGATATTTCTAGTATTAGATATTTCCAGGGAGAGGAGCTCAAGAGGTACCTGGAAATTGAACGATAATTTGCTATTTGATGAGGTATGCGTTTCAGAAATAAAGAGGGCAATAATAAACTTTTCTAAAGATCATATAAGCGATACTACCTCCCTTTTGATCCAATGGGAAGCGTTGAAATGCGTAGTTCGGGGCCTATTCATAAAGCATGGGGCTAGACTAAAAAAGGCAAAAAGGAATAGAACGACCCACCTCCTGAAGGAGATATCTAAACTGGAAACTCAGCATAAGCAAAATCCTCTTGGAGAAGTATTATTAGAATTAACAGAAAAGAAAACGGAACTGCAAAATCTACTTAATGAGCAGACATTACAAATTAGGGATAAAAATCGTACGTTATTTTACCAACATGGCAATAAACCGGGTAAATTACTGGCAAGAGCTTTACGTCAGCGAATTAACGCCTCATCCATTGTTAAAATCAAAGCAGATAATGATGAAATGATATATGATCCAAAAGGTATCTTGAAAGCATTCCATACTTTTTATAATAATCTATATAATTTACCAAACCAATTAGCAAATACAGATCCGATAAGATATCAAGAAAATATACAACAATATATCAAAGACACAGCATTACCATCACTAGCAACAACAGATATAGAACAGTTAGAACAAGAATTTTCAGAGATAGAAATACAAAAAGTAATAGATTCATTAGTGATAGGGAAAAGCCCAGGCCCGGATGGTTTTACCCCACGGTTTTATTAAACATTTAAAGACGTCTTAATCCCTATTATTAAAAGAACGTTTAACTCTGTATCTACCTCTCAACCGTTTGTCCCGCATAGCCTACAGGCATATATCTCACTCATACCTAAACCGGAAAAGGATCCCTCTTTCTGTGGTAATTATAGGCCAATATCCTTGACTAATATTGATATTAGATTGTATTCAAAGATTATCGCTAACAGACTTACCCCAATAATACCGGCACATATACATCTAAACCAGGTGGGATTTATAAAGGGGCGAGAGGCAAGAGATAATACGCTTAAAACATTAACACTGGTGGAATATGCCCGGAGACGCTCCATCCCATCCTGCCTGTTGGCAGTGGACGCCGAAAAAGCATTTGACAGGGTGGGATGGAGCTTTCTCAGGGAGACATTAAAGCAGTGGGGGATTGGTCCCCTACTGCAGGATAAAATAATGGCCCTTTATCATAATCCAATGGCCAGAATACGGGCAAATGGGGAGTTATCGGATACAGTAAATATCACCAATGGAACTCGTCAAGGATGTCCATTGTCCCCAATTTTATTTGTATTAGTTATGGAACACCTCTTAATAGCGATTCGGAAGAATAATGACATTAAAGGCATCAAGGTAGGGCAGATTGACTATAAAATGTCAGTATATGCAGATGACTTGTTATTGTACATCACAAATCCGGTGGTGACAATACCAAATGTAATAGCAGAATTTAAAAGATTTGGAGATTTGAGTAATTTTAAGGTGAATTATAATAAATCTGAGGCCTTAAATATTTCTCTGTCTAACTCTTTGGTTGAGCTCCTAAAAAAAAACTTTTCATTTAAATGGCAGGAGGAGGCAATTAAATACCTCGGAATTTTTATCCCTAGATATGAATAAGATACAGGAACTTAACTATCTTCCGCTAATACGTAAAATAACAAAGACACTACAACTTTATGATAGAGGGACCTTTTCCTGGATGGGAAGGATAAACATTGTAAAAATGGATATACTGCCTAAAATCATTTATATACTCCAAACGATACCTATATATCCCTTAAGAACCATAATGAATCAAATCCGTAAGGCTATAGGAAGTTTCATTTGGGCAAAAAAGAGCGCCAGAATAAATAGGAAAACATTATATAGACTAAAAAAGGATGGTGGACTGGCTCTCCCAGACATTTCGTTGTACCTCAGATCAATATTTATAACCAGGATTGTGGATTGGTTCCATAATATGGACAACAAACAATGGGTGAAACTGGAGGAAGAAGTCACAGACATAAAACTGAAATCATTACCTTGGATTAAGAGGGAATATAGACCCCGGGAAGGGGATATGCCCTTCTTGGTCGTATCAACCTTGAAAGTGTGGGACGATTTGATAAAAAGGGGGATAGGATCTACATTGAGAGGTCCAATGACCCCCCTCTTTAGCAACCCGGAATTCCCACTTGCTTTTAAAGCCAAGACCTTCCTAAAGTGGCAAAGGAGGGATGATACAAGGATAGTGGAAATAATGGAAGAAAATAAACTCCCCCCATTGGAGGCCCTTGGTACCGAATATAGAAAGAAATGGTTTCAGCATGGACAACTCCAGCAATACATTTCATCTTTGACGAAGGAGTCCATAATGAATAGACCATTGTTAGGGTTAGAAAAAATACTGTTACAGAAACATAGACCCACACATATCTTATCTGTTGTGTATAAATATTTAATTTCAGAAAACAAGGAGGAAGGGTTACAATACATAAAAAAATGGGAGGAGGAACTAAGGATGGTTATCCCTAGAGCTAAATGGGAAAAAGCAATTACAGTAATTCATAAATTATCAATCTCTACTAGGCATCAAGAAAGAAATTACAAAATACTAGCCAGGTGGTATAAATGCCCAGTTGATATGAACAAAATAAATTCAGATAATACAGACAGATGTTGGAGATGTGAAGTAGCAAAAGGCTCAATGTCGCATATCTGGTATTTTTGTCCAGAAATTCAAGCATTTTGGGAAAAGGTATTTAAAATATACAGGGCTACAACCGGGGTAAAGATACAATCAGATATATATGTGGCGATATTGTCAATGATCCCTGGATCAATAAAAAATATAAAAAAGGGAACTTTGAAGTACTATATAACTGCGGCACGTACCGTCATAGCTAGAAATTGGAAAAATAAAAAAGCCCCCTCCATAAAAGAATGGGAATGTGAAATGGGAGTGATGCGATCCTTAGAGGAGAGGATGATATTAGAGGGAAGGAGATGAGTAGGTACAGGAAGAGCGTGGGAAGAGTCTAGAACCTCGCCGCGATAGGGGAACGAGAAAAAGGGGATAAAGATAGAGCAAATACTGTGATGAAGAGTTGGAGAAGGGGGGAGAGTTCTTCTGAATTGGAGAAATTTTTTTTTTTTTTTTTTTGTTTGCTTTTCGGTTAGCTGAGTGGTGTTGTGTAAGAGGATTGGTTGAGGGTGTATGATGGGTATGGATGGGGGGTACTGGGATAGTATTGTGTGGTAGATATAGGGGCCGTGCAAAGATAGAGTAACGAATTATATCCAGAAATGTATACAGATGATGCTAGTATAGATCATGGGGATATATAAAATGATCTGAATATTAATTGTGAATGCCCCTATACACCATGATTTATTTTTTTTCTGTGTAGATGTATGTATGTATGTGTATATGTTTTATATAAAAATTTTGTAAAAATGTTTGATAAATAAAGATTGTAAAAAAAAACAAAAAAAAAAAAACATTTTTTTTACCTAAAATTCCCTCCTAAACTTGGGGTGCGTGTCATACGCTGGCGTGTGTTATACGCCGATAAATACGGGTATATATTTTTTGTTAGAATTGATTGGCCTGTGTCTATACATCTTTTTCACACATGATCAGTCTTTATTCAGATAACATATATATCACAGCCCATTTGTCACTACGCACATTCACATTTTGAAATAATTTTTTTGTCCCTGGACAACCGGGTTATAAATTGTTTTATTTGTTCATATTATAACACATATCACCACACACATTTTTTCACATGTGCTCATTCATTATATGTATATTTCATACATTTATGGATATCACACTATTTTAACACTTATTTTTATTTTTATCTCATTCATTTTTTCACTTTATTTTATTTTATTACATCTCCAAATTGTTGTTTCTATGCCTACTTGCTATGGGCATTACCATTTTAGATTTACTAACCAGCAGCAGGTGCGGAGATCTCATACGGATGCTTCTCAGCTGTTTTGTATTTTCTCACCATTGCATGGTCACATGTTCTAATATTTTTAGTATATATATGGCTTTTCATTCTTATTTTAGCCAGCTATGAGTAAGCACTTGGTGTAAGTGCAAAACGCGTCAGCTATTTTTGTACCACCCCACAGTCGTGTTTTGTGTACCCCATGATCCTGTATTTTGAATAAAAAGACGGAATTATCCATTCCGGTGTGCGGCTGTCCAGGTCTTCTTGTTCCCTTCTACTTTCCCCAGAGCTTATTGAATGTGGTGAAGTTCTGCTGATTTCCATTATTCAATCATGTGCCAGCCAAAATGCATTTTTTTTTTCCTTGCACCCGATTGGGTATTTTTTATGAAATAAAGCTTCACCTTATTCACTAAGTTCTGGGGAAAATTAGTTCAACTGCACTTGCAAAGTGCACAATCTTTGTGTCTTTAGTAAATCAACCCTTTATCTGTTATGAGTGATGGATTAATTTTGTATCACATGTGAGGCAAAATTAATTTGTTATTTCATATGCCGCCTCCCAACTTTTCATGTTGGGGTTGGTCTGTATAGATTGGGTACTTCAACCTTTTCAAGTATGCTTTAGCCCAGGGGTAGGCAACCTCGGCACTCCAGTTGTGGTGAAACCACAAATCCCATCATGCCTCTGCCTCTAGGAGTCATGCCTATGATTTTTAGGATCTTGCAATGTCTCATGGGACTTGTAGTTTCAAAACAGCTGGAGGGCCGGGTTACCTACCCTTGCTTTAGCCCAATGATTGTACAACATGAGTCAGTTCTATGATTTCTCCTGAAATTTGCAGGGTCTTAACATGCCCAGATTTTTCAATTGATTAATTTATTTAAATATGTTTCCAGGAGACTAGGTCTAAGGTTCTACCTCTCAGGAAGCCCTGGTTGACCACAGTATACCACTCTACTTATTCTTCATATGTGTTTTGTAATATTCTGATTAACTACAGAACAAGAGGATCTTGTAGAAAGAGTTTTGCTTCTCTTAGAGAGAAGATGTTTGTTTTCCTAAGAAATGAACTTGATGGGTGTAGGAGGGGTTATATCTTATAACTTTGTTTGCTAGTGTCCAATCTCCTGTAGGCAGCATAACACTCCTATATCAGAAATAACTTTCTTTCCCCCTATTGTATGATAAAGTGTTGATGTTTCTTAATTTATGACAAATTAAATTATACCAAAATGTACATATGTGTTTTTAAACACACTTCAAAAAATAAAGAAGAATAACTAAACATATTTTTTGTATAAAAATTATAAAATGTAAGTGTATGTCCAGGAAACCTTTTTTTGTTTTGGACAGAATGGGGAAGGGTTTGATATATACTCCTCACTGGGGAGATTTAACACTCTATTTTTACTGGTGACTATTTTCAAAAAGAAAGAAAAGTGAGGGGAAATTCAAACTTTTTAGCTTTGTTCCCCAAACAAGAGGTAAGAGAAGATCTTCCACTAGAGCACATCTGTTTGAGGGACAGATATCTAAGAGAACAATTGCCCTTATTTTGAGAGGTTCCCTCTAACTTCCTGTTGCAACTCTGGGACAAGAAGTGAAGGAAAAGTTCCCAAGTAGTACACAGACAGCAAAAATAACTGCAGGGATTCTGACCCTTCTTTGCTTTATCCAAAACGAATAAATAAAGAACAGGGACCCTCACCTTGCCAACATCCAAATTAAATATAAGGAGAAGAGAAAATAGATCCCTAGATTCTCAGAACAATTAAATGGTAGAGTTAATTCATCTTCTGCCCATAGCCTTGCTTGGTCTGTGATTTGGGAGAAGTGGGAATCTGGATTTTCCAATCAGGTTCTCCCAACTCCTCTTTAAGGTGAATTCTGTGTCCGCCCCCATGATTGTTTATCGCCGCTGTCTCTACTCTCAAGGTCAATCAGGCAAGCACACAACTTTTTGTTTTTGTTTATTTTTTATTGTTTGTTTATTTTTGAATAATTATGCACAAATATAGGTACAAAATACACAAATATGTAGAAATGAAAAATACAGTTTGGAATAAGATATAATACTTATGGAATATTTTATATATTTTGCATTCAATAACAGCACCCACCTAATCAGTCCTGAAGAAGCAAGCTAATCTTGCAAAAAGCGATGACTATTAAGTATGGAGGAACTGTGAACATGATTGATGACATCCATGCTGACATCATACATATATATAATTTGATGATGAACTCTCATCTGCTATAAATTGGCTGGATCTGTATCTCCATGCTTGGCATTGGCTTTTGTTGACCTATTGAATGCAGAAGGTGCTCTAATGATTTTACATATGTTCAATTTTAATTAGTTTTTGGAATAAAGATTGATATATACTTTTGATAGATCGATTCATGTTATGCCTATAAAGTCTGCTATGGTTCTGAGAATCTATTTTCTTATAAATGTTTTGGCTATATATACTTTAAAATATAGTTTTTTTACATTATATTTTTGACTTGTTTAAATGGAAAAACGCAATGACTGTTGAGTTTACTGAGACCTCTATCCCCGAAATCTCCCACCTCTGGTTCAAACTATTGTGATTCAACTTAGGAAATGAAGGTCTTTATCTTTCAACTTTTTGGCAGGATTTATATATAAAAAATGATCTTCCATTACAAAATGATCTTAGTTTTGATGTAGCACAAGTTCCTGAAGCTAAATGATGTCTCCCTTAGAACTTCCTTGTGAACATATATTTTTTAATACTCTTGATTTAGCAAAATTTTTATATTACTAAAAGGAAAAAGAAAATATACAGCAAACATACAGCTAATTTCTCCAGTACATGAATTATAACAAATTCCTTCTACTTTGACAGCTTAACACTAGCACATGAAAGTCCACAACTTATGAAAATACTACTGTAGTAACCTAGCTTATCTGAAAACTTAGACTTTCTTCCACCTATCCAGACAAAAAACCCACAAAACCTATGAGGTCTCCCTGAAGAAATCTTATGATCAAAATCCCCCTAAGAAAAAAAATAAGAGAAGATATCTCAAGTATCAGTCTCTCTGCTTGTTCACCATGTTCTCCACTCATGTAACCCTACTATTATATCACTAGGTCGATTCTATACATCAGAGTCTATCACCTTTCCATCCCTTGACCCTCTTTCTTCAAGTATATTTGCTGTCCTGTATTGTTTAGGCAATCCCTGGGGTCATTGTCTGCTTATTATTGATTATTATTATTTATTATGATAAAAACTCTTATGCCTTGTACACACGAAAAGAATATTGGACAAATTATCATCTGTTGTTTTTTTTTTATACCATGCTAGTCTCATATCGAAAATGAAGAGGTTACTAAACTTATGAAAATTCCCATAAGATAGCATACAACTTCGGAAGTGATGTAATATGTATTTTGAGTGAATGTATGTTGTATATGCCCGTCCCAAAAAAACAACAATGCTCTGCGCTTAGTACAATATTCTAACGGTGTATGTGCGGCACATAAATAATTATATGACTAGTAGCAGCTGCTTAAATAGTAGAACATGTATATAGGCAATAATGAATCAATTAAATTAGATAAATATATAAATACACAATTATAAATATATAAATATATAAAGTGTCTCTTCAGTATTGCAGCAGCGCAACAAGAGTTTATTTTAAAAAAACAGACAGGAACAGTTATTTGCCCATCTCAAGCGGTCATCATCCATTATGGCTCCGGAATATCCCAAAAGGACAGATTATGAGAGTAAGAAGAAACTGCTCTGAAGATACACAGTTCTGGATTCAATCTAAAGTCCTTACAGAGAGATTTGAAGCCAAGGGATATGACCCGAAGAAACTGAAGAAGGTGGTGGAGGAAGTGGCTGAAATACCTAGAATCACATGCTTACAAGAATCACGGCCGGTGGGTTCTGAGGTAGCACCAACAGAAAAAAATCGTAATAAAGAGTGGGGCTTTATTTCTCAATTTCATACTCAATACAAGGAAGTGGAGGAGATCTTCAGAAGACACTGGCATATACTCCGGTTAGATAAGAAACTCACCACTGTATTACCTTCTGAGCCACAGTTCATTTATAGAAAAACCATGAGTTTTGGAGACAGAGTGGTGAAGAAAGTGATTGACCCTCCTAAACGTCCTCCGACATTTTGGGATCGCAACGGCTTTTTTGCGTGCAGGAGATGCAAAGCCTGCAGGGAGGTCTCCAGACCTCTTAGAGGAATTGATAGTTTCCTTTCCCCGATTAATAATCGCAGTTTTGGGATTAAACAATTCATTACATGCAACAGCACCTTTGTGGTGTACGCATTGAAATGTCCTTGCGGTTTAATCTATATAGGCCGTACAAAAAGGCTATTAAGGGTGAGAATAGCTGAACACATAAACAACATAAAAATAGGCTATAAGGATCATAACGTCTCACTGCATTTTAAATTAAAACATGATAGTGACCCGACGGGATTGAAATTTTGGGGGGTTGAACATCTCCAATCCCATTGGAGGGGCATAAATCGCATCCGAGAGTTATCCAAACGTGAAACCCATTGGATCTATTCTGTGGATGTGATTGCCCCCAAGGGTCTTAACATAGAGCTTGACATAAATTGTTTTATCAGTGACACATAGACATACCCTGGGGTATGGTTCCAGTTTCATTCTATCACAGTGTAATGTTTTATTATAATGGAATTTTGACTCCTATATGATCACGTTTCATATATAGATGTTTTATATACATATATTTACATGTGGATTGTCATATATTTTATATATGTACATATATACATTTTAGATATACAATTTTAATACATATTTATTTTAATATTTCAACATGTGTTTATCAGGTGCAATTTAGTGTATGCGATTATTCAATACGTGCTAGGAAATCGCTATGCAGTTTTTACCTTTTCATAGGATAAGCAATGTTGGATGTAAAATTGCTAGACAATATATTTATTTTAATATTCCAACATATGTTCATCAGGTGCAATTTAGTGTATGCGATTATTCAATACGTGCTAGGAAATCGCTATGCAGTTTTTATCTTTTCATAGGATAAGCAATGTATGATGTAAAATTGCTAGACAATATATTTATTTTAATATTCCAACATATGTTTATCAGGTGCAATTTAGCGTATGCGATTATTCAATACGTGCTAAGAAATCGCTATGCAGTTTTTATCTTTATTCATAGGATAAGCAATGTATGATGTAAAATTGCTAGACAATTCTTGTTTACTGAAAACTTTTATATTTTGAGAGTGAATATTTTAATCAGTTTTAATGAATACCGAAAGTGTGCTTGCTCAATGATAGCGCTGCGGATCAATGTCCGCACCGCATACACTGAATGATTGCAGGTATTCAAGGTACTTGTTTTTTATGCATTAGGTCATTTTCCACTAGAACCGGTATTGTCATGCTTAATACGACCTGTGGGAGCAGAATGTCCGGATGATGTTATTTTACACATTGCTGACAGTATTTAGCATTAGGGGCGGGGATGTGTGAGTCATCCGGGCGTCTGCTTCTGCTGATTGGCTGTTCCACCTGCCACTTATATAAATACCGGCCTCCTTTCTTGTGTGTCACGCCCTCAGAAGAAGTCCAGGAAGTGACGAAATGTTAGGGACGTGTCGCACAGGAAGTGATGCATGTGCTCCACCAACCGAGGAACCAGGAAGCGTGTGACTGTGGTTACACACAGGGAGCGCTCCTGACAGGTTTTCACGACTGGAGGACGCAATCAGGCACAGTGCACTTTGTTATCTTTGCTCAATGTTTATTAAATTTTGGTACGCATGGTTTTAAGGGGATGTTTGGATGGTTCAAATAAAAATGTTTAGCAGTATCACGCTATGTGAGCATTTTTGTTTCTTCTACATATCCTATTGGAACTACTGGGAATAATACTGACATCTGGTGGTCGCTTTGGATATTGATGCAGATTTACTACTATTAATCAAGGCTTTTATTGATCTGATTTCTGGTGAGTGAGTTTTCATTGGGGTCCCCAGCACGTGGTGTATCGCTTGGTGAAAGGATTACTACCCTCACAGAATACATCTTGATTATTTATTGGTGGGACTCTGGCTATCAGATCCGTGTTTGAACTTTCTGAAATAGATTAAGAAAGAGACCCTGTTTAATTGGGGTGCACAGCGCTGCTGCAATACTGAAGAGACACTTTATATATTTATATATTTATAATTGTGTATTTATATATTTATCTAATTTAATTGATTCATTATTGCCTATATACATGTAATATGTATTGTAATGTATTCTCTTGTTTCCGAGCATGGGTGGTCTTGCTGTTCTGATTTTTTACAGACAAATACTGTACCGATTAAACAAAAATCGTACCATCTGGTATCATACAAGAAAAATTTTCATGTTTGTAACTTCGGATAATTTTGGATGAGCTGGCCTTTGAAATCTGTGTACTAACGATCAGATTTTCGTACGATCGCTTTGAAAGTGGTATTTTTGGTCCGATTCTCTGATCGCTTGTACTAGGCTTTACTGTCAATAAAATCTAAAAGACCAAAACAAGTGTAAAAGATTGTCCCTTTCCCTCCCACATCTTCAGCAAAAAGGAATAGAAGATGTAAAGATCTGAAGTAAAATACCACTTGGCCAGTATTTTCTAACTTAACTCTTGTATCCTAGTTGTCTTAGAGGCTTTATGTGTATTTGTCACTAATTTAGTCCATTGAGAGGATGTAGCATCCAAGTATCTCTCCCATTCTGTACAAAAGGACACAAGCTCTGGTGATTAAAACATTCATAAATGCTTGAAATTTGTCTACAAACTTTTTTTTTTTCTAAACTGATTTTCTCTAATGCTGTGTTGTACATTACACTTATCACAGCACTCCATATGCCATATTGTATGTTATGTAGTCCTGGCTACTACACTCAGGGCTGCCGTTAGAAATCACGGGGCTCCATACAGCCTACCTGACAGGGCCCCCCAGAATTACAAAAATTAAAACATTTTCAAAATTATTTATTTCAATTAAAAAAAACGATTTTTACAATTTAAAAAGAAAATTTTGTCTTTTTTATGCATTTAAAACTGTTAGTTACATTTGGGGGGGTGGGGGGGTGGATGATTAAATATCAAGGGTCTAGACAGACCCCTAACAACTCACCTTTGAGACAGAGAAAGGAATTGAGGACAGACCTTCTTCAGTTACTTTCTCTGTAGCCTCAACTGCACTTAAGATGAATGAACAGGAGAGAGGCTCCTGTTCATTCATAGACTGGAGCATAGTAAACACAGATTACTATACTCATTTATGAATGGACACAAGAGCATATCGATCACTTGCTGTGTTGAATTCAGAAAAAGAAGGGTCTGGGCACATGGGGGGGGGGGGGGAAATAAGATGTGGGCAGCACAGGGAGGACGATCGGTGCAGCGGGATGGCGGGGACAATTACAGAATGATGCACTGTGTCTGTGGCTCTCCCTTCAGCAGATGAAAACCAGTGGGAGGGAGACAGGGAGAAACCAGATTTCCGCTGCTGGAAGGAGAAACACAGACACAGTGCATTGTTCTGTAAGTGTCCTCCCTTCCCGCCCCACAGATCCCCCTGCTGTCTGGGCCCCCCTGTGTACCCGGGACCCCTACAAGAGGCCTGGTGGTACCCCCCTATCAGCAGCCCAGGCTACACTCCATATTCTTCATCATCCTGATTGCTGTACACTATACACTATATGGCCCTTCCTGCCGCACTTTAGATGCTATGTTGTACATTACATAGTCCTGACTATTACTCTGTATATGCTATGTTGTACATTACATAGTTATAACCACTGCCCTCTACATATTATGTTGTGCATTATAAACACCTTACAAAGGTGTTTATTGACTCAAGAAAGCAAGTCTGTTAATGAAATGTAGAGCATAAAAGCATTTCCCCTGCAAAGAAGGTGTTTAATACTCCCCTCTCCTGCCATCCAAGCCTTTGATTGCTCGTGTATTGGGAGGAATTTGTCCTGGATACAGTAATGACTTAGAGGCCAATGGGAACAACCACAGCATGTGCGGGGACAAGGATTCTGGCACTTTCAAAAGTCTCCTATTTTGTGGATTCTTTTAGCAGTAACTTATCTGCAATACAGAAGTTATAAGTGAAAAGCAGCAGGGGAGGTGTGTATTAAATGCCTTTTTTGCCATGTTTAAACTTTTTATTTCAGAGTCTTTTTAAGGCACATGACATATAGTTTAACCTTTTGCACTTAGTTCGTTTAGCATACCCACTGACCATATTGGATTCCACTAGACCCTCCTGGGGATTCAACACAATGCTAGCGTCACATGCACCCTCCCCTGAAAACCAATGCCCAAAATGATTTTCTTTTTTTGATTTTCCCTTCACTGACACCTGCTGACCACTGATACCATACAATTTTCCTCCACATACCACTGACACAGGGTGTGGATTTCTCCCACTGGATATCAAGATCATTATTCCCCGCTACTGGCCACCAATCCGAGGCAACTTTTTTCCACTGATGCCAGGGCACTTTTTTTTCTTCCCTTTGACCAACAACATATAGTTACATAGTTACATAGTAGGTAAGGTTGAATAAAGACAATAGTCCATCCAGTTCAACCTGTGTAGGTGCACATGTGTCAGTTTCATATGCCTGTATGTTGTGTCCTTTGAGATGCACATCCAAGAGTCTCTTAAAAATATCCATACTCCCGCCACCAATTGCGGAAGAGAGTTCCACATTCTTATTGCCATGACAGTGAAAACCCCCTTGCGTAGTTTAAGGTTAAACCACTTATCCTCCAATCTCATTGTGTGTCCCTGTGTCCTCCTATGCTCCTTGAGACTGAATAGTTTTTTTCCTATGCTGGGATCACCATTGAGGTATTGGTAAATCGCTATCATGTCCCCTCTCAAGCGTTGTTTCTCCAGCGAGAATAGATTTAGTGTTTGCAGCCGTTCCTGATAATTGAGGTCCTTCAGTCCCCTTATTAGTTTTGTTGCCCTTCTCTGGACTCTCTCCAGATCCAGCACATCCCTTCTGAGGACTGGCGACCAGAACTGGACAGAATACTCCAGGTGTGGCCTAACCAGAGTTTTATAAAGTGGTAGGATTATCATTCTATCTCTGGAGTATATCCTCTTTTTTTTTTCTGCTTTGGTAGCAGAAGCTTGACACTGCATGCTTTTGCTCAACACATTGCATAATCTCCTACACTCTAAATGCTGTGCAGCACATTACATTGACCTTTCCCCTACATTATGCTATGTGTTAGGTCTGAGTAAAAGTGGTTTGTAAGTGGAGTAACTTGGTTTGAGAGTGTTTTGCAAGACAAGCAAAATTTTTAAATAAATTTTGACTTGATATGCAAGCGATGGCTTGATATACAAGTAGTGTCATGTCACAACTGCGTATAAAAGAGAAGAGAGGTGTCTCTAAGTGTAACAATATGGTTACATTTAATGAAGGTACAACATTTAGAAACTCGCATGGTTGATGATTAAAACAGGCATATCTAAGTATGCAGGAATCCGGGGTAGATGTCTACATAGACCATCCTCTGCACTGCCATTGAAGTTGCCCCTTCCACGCTGTGCTCTACGAGCGATTCAAACCTCGCTTTCAGATCGCTCTACTGCAGGGTAGTCTTCCCGGTCACAATTGCAGACAGCTTTACCCCAGGTACTTGCATATTTAGATGTGCCTCTTTTAATCATCAACCATGTGAGTTGCTAAATGTTGTACCTTCATTAAATATATATTGCTACACTTAGAGGCACCTCTCTTCTCTTTTATACACTGTAGCTCCTGCTGGATTTTGCGTCCAATCTCCTTGTGGAGGCTTCCATTTGTGGATGGACATTTAATAGTTACACAACCTATCACATTGCTATAATCTTTTCATATGGACTATAAACTGAAGGACTTATGAATAAATGGTTGTGGAACGAATCATTTGAGTTTCCATTATTTCTTATGGGGAAATTCACTTTGATATACAAGTGCTTTGGATTACAAGCATGCTTCCGGAACGAATTATACTCAAAATCCAAGGTTTTACTGTATTCTGTTTTTTTTCTTTAATTGTCCTTTAGATATACATTGATCAAACATAACATTATGTCCACTGACAGGTAAAGTGAATAACATTAATTATCTTGTGACAATGGCACCTGAAGTTGATGTGTTAAAAGCAAAAAAAAGGTAAAATGTAAGGATTTGAGAGTCTATGATAGGGGCCACATGGTAAGGACTAGACCAGGGGTCTTCAAACTACTCCAAAAAGTTGTTCAAGAACTACAATTCCCATCATGCCTAGTCATGTCTGTGAATGTCAAAGTTTTACAATGCCTCATGGGATGTGTAGTTCTGCAACAGCTGGAGGGCCATAGTTTGGAGATCCCTGGACTAGACAACTGGGTCAGAGCAACTCCAAAACTGCAGCTCTTGTGGGATGTTTCCGGTCTGCAGTGGTCAGGACCGGCCAAAAGTGATCCAAAGAAGGAAAGCCAGTGACAGGGTCATGAGCAGCCAAGGCTCATTGATGCACATGCGGAGTGAAGATCCAATAGAAGAGCTACTGTAGCTCAAATTACTGAAAAAGGTAATGCTGGTTCCATTAGAAAAGTGTCGTAAAAAACACAGTGCATCACAGTTTGTTGCATATGATGCGGTGTAGCTGCAAACTGGTCAGGGTGCCCACACTAACCCGTGTTAGCCAAAAGTGCCTACAATAGGCACATGAGCATTAGAAATAGAATCATTTTTTTTTTCTATTACATTATGTGGATGGCCAGGTAAATGTGTGTCGCTTACCTGGAGAAGAGATGGCACCAAGATGCAGTATGGGAAGAAGGCATGCCAGCACAGGTAGTGTGATGCTTTGTCTAGTGAAATCCATACCTTGATGGGTTTTGGTGACAAAAGAAGGACCTACTCAATATTAGGTGGGTGGTTCTAAATGTATGGTGCATGGTCATAAGGTTATGGCTGATCTGTGTATGTGTGCCTGTCAGACTGTTGGTTATAGCATTTTGTGGGTACAAGGATTACGGACTGTGTGTTTGCATGTACTATAGGCAGGCTCAAAATCTATTTATTATGCCCCTTGGAGCCACTCCCAATTTTTGGTGCAATATAACCAGGCCCATTCACATATTGCAAGCCTTCTCTGTTCCCCGGTGGGCCTCTTCCTCAAGTTCCACAGCTGGGAAGAATGCTTTAAACTCAAATGTACAGTGTGTTAATGGTTGCTTTCTCAAAAAAGAAAAAATACATAAAGGCAGAGCTGTCTTAATGAGAGGGCACACCTGGGCACTGCCCAGGGGCCCCAGCTGCGTGGGGGGCCCCTGAACTTTCCTCAAAGAAGCTGCTTCTTCAGCCCACGCTGCCCGGAAATTGGGGGCCCCATGATGGCACTGAGAGTGATGGATAGACGGGGAGGCAGGCTGGCAGCCGTGCGCCGTGCTGTGCAGAACGATACCTATTTCACAGCCAGCAGGGAGTGTCAGGGCCAGAGCGCCAGTGATGCTCTGACCCCGCCCCATGCAGCTTGAATGCTCGGGATTCGAAGGCCGTGGGGTAGGAGCTGGAGTGGGAGCTCCTGAGTCGGCAGCACTGAGAGCCCGCCTGCGGAAGTGGCATTGTGGATGGTGTCATGGTGAGCCCAGCTGTCCAGCACCGTTTGCTCCGAAGGGCTTGGAATGCCCGGAGGGATGCTCCCTCCTCCACCCCTCCTTCTGCCTGCATGACTTGATTGGTATAGGTGAGTCCTTGTCACAATGCTGGAGGTGGGCAAAAGTTCACATGCACTGTATCTCTACTGGAAAAGGGGGTACTACATGGATGGAATAATGGTGCTGGGGGATATCAAGGGTGTATGGGGCTAAACAATGCTGAGGGGGGATCTGGGGTGTATAGGGGTAGCAATACTTGGGGTATCTTGGGTGGCTATAGTGCTAGAGGTATCAGGGATGTAGAGAGGCCACAGTGTAGGGGGAATCCAGGATGTAGTGGGGTCACAATACAAGGGGTATCTCATGGTATATGGTACCAGTGCTGGGGGAATATCTAGAATGCAGAGAGGGATCAGAGTGCTGGGGGGATATCTGGGGTGTAGAGGGGTCAGAGTGCTGGGGGATATATGGGGTGCAGAGAGGGATCAGAGTGCTGGGGGAATATCTAGGGTGCAGAGCGGGATCAGAGTGCTGGGGGAATATCTAGGGTGCAGAGAGGGATCAGAGTGCTGGGTGGATATCTTGGGTGTAGAGGGGTCAGAGTGCTGGGGGGATATGTGGGGTGCAGAGAGGGATCAGAGTGCTGGGGGAATATTTAGGGTGCAGAGAGGGATCAGTGTGCTGGTGGAATATCTAGGGTGCAGAGACGGATCAGAGTGCTGGGGGGGGGGGGGGATATCTGGGGTGTAGAGGGGTCTGAGTGCTGGGGGATATCTGGGGTGCAGAGAGGGGTCACAGTACTGGTGGGATATCTGGCATGTAGAGGGGTCAGAGTGCTAGGGGGATATCTAGGGTGTATAGGGGTCACAGTGCTAGGGGGGATATCTGGGGTGTAGAGGGGTCACAGTGCTGGGGGATAGCTAGGGTGTAGAGGGGTCAGAGTGCTGGGGGATATCTAGGGTGTAGAGGGGTCAGAAGAGTGCTGGGGAGTTATTTATTTGGGGTTGAGAATCCAGGGGGTGTGGAGGTGGTAACAGGATAACAATTTTAGGGTGAAACCTAGTGTGTGTGTGTGTGTGTGTGGAGGAGGGGGGGGGGGGGGGGGGTTGGTTGGGTGGAGTTAAGAGTGCTGGATGTATACAAGATGTAGAGAGGTTGTAATGTTGGGGGTATCTGAAGCCCTGTCACGCTGGATGGTGCTTCATGATTTTTATTGGCGGCCGTGTCTATACTTGTTATAACTGTCCTGAGCATCAATCTAGCAGATATATTATATGCGCAGGACAGCTTTGTTACTTTAAGTATGTAGTATTTTCCCACTGTTTCTTTGCTGTACAGAATGATTGTTCATGTAGTTAAAATGGAGCTCCACCCAAAAGGGGAATCTCCACTTGTCTGCCTCCTACCTACTTGATGTCTGTTTATCTGCGCTGTCTCCATTGTAGGGGCCCCAGAGCATTACTTTGCCCAGGGGCCCATGATGCTATTAAGACGGCCCTGCATAAAGGTGTTTGTTTCAGGGTTACCAAAATCCTTGTCTGCAGCTTTTTACTTTGTTAAATTCAGATATTTTGACTGTGTCATTGCAATTTGACCAAACATATTGACGTCCGAATTACAGGAAGACTAGTAATCAGTTGCTCAACACTAAATTGTTTACTGGCTCAGACTTTTATCTAGCCAAAGTCCAGCAAACCCAATATAGCCATGTTGCCTGTAACTGAATATGTTGTTGTAATTAGAGAAGAAGCCTTTACTTGAGGAAACAAAACAGAAAGCACTTAGTTAACTCTCTTGCCCTTAGGGACACTTGAAAATCAGAAAATAACAAGTTCTCTGTAAACTAAAGGGCCTGTTTTTTTAAAGTAGAACTATACTCACCTGTCCTTGCTCCCTCGCTGGCACCATCATCCAAGTCTGATCTTCTTGTCTCAAAAACTTTCTTTGTTTTAGATAATTGAGGGGTTATACCTTTGACGGTTTTTATTGTCGTCTGTGTTTCCACTGGGGAGATTTCCTTTTTACTTCCTGTCACTTCCAGGAACCATAGACTGAAATCAGAGGAACCTTTACAGCAAGAATGCGGACAACAATATAAACCTTAGAGAGGTTCTAACTCTTGGTATAAACAAGGCCAAGGATAAATCCAAAGAAAAAAACAAGCTTAACTTACCGACCAGCCTGCAGACAACCAAATAACCTGTCTAACAGTATGCGTTAAAAACAGGGGTTCAGTCTGCACACATTTTCAAATGCAGGCGTAAGCCACAGAACCACGTCAAGGCACCCTGGTATCTGTGGTACCTAACACCAGGGCTTTTTTTCTGGCGGAAAACACCGGAACTGCATAGTTGCCAACATTGTAAAAAAATTTTTAGGGACACTTTTTTGGCTGTAGGCGGAGTCTTATTATAATTAGGGGGCTGGGCATGCATTTGTAGGTGTGGCACAGGGGAAAAGTAAAACTGCGGCGTAAAAAATGGGTGTGGTTTACGAAAAATAGTGGGCGTGTCTTAAATGGGCATGGCTCAAAGGGGTGTGGTTAGCATCTGAGATGAACGAGGGATGGAGGGAGAGGGAGGGCGGGATGGTGGGACAGCAGCCCCAGATCCTACACAACAATAGAAATATGTGTATTCCAGAAAGTTTAACAATCAGCAGATAAAGATACTCCAAACACCTGGTGTTAGCACTTCAATCATCCCGGCACCATGGTTGTTATGGTGTCAGGATGATTGAAGTGCATTATTTCTATTATTACATTGTAATATAAAATGAAATCATTCAACTCACCATAATGCCGAATCAGTGGGATCCCTGAGCGTGTCACCTGCCACTTTGCCTGCCACTAGCCGTCCATCCTTGCATCAGGTGCCCCCAGCAGAGTCTGTCCTTGCATCAGGTGCCCCCAGCAGAGTCCGTCCTTGCATCAGTTGTCCCAGCAGAGTCCGTCCTTGCATCAGTTGTCCCAGCAGAGTCCGTCCTTGCATCAGGTGCCCCCAGCAGAGTCCGTCCTTGCATCAGGTGTCCCAGCAGAGTCCGTCCTTGCATCAGGTGTCCCAGCAGAGTCCGTCCTTGCATCAGGTGTCCCAGCAGAGTCCGTCCTTGCATCAGGTGTCCCAGCAGAGTCCGTCCTTGCATCAGGTGTCCCAGCAGAGTCCGTCCTTGCATCAGGTGTCCCAGCAGAGTCCGTCCTTGCATCAGGTGTCCCAGCAGAGTCCGTCCTTACATCAGGTGCCCCCAGCAGAATCCGTCCTTGCATCAGGTGTCCCAGCAGAGTCCGTCCTTGCATCAGTTGTCCCAGCAGAGTCCGTCCTTGCATCAGGTGTCCCAGCAGAGTCCGTCCTTGCATCAGGTGCCCCCAGCAGAGTCCGTCCTTGCATCAGGTGTCCCAGCAGCGTCCGTCCTTGCATCAGTTGTCCCAGCAGCGTCCGTCCTTGCATCAGGTGCCCCCAGCAGAGTCCGTCCTTGCATCAGGTGCCCCCAGCAGAGTCCGTCCTTGCATCAGGTGCCCCCAGCAGAGTCCGTCCTTGCATCAGTTGTCCCAGCAGAGTCCGTCCTTGCATCAGGTGTCCCAGCAGAGTCCGTCCTTGCATCAGGTGTCCCAGCAGAGTCCGTCCTTGCATCAGGTGTCCCAGCAGAGTCCGTCCTTGCATCAGGTGCCCCCAGCAGAGTCCGTCCTTGCATCAGGTGCCCCCAGCAGAGTCCGTCCTTGCATCAGGTGCCCCCAGCAGAGTCCGTCCTTGCATCAGGTGCCGCCAGCAGAGTCTGTCCTTGCATCAGGTGTCCCAGCAGAATCCGTCCTTGCATCAGGTGTTCCAGCAGAGTCCGTCCTTGCATCAGGTGCCCCCAGCAGAGTCCGTCCTTGCATCAGGTGCCCCCAGCAGAGTTCGTCCTTGCATCAGGTGTCCCAGCAGAGTCCGTCCTTACATCAGGTGTCCCAGCAGAGTCCGTCCTTACATCAGGTGCCCCCAGCAGAGTCTGTCCTTGCATCAGGTGCCCCCAGCAGAGTCTGTCCTTGCATCAGGTGTCCCAGCAGAGTCCGTCCTTGCATCAGGTGTCCCAGCGGAGCCCCCCTTACATCAGGTGTCCCCAGCGGAGCCCCCCTTACATCAGGTGTCCCCACTGGAGCCCCCCTTTACATCAGGTGTCACCAGCGGAGCCCCCCCTTACATCAGATGTCCCCAGCGGTGCCCCCTTACATCAGGTGTCCCCAGCGGTGCCCCCCTTACATCAGATGTCCCCAGCGGTGCCCCCCTTACATTAGGTGTCCCCAGCGGAGCCCCCCTTACATCAGATATCCCCAGCGGAGCCCCCCCTTACATCAGGTGTCCCCAGCGGAGCCCCCCCTTACATCAGATGTCCCCAGCGGTGCCCTCCTTACATCAGGTGTCCCCAGTGGTGCCCTCCCTTACATCACGTTTCCCCAGCGGAGCCCCCCTTACATCAGGTTTCCCCAGTGGAGCCCCCCTTACATCAGGTTTCCCCAGTGGAGCCCCCCTTACAACAGGTTTTTTCCTGGTAGGTCTCCGCCGGCCGCGTGGTCACAATAGAACGGGGCGGAGTGGGGTGGTGGGAGTGAAGCGGAGGGTGGGCGGCGACACAGGAGCTCCGTCTAGCTGCCCAGTCGTGTTACTGATCTTGTTAAAATTGGCAGTAGGCGGAGACAATGTCTCCGCTGGCCGCGGGAAATCGTGGAAAAAACAGATTTCTCGGAACATTTTCCAGGAAGCATTAAATTCAGGAAATAGTCTAAATCCCGGAAATGTCCCGAGAAATTTGGGACAGTTGGTAAGTATGGAACACCTATTGTCAGGCATTCTGTCTGTAAACAAACTTCCTAATCTCTGTATAGCCTGCGCCTTGCCTCCCGCGGAGGAAACACAGATAAACCTCTGTACAGCTGAGCTGTGTGTAGTCCCGTGCGTCTCCTCGCCCCGCCCCACAGATGATCCATGATCTTTGCTTCCCTGCGGAGACGGAGTGTGACAGTGGTGATGTGAAGTTAGTGATGTGATCTCAGGGAGGGGGTGTGGCCAGAATTGTCAGTGCTGTGCATACGATGCAGACATGGTAAGTCACTAAAGTCAATGTGTGTGCTGCATTGTGCTGCTGTATATAGATTAAGATTGGTTTGTGGAGTGGACTGTCTGTATTTAATCTCCCAGATGGGACATCATACACCTGACCCTGTCAAGCTAACTTAATGGAGTTACATTTTGGAGAGGGAGGAGGATGTTTTTGGGTGAAGATGAGTTTCATTGTGGAGAGCCTCTTCACAATGTAACTCTCATCTCCACCCAGAATCATCCTTATCCCTCTCCATCATCCTCATCCCCACCCCGGATCATCCATCCCTCTCCATCATCCCCACCCCAGATCATCCATCCCTCTCCATCATCCTCATCCCCACCCCGGATCATCCATCCCTCTCCATCATCCTCATCCCCACCCCGGATCATCCATACCTCTCCCTCATCCCCACCCCAGGTCATCCATCCCTCTCCATCATCCTCATCCCCACCCTGGATCATCCATCTCTCTCCATCATCCTCATCCCGGATCATCCATCCCTCTCCATCATCCTCACCCCAGGTCATCCATCCCTCTCCATCATCCTCATCCCCACCCCGGATCATCCATCCCTCTCCATTATCCTCATCCCCACCCCGGATCATCCATCCCTCTCCATCATCCCCACCCCGGATCATCCATCCCTCTCCATCATCCTCACCCCGGATCATCCATACCTCTCCCTCATCCCCACCCCAGGTCATCCATCCCTCTCCATCATCTTCATCCCCACCCCGGATCATCCATACCTCTCCCTCATCCCCACCCCAGGTCATTCATCCCTCTCCATCATCCTCATCCCCACCCCGGATCATCCATACCTCTCCCTCATCCCCACCCCAGGTCATCCATCCCTCTCCATCATCCTCATTCCCACCCCGGATCATCCATCCCTCTCCATCATCCTCATCCCCACCCCGGATCATCCATCCCTCTCCATCATCCTCATCCCCACCCCGGATCATCCATCCCTCTCCATCATCCTCATCCCCACCCCGGATCATCCATCCCTCTCCATCATCCTCACCCCGGATCATCCATCCCTCTCCCTCATCCCCACCCCAGGTCATCCATCCCTCTCCATCATCCTCATCCCCACCCCTGATCATCCATCCCTCTTCCTTATCCCCACCCCGGATCATCCATCCCTCTCCCTCATCCTCATCCCCACCCCGGATCATCCATCCCTCTCCATCATCCCCACCCCGGATCATCCATCCCTCTCCATCATCCTCATCCCCACCCCAGATCATCCATCCCTCTCCATCATCCTCATCCCCACCCCGGATCATCCATCCCTCTCCCTCATCCCCACCCCGGATCATCCATCCCTCTCCATCATCCTCATCCCCACCCTGGATCATTCATCCCTCTCCCTCATCCCCACCCCGGATCATCCATCCCCTCCATCATCCTCATCCCCACCCTGGATCATCCATCTCTCTCCATCATCCTCATCCCGGATCATCCATCCCTCTCCATCATCCTCACCCCAGGTCATCCATCCCTCTCCATCATCCTCATCCCCACCCCGGATCATCCATCCCTCTCCATCATCCTCATCCCCACCCCGGATCATCCATCCCTCTCCATCATCCTCATCCCCACCCCAGATCATCTATCCCTCTCCATCATCCCCACCCCGGATCATCCATCCCTCTCCATCATCCTCACCCCGGATCATCCATACCTCTCCCTCATCCCCACCCCAGGTCATCCATCCCTCTCCATCATCCTCATCCCCACCCCGGATCATCCATACCTCTCCCTCATCCCCACCCCAGGTCATTCATCCCTCTCCATCATCCTCATCCCCACCCCGGATCATCCATCCCTCTCCATCATCCTCATCCCCACCCCGGATCATCCATCCCTCTCCATCATCCTCATCCCCACCCCGGATCATCCATCCCTCTCCATCATCCTCACCTCGGATCATCCATCCCTCTCCATCATCCTCATCCCCACCCCGGATCATCCATCCCTCTCCATCATCCTCATCCCCACCCCGGATCATCCATCCCTCTCCATCATCCTCATCCCCACCCCGGATCATCCATCCCTCTCCATCATCCTCACCCCGGATCATCCATACCTCTCCGTCATCCATCCCTCTCCATCATCCTCATCCCCACCCCTGATCATCCATCCCTCTTCCTTATCCCCACCCCGGATCATCCATCCCTCTCCCTCATCCTCATCCCCACCCCGGATCATCCATCCCTCTCCATCATCCCCACCCCGGATCATCCATCCCTCTCCATCATCCTCATCCCCACCCCAGATCATCCATCCCTCTCCATCATCCTCATCCCCACCCCGGATCATCCATCCCTCTCCCTCATCCCCACCCCGGATCATCCATCCCTCTCCATCATCCTCATCCCCACCCTGGATCATTCATCCCTTTCCCTCATCCCCACCCCGGATCATCCATCCCTCTCCATCATCATCATCCATCCCTCTCCATCATCCTCATCCCCACCCCGGATCATCCATCCCTCTCCCTCATCCCCACCCCGGATCATCCATCCCTCTCCATCATCCTCATCACTACCCCGGATCATCCATCCCTCTCCATCATCCTCATCCCCACCCCGGATCATCCATCCCTCTCCCTCATCCCCACCCCGGATCATCCATCCCTCTCCATCATCCTCATCCCCACCCCGGATCATCCATCCCTCTCCATCATCCTCATCCCCACCCCGGATCATCCATCCCTCTCCATCATCCTCATCCCCACCCCGGATCATCCATCCCTCTCCATCATCCTCATCCCCACCCCGGATCATCCATCCATCTCCATCATCCTCACCCCGGATCATCCATACCTCTCCCTCATCCCCACCCCAGGTCATCCATCCCTCTCCATCATCCTCATCCCCACCCTGGATCATCCATCCCTCTCCATCATCCTCACCCCAGGTCATCCATCCCTCTCCATCATCCTCATCCCCACCCCGGATCATCCATCCCTCTCCATCATCCTCATCCCCACCCCGGATCATCCATCCCTCTCCATCATCCCCACCCCGGATCATCCATCCCTCTCCATCATCCTCACCCCGGATCATCCATACCTCTCCCTCATCCCCACCCCAGGTCATCCATCCCTCTCCATCATCTTCATCCCCACCCCGGATCATCCATACCTCTCCCTCATCCCCACCCCAGGTCATTCATCCCTCTCCATCATCCTCATCCCCACCCCGGATCATCCATACCTCTCCCTCATCCCCACCCCAGGTCATCCATCCCTCTCCATCATCCTCATCCCCACCCCGGATCATCCATCCCTCTCCATCATCCTCATCCCCACCCCGGATCATCCATCCCTCTCCATCATCCTCATCCCCACCCCGGATCATCCATCCCTCTCCATCATCCTCACCCCGGATCATCCATCCCTCTCCCTCATCCCCACCCCAGGTCATCCATCCCTCTCCATCATCCTCATCCCCACCCCTGATCATCCATCCCTCTTCCTTATCCCCACCCCGGATCATCCATCCCTCTCCCTCATCCTCATCCCCACCCCGGATCATCCATCCCTCTCCATCATCCCCACCCCGGATCATCCATCCCTCTCCATCATCCTCATCCCCACCCCAGATCATCCATCCCTCTCCATCATCCTCATCCCCACCCCGGATCATCCATCCCTCTCCCTCATCCCCACCCCGGATCATCCATCCCTCTCCATCATCCTCATCCCCACCCTGGATCATTCATCCCTCTCCCTCATCCCCACCCCGGATCATCCATCCCCTCCATCATCCTCATCCCCACCCTGGATCATCCATCTCTCTCCATCATCCTCATCCCGGATCATCCATCCCTCTCCATCATCCTCACCCCAGGTCATCCATCCCTCTCCATCATCCTCATCCCCACCCCGGATCATCCATCCCTCTCCATCATCCTCATCCCCACCCCGGATCATCCATCCCTCTCCATCATCCTCATCCCCACCCCAGATCATCCATCCCTCTCCATCATCCCCACCCCGGATCATCCATCCCTCTCCATCATCCTCATCCCCACCCCGGATCATCCATCCCTCTCCATCATCCTCATCCCCACCCCAGATCATCCATCCCTCTCCATCATCCCCACCCCGGATCATCCATCCCTCTCCATCATCCTCATCCCCACCCCGGATCATCCATCCCTCTCCATCATCCTCATCCCCACCCCAGATCATCCATCCCTCTCCATCATCCCCACCCCGGATCATCCATCCCTCTCCATCATCCTCACCCCAGGTCATCCATCCCTCTCCATCATCCTCATCCCCACCCCGGATCATCCATCCCTCTCCATCATCCTCATCCCCACCCCGGATCATCCATCCCTCTCCATCATCCTCATCCCCACCCCAGATCATCCATCCCTCTCCATCATCCCCACCCCGGATCATCCATACCTCTCCCTCATCCCCACCCCAGGTCATCCATCCCTCTCCATCATCCTCATCCCCACCCCGGATCATCCATACCTCTCCCTCATCCCCACCCCAGGTCATTCATCCCTCTCCATCATCCTCATCCCCACCCCGGATCATCCATCCCTCTCCATCATCCTCATCCCCACCCCGGATCATCCATCCCTCTCCATCATCCTCATCCCCACCCCGGATCATCCATCCCTCTCCATCATCCTCACCTCGGATCATCCATCCCTCTCCATCATCCTCATCCCCACCCCGGATCATCCATCCCTCTCCATCATCCTCATCCCCACCCCGGATCATCCATCCCTCTCCATCATCCTCACCCCGGATCATCCATACCTCTCCGTCATCCATCCCTCTCCATCATCCTCATCCCCACCCCTGATCATCCATCCCTCTTCCTTATCCCCACCCCGGATCATCCATCCCTCTCCCTCATCCTCATCCCCACCCCGGATCATCCATCCCTCTCCATCATCCCCACCCCGGATCATCCATCCCTCTCCATCATCCCCACCCCGGATCATCCATCCCTCTCCATCATCCCCACCCCGGATCATCCATCCCTCTCCATCATCCTCATCCCCACCCCAGATCATCCATCCCTCTCCATCATCCTCATCCCCACCCCGGATCATCCATCCCTCTCCCTCATCCCCACCCCGGATCATCCATCCCTCTCCATCATCCTCATCCCCACCCTGGATCATTCATCCCTTTCCCTCATCCCCACCCCGGATCATCCATCCCTCTCCATCATCATCATCCATCCCTCTCCATCATCCTCATCCCCACCCCGGATCATCCATCCCTCTCCCTCATCCCCACCCCGGATCATCCATCCCTCTCCATCATCCTCATCACTACCCCGGATCATCCATCCCTCTCCATCATCCTCATCCCCACCCCAGATCATCCATCCCTCTCCATCATCCTCATCCCCACCCCGGATCATCCATCCCTCTCCCTCATCCCCACCCCGGATCATCCATCCCTCTCCATCATCCTCATCCCCACCCCGGATCATTCATCCCTCTCCCTCATCCCCACCCCGGATCATCCATCCCTCTCCATCATCCTCATCCCCACCCCGGATCATCCATCCCTCTCCATCATCCTCATCCCCACCCCGGATCATCCATCCCTCTCCATCATCGTCATCCCCACCCGGATCATTCATCCCTCTCCCTCATCCCCACCCCGGATCATCCATCCCTCTCCATCATCCTCATCCCCACCCCGGATCATCCATCCCTCTCCATCATCCTCATCCCCACCCCAGATCATCCATTCCTCTCCATCATCCTCACCCCGGATCATCCATCCCTCTCCCTCATCCCCACCCTGGATAATTCATCCCTCTCCCTCATCCCCGCCCCCGATCATCCATCCCTCTCCATCATCCTCATCCCCACCCGGATCATCCATCCCTCTCCGTCATCCCCACCCCGGATCATCCATCCCTCTCCATCATCCCCACCCCGGATCATCCATCCCTCTCCCTCATCCCAACTCCAGATCATCCATCCCTCTCCATCATCCCCCCCCCCCCTGGATCATCCACCCCTCTCCCTCATCCCCACCCCGAATCATCCATCCCTCTCCCTCATCCCCACCCCGGATCATCCATCCCTCTCCATCATCCCCACCCGGATCATCCATCCCTCTCCCTCATCCCAACTCCAGATCATCCATCCCTCTCCATCATCCCCCCCCCCCCCCCCCTGGATCATCCACCCCTCTCCCTCATCCCCACCCCGAATCATCCATCCCTCTCCCTCATCCCCACCCCGGATCATCCATCCCTCTCCATCATCGTCACCCCGGTTCATTCATCCCTCTTCCTCAT
>JBBDGP010004365.1:0-86937 GCA_037952835.1 Lithobates septentrionalis | reverse complement strand
GGGTGTATTGGTGGTGTGAGGTGTATAGTGGGGGTGTATTGGTGGTGTGAGGTGTATAGTGGGGGTGTATTGGTGGTGTGAGGTGTATAGTGGGGGTGTATTGGTGGTGTGAGGTGTATAGTGGGGGTGTATTGGTGGTGGTATAGGTGTATAGTGGGGGTGTATTGGTGGTGTGAGGTGTATAGTGGGGGTGTATTGGTGGTGTGAGGTGTATAGTGGGGGTGTATTGGTGGTGGTATAGGTGTATAGTGGGGGTGTATTGGTGGTGTGAGGTGTATAGTGGGGGTGTATTGGTGGTGTGAGGTGTATAGTGGGGGTGTATTGGTGGTGTGAGGTGTATAGTGGGGGTGTATTGGTGGTGTGAGGTGTATAGTGGGGGTGTATTGGTGGTGGTGAGGTGTATAGTGGGGGTGTATTGGTGGTGGTATAGGTGTATAGTGGGGGTGTATTGGTGGTGTGAGGTGTATAGTGGGGGTGTATTGGTGGTGTGAGGTGTATAGTGGGGGTGTATTGGTGGTGTGAGGTGTATAGTGGGGGTGTATTGGGGGTGTATTGGTGGTGTGAGGTGTGTGCAGCGCTAGGAGTGAGACTGTGGTGTGTGAGGTGTATAATGGGGTGTATTGGTGGTGTATAGTGGTGTGAGGTGTATGGTGGTGGTATAGGTGTATAGTGGGGGTGTATTGGTGGTGTGTGCAGCGCTAGGAGTGAGACTGTGGTGTGTGGTGTATAGTGGGGGTGTATTGGTGGTGTGTGCAGCGCTAGGAGTGAGACTGTGGTGTGTGGTGTATAGTGGGGGTGTATTGGTGGTGTGTGCAGCGCTAGGAGTGAGACTCGGGGGGCTCAGCAGTTGGAGAGCTCCGCAGTGCGGTGTGTTTTGGGTCTCTGGCAGTGATAATTTCGGTGCGGGCGGGCCCCTCACACACATTATTCATGTCTCCATAGAGGAGAGCGGAGATCTGCGTGCAGACAGAGAGAGGGGGGCTGCCGGCAGGAGGAGGAGGAGGAGGGGCCCCGGGGGCCACAGGGCTCCCCTCATATCATCTCCCAGTATGGAGGGGCCCCGGGATCACGACACGGAGAGGAGACACTCCGACCTCTTCAGGTTGCTGGACTCCAATCAGGACGGACATGTGGACATCGCCGAGCTCAGAGCCGGGCTGGAGGCCCTGGGGGTCCGGGGAGGAGAGGACACTGGGAAGGTGGGTACTCCTAGGACTGGGGGACACTGGGAAGGTGGGTACTCCTAGGACTGGGGGACACTGGGAAGGTGGGTACTCCTAGGACTGGGGGACACTGGGAAGGTGGGTACTCCTAGGACTGGGGGGGCACTGGGAAGGTGGGTACTCCTAGGACTGGGGGGCACTGGGAAGGTGGGTACTCCTAGGACTGGGGACACTGGGAAGGTGGGTACTCCTAGGACTGGGGGGGCACTGGGAAGGTGGGTACTCCTAGGACTGGGGGACACTGGGAAGGTGGGTACTCCTAGGACTGGGGGGGCACTGGGAAGGTGGGTACTCCTAGGACTGGGGGACACTGGGAAGGTGGGTACTCCTAGGACTGGGGGGGCACTGGGAAGGTGGTACTCCTAGGACTGGGGGACACTGGGAAGGTGGGTACTCCTAGGACTGGGGGACACTGGGAAGGTGGGTACTCCTAGGACTGGGGGACACTGGGAAGGTGGGTACTCCTAGGACTGGGGACACTGGGAAGGTGGGTACTCCTAGGACTGGGGGACACTGGGAAGGTGGGTACTCCTAGGACTGGGGACACTGGGAAGGTGGGTACTCCTAGGACTGGGGGGGAACTGGGAAGGTGGGTACTCCTAGGACTGGGGGGGGCACTGGGAAGGTGGGTACTCCTAGGACTGGGGGGGGGCACTGGGAAGGTGGGTACTCCTAGGACTGGGGGGGGGGCACTGGGAAGGTGGGTACTCCTAGGACTGGGGGGGGGGGCACTGGGAAGGTGGGTACTCCTAGGACTGGGGGGGGGGGGGGGCACTGGGAAGGTGGGTACTCCTAGGACTGGGGGGGGGGCACTGGGAAGGTGGGTACTCCTAGGACTGGGGGGGCACTGGGAAGGTGGGTACTCCTAGGACTGGGGGGGCACTGGGAAGGTGGGTACTCCTAGGACTGGGGGGGGGCACTGGGAAGGTGGGTACTCCTAGGACTGGGGGGGGGCACTGGGAAGGTGGGTACTCCTAGGACTGGGGGGGGGGCACTGGGAAGGTGGGTACTCCTAGGACTGGGGGGGACACTGGGAAGGTGGGTACTCCTAGGACTGGGGGGGGGCACTGGGAAAGTGGGTACTCCTAGGACTGGGGGGACACTGGGAAGGTGGGTACTCCTAGGACTGGTGAGCACTGGGAAGGTGGGTACTCCTAGGACTGGGGGACACTGGGAAGGTGGGTACTCCTAGGACTGGGGGACACTGGGAAGGTGGGTACTCCTAGGACTGGGGGGACACTGGGAAGGTGGGTACTCCTAGGACTGGGGGGGGGCACTGGGAAGGTGGGTACTCCTAGGACTGGGGGGACACTGGGAAGGTGGGTACTCCTAGGACTGGGGGGGCACTGGGAAGGTGGGTACTCCTAGGACTGGGGGGGGCACTGGGAAGGTGGGTACTCCTAGGACTGGGGGGGGCACTGGGAAGGTGGGTACTCCTAGGACTGGGGACACTGGGAAGGTGGGTACTCCTAGGACTGGGGACACTGGGAAGGTGGGTACTCCTAGGACTGGGGGGCACTGGGAAGGTGGGTACTCCTAGGACTGGGGGGCACTGGGAAGGTGGGTACTCCTAGGACTGGGGGCACTGGGAAGGTGGGTACTCCTAGGACTGGGGGGACACTGGGAAGGTGGATACTCCTAGGACTGGGGGCACTGGGAAGGTGGGTACTCCTAGGACTGGGGGGACACTGGGAAGGTGGGTACTCCTAGGACTGGGGGGACACTGGGAAGGTGGGTACTCCTAGGACTGGGGGGACACTGGGAAGGTGGGTACTCCTAGGACTGGGGGGACACTGGGAAGGTGGGTACTCCTAGGACTGGGGGGACACTGGGAAGGTGGGTACTCCTAGGACTGGGTTGACACTGGGAAGGTGGGTACTCCTAGGACTGGGGGCACTGGGAAGGTGGGTACTCCTAGGACTGGGGGCACTGGCAAGGTGGGTACTCCTAGGACTGGGGGGGGGGGGCACTGGGAAGGTGGGTACTCCTAGGACTGGGGGGGGCACTGGGAAGGTGGGTACTCCTAGGACTGGGGGAACACTGGGAAGGTGGGTACTCCTAGGACTGGGGGACACTGGGAAGGTGGGTACTCCTAGGACTGGGGGAACACTGGGAAGGTGGGTACTCCTAGGACTGGGGGACACTGGGAAGGTGGGTACTCCTAGGACTGGGGGAACACTGGGAAGGTGGGTACTCCTAGGACTGGGGGGACACTGGGAAGGTGGGTACTCCTAGGACTGGGGACACTGGGAAGGTGGGTACTCCTAGGACTGGGGGGACACTGGGAAGGTGGGTACTCCTAGGACTGGGGGCACTGGCAAGGTGGGTACTCCTAGGACTGGGGGCACTGGCAAGGTGGGTACTCCTAGGACTGGGGACACTGGGAAGGTGGGTACTCCTAGGACTGGGGGGGCACTGGGAAGGTGGGTACTCCTAGGACTGGGGACACTGGGAAGGTGGGTACTCCTAGGACTGGGGGGGCACTGGGAAGGTGGGCACTCCTAGGACTGGGGGGGGCACTGGGAAGGTGGGTACTCCTAGGACTGGGGGGGACACTGGGAAGGTGGGTACTCCTAGGACTGGGGGGGGCACTGGGAAGGTGGGTACTCCTAGGACTGGAGGGACACTGGGAAGGTGGGTACTCCTAGGACTGGAGGGACACTGGGAATGCTCTTGGTACTGATAACCTACAACCAGCACTGATATATTCCACACCCAGCACTGTTATCCTGTGTTTGGCACTTGAATCGTAATCCTGGCACTGATATCCTACACTTGGCTTTGGAACTGTACATATTACACTGATGATATCTGTACACTGATGATGTCTGTACACTGATGATGTCTGTACACTGATGATGTCTGTACACTGATGATGTCTGTACACTGATGATATCTGTACACTGATGATGTCTGTACACTGATGATGTCTGTACACTGATGATGTCTGTACACTGATGATGTCTGTACACTGATGATGTCTGTACACTGATGATGTCTGTACACTGATGATGTCTGTACACTGATGATATCTGTACACTGATGATGTCTGTACACTGATGATGTCTGTACACTGATGATGTCTGTACACTGATGATATCTGTACACTGATGATGTCTGTACACTGATGATGTCTGTACACTGATGATGTCTGTACACTGATATCTGTACACTGATGATGTCTGTACACTGATGATGTCTGTACACTGATGATGTCTGTACACTGATATCTGTACACTGATGATGTCTGTACACTGATGATGTCTGTACACTGATGATGTCTGTACACTGATGATGTCTGTACACTGATATCTGTACACTGATGATGTCTGTACACTGATGATGTCTGTACACTGATGATGTCTGTACACTGATGATGTCTGTACACTGATATCTGTACACTGATGATATCTGTACACTGATGATGTCTGTACACTGATGATGTCTGTACACTGATTTCTGTACACTGATGATGTCTGTACACTGATTTCTGTACACTGATGATGTCTGTACACTGATTTCTGTACACTGATGATGTCTGTACACTGATGATGTCTGTACGATGATATCTGTACACTGATGTCTGTACACTGATGATGTCTGTACACTGATGATGTCTGTACACTGATGTCTGTACACTGATGTCTGTACACTGATGATGTCTGTACACTGATGATGTCTGTACACTGATGATGTCTGTACACTGATGATGTCTGTACACTGATGATGTCTGTACACTGATAGACAAACAAGTTTGTCTATTGATACATTTTAAAAACGTGAAGCTGTGTAATGGTGCACTACATATACATCAGATGTTTAAGTCCTACTCCGAGTAGAGAGGAAGTGAAGAGGTTAATGGGGCAGAATAGGGAAGGGATTAATGGGCACGATAAGGTAGGGAACATGTCAATGGACAGAATAAGGGAGATTAAAGGGTTAATGAGTAGAATAAGCGGGGGGGGGGGGGCTACTGGGCAGAATAGGGAAGGGGAAGGGATTAATGGAGGAGGGGCAAGGGGTTAATGGGCAGAACAAGGGAGGGGAAGGGGTTAATGGGCATAATAAGGGAGGGGCAAGAGGTTAATGAACAGAATAGGGGAGGGGCAAGGGGTTAATGGGCACAATACGGAGGGGGGGGGGGCAAGGAGTTAATAGGGGAGGGGCAAGGGGTTAATGGGCAGAATATGGGAGGGGCAAGGGGTTAATGGGCAGAATATGGGAGGGGCAAGGGGTTTATAAACAGAATAAGGGAGGGGCAAGGGGTTAATGGACAGAATAGGGGAGGGGCACGGGGTTAATGGGCAGAATATGGGAGGGGGAAGGAGTTAATGGGAAGAATAGGGGAGGGGGAAGGAGTTTATTGGCATTGTGCAGGAGTGTAAGGGGTGAATGGGCAGGATAAGGTAGGGAAATGTTAATGTGCAGAATAAGGGAGGGGGAAGGGGTTAATGGGCAGAATAAGGGAGGGGGAAGGAGTTAATGGGCAGAATACAGGAAGGGAATGGGTTAATTGGCAGAGTGCAGGAGTGGAAGGGGTTAACGGCCAGGATAAGGTAGGGAAATGTCAATGGGCAGAATAAGGGGGAAGGGATTATTGAGAACAATAGGGGAGGGGAAGGGGTTAATGGGCAGAATAAGGCAGATGAAGGGGTTAATATTCAGATGATATATAGAGACACAGGATGGGGATCAGATATCTATTGAATGAATGATTAATGCATCTATTAATTCCTCAATTGTAAGAAGAAGGGGCGGTCTCTCCAATGTAAACAGTACATTATTTATGTCTGTGATTGGTCATCACAGTGATCACATGGTACAGAGCAGCTCGGATCGGTTCTGTACACGCTGCCTGTGATCTGCAGCATCGGACAGCCATTACCAAGCACACTGATTGCTCGGGGGTGATTTGTCCAGCTCCGCTTATGAGTGAAAATTGTCAGACACTCTATATGGTTATCAGTGTCGCATATTGCATGCTTTTTTAAATCCTTATTTTATGACATATAACAATATGTGGTTCCATCACTAGAGGGAGCTCTTGGCAGCTTTTGGCTCTGTAAATAACTTTGATTTGAGAGATCAGCCGCATAGGGAAGGCATTGTTTTGAATGAGTCGCCCCAACTTTATATTGTGAGAAGGCACAACCATTGTGCAGCAGTAGGGAGACGCCAAGGGGGTAACGAGCAAATATGGCCGCTGCCCCGACCATCTCCACTGACAAATAGGGCAGAGGGAGGAGATTTTCACAGCATTACCACACATTGATAAGATTATACACACATTTATATATTACCACATATTGATAAGATTATTTACATTAGACTGATGTGTTTATCTAAGAAATCTATTGATAAGACCGGACATTCCCTTTAAGTAAACACAGGATCACCTCCCTGAGTTACACCTACAACTAGAAGACAACAAGTACTCGCCGATTACCGATGGCGTGCGATTTGCACTCATACACATTCCCAGTGGCTGAAAATCTGACAAACTTGATCGCTTCCACACACACCAGTAACTGCCGGTCCCACCCCCTTTGTATGCCCCCGCCATATTTCCCGGGCACCACATGCCCATCAGCAGACCCAGGACCGGCATGGCAGGTGTCACCGGGGGGGGGGGGGGGAGATCAATGAACGTCCCTTTGCTGATCTCCCCTCCTCCCTGCTAATGTAAAACGTTACTTCCAGGCCCCAGTGTCACTTTCACTGGTCAGTATAGCTGGAGAGGAAGATAATGGAGCGCAGTCTCCACTCTATTAGCTTCATTGGACAGCGAGTGAGACATCCGGGGAGGTCTTTTTAGAACCTTGAGGTCCAAAGAAAAAAATCATATAGGGGGCTTTTTGCATCCTATGTAATAAAAAATTCACTTTTAGTGAATTTTTTAAAAAGAAAAAAAAGTAAAAAATGAAAGTTACTTTCAAGCACTTAAACCCCCCCTAATAAAAAGAAACCATAAAAAAAACAAAACAAAAAAAAAACCAGAAATAACCAACGCCTATTTACAGCCAATCACAGCAGTGGTTACAACTAAAGGTGCATCGAACAGAAATTTTGGTGCCGAAACTGAAAATGCAGGATGCACTTGGCCGAAAACCGAAACCAAAAATGATGGTTTATTAAAAAAATGTATATTTGTACATATATTGTATTATATTCAACTTTTTAATTAATATCATGAATTTAACAACTTCCGGACCGCCGCACGCCGATATACGTCCTAACATTGAAGAGGAATATTGTTGTATGGCAGCAGCTAGCTTCCATAACCCTGGTATCCTCTTCTTCGGCCAGCAGTCCGCTTTCAGATAAGAGTGGTCTCTGTGGCGGATTCGCCAAGGGATCACTTTTATCGGCGGAGGGAGAGGGCCCCACCCCTCCCGCCGTGCTCCGGTGCCCTCCGCCGCTTACCGGAGCTGTTGGCAGCGGCGGAGGCAATCGGATGTTACCCCTTGCTGGGTATGGAGACGAGTGAGGGGAAGATGGCCCCCACCCGTCTCCATAACATTGCAGGGTGGAAGCGACCTCAAAACTTCACTTCCGCTCATAGCTCTTAAAGGGCCATTTTTTATTTTTTTTTTTATTTTTTTTTTTAAATTACAAATGTTTTTTTTTTTTTTTTTTTTATTGCATTTTAGTGTAAATATGAGATCTGAGGTCTTTTTGATCCCAGATCTCATATTTAAGAGGTCCTGTCATGCTTTTTTTCTATTACAAAGGATGTTTACATTCCTTGTAATAGGAATAAAAGTGACACTTTTTTTTTTTCTTTATTTTTTTAAAAAAAAACAGTGTAAAAATAAATAAGAAAAAAAAAAATGTAAACGCGCCCTGTTCTGCCGAGCTCGCGTGCAGAAGCGAACGCATACGTGAGTAGCGCCCGCATATGAAAACGGTGTTCAAACCACACATGTGAGGTATCGCCGCTATCGGTAGAGTGAGAGCAATAATTCTATCCCTAGACCTCCTCTGTAACTCAAAACATGCAACCTGTAGAATTTTTTTTAACGTCGCCTATGGAGATTTTTAAGGGTAAAAATTTGTCGCCATTCCTCGAGCGGGCGCAACTTTGAAGCGTGACATGTTGGGTATCAATTTACTCGGTGTAACATTATCTTTCACAATGTAAAAAAAATTGGGCTAACTTTACTGTTGTCTTATTTTTTAATTTAAAAAAAAGTGTATTTTTTCCAAAAAAAAGTGGGCTTGTAAGACCGCTGCGCAAATACGGTGTGACAGAAAGAATTGCATCGACCGCCATTTTATTCTTTAGGATGTTAGGAAAAAAAAAGTATAATGTTTGGGGGTTCTAAGTAATTTTCTAGCAAAAAAAACCAAAACAGTTTTTAACTTGTAAACAACAAATCTCAAAAAGCGGCCCGGTCCTTAAGTGGTTAAATGAATATGAATTTATTGTCGCCATTATTGGCACCTTTTTAGCACAAGAAAAGCTCAAGAAAAATGTATTCCTTTTAAATTCTATTTATGTCTTCACACTGGTCCTCTGCGCTTCCCTTGTGGTGTTAACAATCCTGCTTGCTGCATTTTTGATCAGTTAAAAAAAAAAAGTACTAAAACCTCACCTCCCCGTTGACATGCATTGAATACGCATCAATAACGCACCCATGTTACGTTTTTGATGCGGTTTTTGATTCACAAGACATATGAAAAACACACCAAAAGAACAGTTAAATCGCGGTAAAATCGCAGCAAAATCACATGCGTTTTCGGTGCCATTGTCGGCATCTTTTTCTCTTATTGGTAAAATACCGATAACAACACCATTTTCGGCCAATGGGTTTCGGCTGCCGAAACTTCGGTGCACCTCTAGTTACAACACTTTGCAAGTGCGCTGCCAGACTTGTTGCAACTTCTAGTGCACATTGTGAGAGGCTCACAGTGTGCAGTGAAATCGGAGGAAGCCAGGAGTGGAGCCTGTACACCTGTGCAAGACTGAAGGGAAGGCTGGAGGTCCGATGTAATTCCTTACAAGGTTGTCTGGCTGCAGAGTGATGATACAGACTCTGGTTGGGTGAAGGAATAATGTAGAATTAAACCGTATCCGTTTTTTTTTTTTTTTTTTTTGCCATCTGTGTATCATTGTGTAAGTTTGCTTTCACTTCCTGTCCCATTGCCAAAACAGGAAGTTACAGGAAATCCCTTCAAAGTGAGGGAAGTCCCTGGTTGTCACCAGAACCTAGATCCCCATTTGAAGATATCCCCCTTTATTTGTACGGCAACAACCCAAAACTTTGGATTTTCTTTTTTTTTTTTTTTTCATCAAAAAATTTAATTGAAAATATTATGCAATGACATAAAAAGAGATATCAAAACACAGAACAATAGAAAAACCCTGTTTGATTTGCTAATTAGTTGGATTGCTTCTACAGGCAGCGGGAGGGAGCGCCTGCCGCCTCTCCGGGCAGTCCCGTGCTATCAGGGACCCCCGGATCTGATCCAGCGGTGCCACTGAGCGATCATAGAGCTGGCTGTGGACCAGACGGTCTCTGGCCATCTCTATGGTCCTGGGAGGCAGGAAATGACGTCATGATGTCACTTTCAGTTCTAAAAGATGTAAACACTGCCATTTTTTTGTTCTGTAAAGCAGAGAGTGTTTTTTTTTTTTCCATCTCATGTTTTCCAGGGTAGAGGAAATATCTGGGGCCTTATAGACCCCAGATGTCTTGATAAAGAGGACCTGTCATGCCTTATTTCTATCACAAGGGATGTTTAAACTTCTTGTGATAGGAATAAAAGTGTTAAAAAAAAAAACAAAATAAAAGGGACAGTGTATAAACATAGATAAATAGTAATAAAAACAACAAAAGTAATTTATTTCATTAGTAAATAACTTTTTAATGCTTTGTACCATCGCTGACAGCTGAAGTGTAAACAAAACCGTTGCGGTAGGTATCAGTAATTGGTATCGGCGAGTACTAAAAAAAAAAAAAGTATCGGTACTCGTAAAAAAAAAAAAAAAATGGTATCGGTTAGGGCTGGGGAAATTAACAATTAATTCCTCGATTAATCGTTAATTTTTTTGATCGATCAAAACTCACCTCTCCTCCGGCTTCCGGGTCTTCAGGGAGTTCCGTCGGAGATCCGGTGACGTCACGGACATCGACGTCACCGGACTCCTCCCCCCTTCTCCAAGTGCCTCCGTCTGCTAACGAAGGGAAGGGGGGAGGAGTCCGGTGACGTCGAGGTCCATGAAATCATAAATTTAGGAAGACAGATCCTAACAATTTGATTGATCTCACTGGTCAAAGTATTCAGATAAACATCTATGTAAATCCTGGACACTCGGCTATGAAAATAAACATATCTGAGGGCTTTCCTGGCTGTAAGTCGGTTTGACGATGAACTGACATTGATCGGTTATCCAGCAATCAAGAAACATTTATGGTGAGGGCACTTTTTTTTTCCAAAGAGCTGACACTTTGCTGTCTCAGCAGGTGATGGATGTCTCTGGCTCTCCATCGGTCCCCCTGATGCACAACGGTGCTATTTAAATAGACTGTAGGGTGACGCCGT
The DNA here is from genome assembly GCA_037952835.1 of Lithobates septentrionalis. Lineage (NCBI taxonomy): Eukaryota > Metazoa > Chordata > Amphibia > Anura > Ranidae > Lithobates > Lithobates septentrionalis. The sequence goes on along the minus strand of JBBDGP010004365.1, from coordinate 76,168 downwards.
AGCCCCGCCCCCGCTGAGGAAGTTCTGATTGAACGTAACGCGTACGGGGGAGGAGCTACGCAGCTAAAAGTAGTTGGATCTGTAATGCCCCGTACACACGGTCGGATTTTCAGACGGAAAATGTGTGATAGGACCTTGTTGTCGGAAATTCCGACCGTGTGTAGGCTCCATCACACATTTTCCATCGGATTTTCCGACACACAAAGTTTGAGAGCAGGATATAAAATTTTCCGACAACTAAATCCGTTGTCGGAAATTCCGATCGTGTGTACACAAATCCGACGCGCAAAGTGCCACGCATGCTCAGAATAAATAAAGAGATGAAAGCTTTTGGCCACTGCCCCGTTTATAGTCCCGACGTACGTGTTTTACGTCACCGCGTTCAGAACGATCGGATTTTTCCGACCACTTTGTGTGACCGTGTGTATGCAAGACAAGTTTGAGCCAACATCCGTCGGAAAAAATCCTAGGATTTTGTTGTTGGAATATCCGATCAATGTCCGACCGTGTGTACGGGGCATATGTGCGTTATAATTGATCGAAATTAGTAGATTAATCGATTAAAAAAAAAAAAATCGATTAATCGAACACGAAAATTTGAATCAGTAACAGCCCTAGTATCGGTTCATCCCTAACAAATACCATGTGACATAAAAAAAGTTGCAACGCCCACCATTTTATATATAATATTGTTTGGGGTTCTGAGTAATTGTCTAGCAAAAAAAGATTTTTATGTGTAGGAGAAGTACCGTAGTTAACCGGTTCAATACAGGGCAATTTCACCCCCTTCCTTCCCAGGCCAATTTTTAGTTTTCAGCGCTGTCGCACTTTAAACGTCAATTGCGCGGTCATGCGACGTTGTACCCAAAAAAAATTGACGTCCTTTTTTCCCCACAAATAGAGCTTTCTTTTGGTGGTATTTGATCGCCTCTGCGGTTTTTATTTTTTACGCTATAAACAAAAGAATAGCGACAATTTTGAAAAAAACACAATATTTTTTACTTTTTGCTATAATAAATATCCCATTTTTTTTTTTTAAAAAACTATTTTTTTTCCTCAGTTTCGGCCGATACGTATTCTTCTACAATAAGCGTATATTGATTGGTTTGCACAAAAGTTATAGCGTCTACAAAATACGGGATAGATTTATGGCATTTTTAAAAAAAAAATATTTATTTATTTTTTTAGCGGCGATCGCAATTTTTTTTCGTGACTGCGACATTATGGCGGACACATCGGACACTTTTGACACATTTTTGGGACCATTCACATTTATACAGCGATCAATGCTATAAAATTGCATTGATTACTGTGTAAATGTGACAGGCAGTGAAGGGGTTAACCACTAGGGGGCGGGGAGGGGTTAATATGTTTCCTAGGGAATGATTCTAACTGTAGGGGGAGGGGACGCTCAAGGGGAGGAGACCGATCAGTGTTCCTCCGTTCTGGGAACACAGATCGCTCTCCTCAGAGCTGACAGGCTGTGGATCTGTGTGTTTACACACCCAGATCCACGGTCCGGCCCGGTTAACGGGCAATCGCGGGTGCCCGGCGGACATCGCGGCCGCCGGGCACACGCACCGGGTCCCGAGCAGCGCGGCGCGCACGCCCCCCCTATACGGCCGGGAATCCCAGGATGTCATATGATGTCCACCCAGGATGGGAGATCCCATCTGTGGACGTCATATGTCTATGGCTGGGTAGGGAAGTGGTTAAAGTGGTGTTCCGGCCGAAATTATACTTTTTGAATAAAAATACCCCTATAATACACAAACTTAATGTATTCTAGTAAAGTTAGTCTGTAAACTAAGGTCTGTTTTGTTAGTTTATAGCAGTAGTTTGTTATTTTATAAACTTGCAGCAGGCCGCGGCCATCTTAAGTGTGGGCATCTGAAGCCAGACTGTGTATTTCTTCCTGGATCTCATCCTTGCAGATCTCGCACATGCTCAGTGCAGCACAAGCACTGTAATAGGTTTCAGGTCAGGTTTCCATAGCAACGGCAGTGTCAGAGGAAGTTGCCGCCCCTTCCCAGAAGGCATTGCAAACAGGAAATGATGCGATGGGCCACGGCCAGGGAGGAGGAAGTGAACAATGAATACAGCAGATATACAGTAGGTGCTGAGAATTTTTTTTTTTAAATATCCAATTTTTTTACAGTGCACAGTTTAGTGAGGGATGCTGAAGAGTTGTAAAAGTGGGTGGAGCTCCACTTTAAGGAAAACATGCCCCACCCACTCGCTAACGCCCACCCCATGCTGTGTAAATGTAATGCTTCCTCCTGTATTGAATTGTATTGTAACTGTACTATTTGCCCCCATGTTGTAAAGCACTGTGCAAACTGTTGGCCCTATATAAATCCTGTATAATTCTAATCATGTTGATGTGGGGGGGGGGGGGGGGGTGTCTGTGACTGCACTGTTTGGATTATCTACACACTGCGGTCACAGACATTGTGCTGTCTATAGGGGGAAATGCCGGTGATTTCTAATACAAAGTAGGGGAGATCGCAGATAATGAATACATTTCACAACATCCGGGGCGTTGGGAATATAAATCCATCTTTAGGGGGGGGGGTGTTTATGGATCGACTTCACTCATCGCCTCTCTTTTTATCTGTATTTAGGAGATCCTGCGAGTCGGAGACACGGATCAGGACGGGCAGCTGAGTTTCGAGGAGTTCACCCGATACTTGGTGGAGAGAGAGAAACGTCTGCTCATCATGTTCAACAGCTTGGACCGCAACAACGATGGTGTGTGTATATATAACACATCCGTAATTCTAGGCGCCCCTGGATCCTCGTCCACACACGTACAGAGGGAGAGGGATAGCCCCGGTGGGGGTGGGGGGGCAGACCGGAAATATATTTTTTCTTTTTACAGTAGTGATCCTTAAAGCTAGACACCTCGTACCGATGATTTTAGCTTCTTATGTTAAAGTGATTGTAAAGGTAAATAAAAAAAAAACCAAACATATCATACTTACATCCGCTGTGCAGCTTGTTTTGCACAGAGTGGCCCCGATCCTCCTCTTCTGGGGTCCCCCAGGGGCTCTCACGGCTCCTCCCCTTATCTGATAACCCCCTTGGAGAAGCACTCTCCCGAGGGGGTTACCTTGCGAGCACACTCCAGAGTCCAGCATTCAGCGTCCATAGAGGCCGAATGCAGGACTCGGCCCCGCCCCCCGGCGCTCACGTCATTGGATTTGATTGACAGCAGCGGGAGCCAATGGCTGTGCTGCTATCAATCTATCCAATCATTTTACCCCTCCCCCCTTCCTCCTCAGAGCTGCAAGTTAAAGGCGTTCACAGCATACACTTTTTTTAATTTTATAAGGTCAGCATTGTAATAACAATAATTATTTTTGACAACCCAATATAAGCTTACTTGAAAAATCTCTCTTCATGTTGTGAGTTCTGCCTGTCTGCTGGCCGTCTCTTTCCACAACTTCCTGGAATCCCTGTATGCTTTGCAGCTTCTCCTCCATTTCTAAGGACTACATATCCCATGGTACCTCGCTGCCTGCAAGCATCGATTCCTGTACTGACTCCGCCTCCTGAAACTCCTCCCCTCAGCACCTCCTGTAGTTCAAAAGGCAGGCTCTGTGAAGTGTGTGACGCAGCAGTGCCTAGTCACAGATGTGTGTTGTAGTGCGCTGTCATACAAAATGGCAAGTGTGCTGTGTTTTGGCAGCACACTGCAACGCATGTTATTGTGCTGCCATGTGTTGTACTGCAATCATAAGTGTGTGCACCCCAAAGCTCAAACGTGTGTGTGTGTGTGTGTGTATATATGTATGTATGTATGTGTATATATCTATTATACTATATTGTCTAAAGTATTGGGACACCTGCCTTTACACACACATGAACTTTAATGGCATCCCAGTCTTAGTCTGTAGGGTTCAATAGTGAGTTGGCCCACCCTTTGCAGCTATAACAGCTTCAACTCTTCTGGGAAGGCTGTCCACAAGGTTTAGGAGTGTGTCTATGGGAATGTTTGACCACTCTTCCAGAATTGCATTTGTGAGGTCAGGCACTGACGAGTTGGACGAGAAGGCCTGGCTCGCAGTCTCTGCTCTAATTCATCCCAAAGGTGTTCTATCGGGTTGAGGTCAGGACTCTGTGCAGGTCAGTGAAGCTCCTCCACCCCAAACTCACTCATCCATGTCTTTATGGACCTTGCTTTGTGCACTGGTGCGCAGTCATGTTGGAACAAGAAGGGGCCATTCCCAAACTGTTCCCACAAAGTTGGGAGCATAAAATTGTCCAAAATGTCTTGGTATGCTGACGCCCTAATGCCGCGTACACACGAGCGGACATTACGGCGGACTTTGCCCGGCGGACTTTTCGACGTACTTTCCGACGGACTTTGTGAATGAACGGACTTGCCTACACACAATCCACCAAAGTCCGTCGAATTCGTACGTGATGACGTACGACCGGACTAAAACAAGGAAGTTCATAGCCAGTAGCCAATAGCTGCCCTAGCGTGGCTTTTTGTCCGTCGAACTAGCATACAGACGGCGGACTTTTCGACCGGACTCGATTTCAACGGATAAATTTAAAACAAGTTTTAAATCTAATTCCGTCCAACTTTTGAGAAAACAAAGTCCGCTGGAGCCCACACACATCGAATTGTCCGACGAAATCCAGTCCGCCGGGCAAAGTCCGCCGTAATGTCCGCTCGTGTGTACGCGGCATAAGAGTTCCCTTCACTGGAACTAAGGGGCCAAGCCCAACACCCGAAAAACAATCCCACACCAGAATCCCCCCTCCACCAAATGAGATAGATAGATAGATATCTCATTTATTTTTATATACAGTGCCTTGCGAAAGTATTCGGCCCCCTTGAACTTTTCAACCTTTTGCCATATTTCAGGCTTCAAACATAAAGATATAAAACTTTTATTTTTTGTGAAGAATCACCAACAAGTGGGACACAATTGTGAAGTGGAACGAAATCTATTGGATTGTTGAAACTTTTTTAACTAATAAAAAAATGAAAAGTGGGGCGTGCAAAATTATTCGGCCCCCTTGCGTTAATACTTTGTAGAGCCACCTTTTGCTGCGATTACAGCTGCAAGTCGCTTGGGGTATGTCTCTATCAGTTTTGCACATCGAGAGACTGAAATTCTTGCCCATTCTTCCTTGCAAAACAGCTCGAGCTCAGTGAAGTTGGATGGAGAGCGTTTGTGAACAGCAGTTTTCAGCTCTTTCCACAGATTCTCGATTGGATTCAGGTCTGGACTTTGACTTGGCCATTCTAACACCTGGATACGTTTATTTGTGAACCATTCCTTTGTAGATTTTGCTGTATGTTTGGGATCATTGTCTTGTTGGAAGATAAATCTCCGTCCCAGTTTCAGGTCTTTTGCAGACTCCAACAGGTTTTCATCCAGAATGGTCCTGTATTTGGCTGCATCCATCTTCCCCTCAATTTTAACCATCTTCCCTGTCCCTGCTGAAGAAAAGCAGGCCCAAACCATGATGCTGCCACCACCATGTTTCACGGTGGGGATGGTGTGTTGAGTGTGATGAGCTGTGTTGCTTTTACGCCAAACATATCGTTTTGCATTGTGGCCAAAAAGTTCGATTTTGGTTTCATCGCACCAGAGCACCTTCTTCCACATGTTTGGTGTGTCTCCCAGGTGGCTTGTGGCAAACTTTAGACGAGACTTTTTATGGATATCTTTGAGAAATGGCTTTCTTCTTGCCACTCTTCCATAAAGGCCAGATTTGTGCAGTGTACGACTGATTGTTGTCCTATGGACAGACTCTCCCACCTCAGCTGTAGTTCTCTGCAGTTCATCCAGAGTGATCATGGGCCTCTTGGCTGCATCTCTGATCAGTCTTCTTCTTGTCTGAGCTGAAAGTTTAGAGGGACAGACAGGTCTTGGTAGATTTGCAGTGGTCTGATACTCCTTCCATTTCAAAATGATCGCTTGCACAGTGCTCCTTGGGATGTTTAAAGCTTGGGAAATCTTTTTGTATCCAAATCCGGCTTTAAACTTCTCCACAACAGTATTACGGACCTGCCTGGTGTGTTCCTTGGTCTTCATGATGCTCTCTGCGCTTTCAACAGAACCCTGAGACCATCACAGAGCAGGTGCATTTATACAGAGACTTGATTACACACAGGTGGATTCTATTTATCACCATCAGTCATTTAGGACAACATTGGATCATTCAGAGATCCTCGCTGAACTTCTGGAGTGAGTTTCCTGCACTGAAAGTAAAGGGGCCGAATAATTTTGCACGCACCACTTTTCAGTTTTTTATTTGCTAAAAAAGTTTAAAATATCCAATAGATTTCGTTCCACTTCACAATTGTGTCCCACTTGTTGGTGATTCTTCACAAAAAATTAAAATTTTATATCTTTATGTTTGAAGCCTGAAATGTGGCAAAAGGTTGAAAATTTCAAGGGGGCCGAATACTTTTGCAAGGCACTGTACATACACAACTCTTATAAATAATTGTAAACAAACATTTTAAAATGTATTAAAACTTGGACCGTGTCAGTGGAGCACTTGAGGGTGTCAGTCAGGCAGTGAACGGTGTAAGTAACTTTTTTTATTTTATGATTTTATTATTTTGTACAATTTTATTTATTTTTTACAATATTTTAATTCAATCTTATTTATTGAGAAAGAAAAAGTGTACAGTATACAGTAATGTAATACAAAAACACATAAAAGTAGAAATAGATATCATTGCGATATTGGTAACATATCATATGTCTTAAGCAATTTGTGAGCTTTTATTGATTTGGTTTGATATTTAGCCTGCGTAGCTATACCGTCTAAACTGAGTAGAGTGCAGGTGAGCACCACTATCCACTCACCGAGTGGCGTCCACCTATTGCAAACAAGCTAGGGCTATTGTTGCTGTGCTAAATGTTTTTTCTCTGATGGGGAAGCTCAGTGTGTGTCACATTACTTGTCTGATGAGATTAGAGAGAATGATTTAGGTGATCGTATAGCGTTGTAACATATAAGGGGAGAAAGAGAAAAAGAGGGGTGGGAATAGAGGGGACAAGGGAGAAAGGGAATACAGATATTAAGAGAAAGACATTCCACCCTGGTCACACAGTTGCATTGGTGGAGTCCTCTGTAGCCCATGGAATAAATTCAGCGGAATAGCGGAAGATAGACCACGAGGTCCAGGTCTTGGAAAATTGTTCCTCCTTACCCGTTTCCTGCGACAACATCCGTTCCAGACTATTAATTTGGTCCACTTCAATTGCCCAATCTCCCAGGGAAGGCATGCTCGTCGACTTCCAATGTCTGGGCAGTACCGTTCTAGCTGCCGCTAGAAAGTGACGCAGAACGTCTTTTTTGACCGATTTAAGCGGGCCAGGGAGCATAGATAGCAGGGCCACCTCAGGAGAGGATGCAACCGAGGTCGCCATGAGTCTGCAGTACAGATCGAGGATCTTTTGCCAGAACCTCTGAACAGGGGGGCACTCCCACCAAATGTGGAGTAGGGTTCCCTTTGATGACAAACAACGCCAGCAGGTATCCGGGAGTGTCGGGTTTATCCATCGTAATGTCGAGGGGCATCTATACCAACGGGTCAGTAATTTGAATCCCTTTTCTTGCGATTTGGAGGCTAAGGATATTTTATGAGTCAAAATGAAGCATTTTTGCCAATCTACAGGTGAGATGGGGGTGACCCAATTCTTCCCTCCAGGCCTGTGTGTATGGGGGGAGGTCAGGATTATAGACTATATGTATGAGAGAGTATAGTTGAGAGACCACATGCGTAGGAGGGTCAATCTGGAGCAGCATGTTCTCCAAGTCTGTTGTATCAGTAAGTACATCAGGTAAGGATGGGAAGGTTCGAATAAAAGATAGCACCTGTTGCCTCTGCAGCCAGTGCGTCGAAGCATGGGAAGGTGGGCCGGTGGGAACGTCTTGAGTCAGAGAAGGATCTGAACGCAGGACTTGGGCAAGTCGTCTGTGGTCCTTCTTGCACCAAGGGCCAAAGCTCTCTACTTGTAGGGCTGGTGGAAAAGCCGGAGTTCCAAACAGTGGAGTCATGGGTCCTTTCAGAGGAGACAGGGTCTTGGAGGAATTCATTCGGGTCCAAATTTGTATAGTTTGTCGGGTGAGGTCGCTCAGGGGTAATCCCCCTTTTAGGAATTCAGTAGGCGTCCACGGTAGTGCGCGGAGATCTATTGAATTGAGATGGCTCTCTATTTGTACCCATAATTTGGTGGAGGAATGATGGAACCAGTTAACTATACGTGTTAGTACTGCTGCTCTATAATATATAGAGGCATCCGGAGCTCCAGCTCCACCACGAATCTTGGGAAGCGACAGCGTCTCATAGCGTATCTGAGGACGAGCCCCCGCCCAGATAAAGGAGGAGAACAGTTGGCGGAGTTTCTTAAAGAACCAGGAGGGTATTGAAATGGGAATTGTCTGGAACAAGTAAAGAAACCGAGGGAGGACGTCCATTTTTAGAGCATTCACTCTACCTAGCCACGATAGGCGTTTTTTCGTGTAGTTTGATAGATCAGTCTTGGTTCTAAGCAGAAGGGTAGCATAGTTCAGAGAGAACAATTGGGACTTTTCTGTGGGTATTTGGATTCCGAGGTAACGGATGGAAGTGGAGCCTGTTCTAAAGGGAAACTTGATGGAGACTTGGCGGAGGGCCTCCTGAGATAAAGAAATGTTCAGTATTTCTGACTTAGTATGATTCACTTTGAAATTGCTCATCTTCCCAAACCTCGTGAATTCCTGCATAATATGTGTTAAAGATAGGTGGGGTTGGGTTACAAACATTAGTAGGTCATCCGCAAAGAGAGCCAGTTTGGAATGAATAGGGCCTATCGATACACCAGAGATGTTAGGGTTATTGCGCAAGGCAATTGCCAGGTGTTCCATAACAAGGACATAGAGAAGGGGAGATAAAGGACAGCCTTGTCGTGTCCCGTTATGGATGGGAAGTGAGGGTGATAATGAGCCGTTCACCCGTATTCTAGCAGAAGGAGAGGAGTAAAGGGACATAATTCGGGATAGCATTTTGGGGCCTAGACCTATCTGTTTCAAAGACATCTGGAGGAATTGCCAGTCCACCCGGTCTAATGCCTTTTCCGCATCGACCGTCAAAAGACATAGAGGGACATCATGGGTGCGTGCATAGTCGGTAAGAAGCAGAGTTTTCAGGGTGTTATCTTTTGCCTCACGACCACTTACAAAGCCCACCTGGTCCAGGTGTATGAGGCGGGGGAGAAGCGGCTTCAACCTAGTGGCTAAAATTTTGGCGTATATTTTCAAGTCCACTCCAATTAACGATATGGGCCTATAATTAGCGCACACAGTAGGGTCCTTATCTGGTTTTGGGATAATAGTAATGTGGGCTTCAAGCGTTTGTGGAGGAAACGCCAAGCCTTCTGATATGGAGTTGAATACTCTAGCCAAGAAGGGGGTCAATAGGGGAGCAAATGTCTTGTAAAATTTAGGGGTGAAGCCGTCTGGCCCCGGGCTTTTACCGGACGGGGTGGCCGCTATCGCCCCCAAGACCTCATCTGTTGTAATTACCTGTTCTAGCTCTTCTACAGTATCGCCGTCCAATGTAGGGAGCTTCGTCTCCTCAACATAAGACTGTCTATCGGTGTCAGGTGTAAGGGTAGGGCTAGAAGAGACGCCGGGCGAAAGATTGTATAGTGTGTGGTAGAAATCTCGGAATGTTTGTGATATCTTGGAGGGCTCACTGAGCATTTGTCCAGAGGGGGCCCGAATCTGGGGTATAAATGTGGAAGACGTGTTTGGGTGAAGGGTGCGAGCTAACGGTCTACCGCATTTATCTTGGAATCGGTACTGATGTAATGCAAGTCTGTCCGCATAGGTGCGTGCCGAAGCCTCATATAAGTCCTTGAGTTGGGATCGAGCCGTTGAGACCTCTGTAAGAGTCCCCACCGTTGGAGCTCGTTTATGTTGGGTCTCAAGGTCTCGAAGCTTTTGCATTGCTGAGGTTATTGCGGCTGAGCGAACCTTTTTCAAGCGGGTCCCCATCTGAATAAAGGTTCCTCGCAGGACAGCTTTAAGTGCCTCCCATTGTATGGGTAGCGAGGTAGTGTCTGATGCATGATCTTTTAAAAAATTAGAAATGGTCTCTGAGACCTTTTGGGAGCAGTCAGAGTTTGTGAGGATGGAGTCATTCAGCCTCCACGTCCACTCCCTCACCGGTGTGGAGGGAATCCTTAGTGTCAGATATATAGGCGAGTGGTCGGACCAGACCATTGAGTCTATCTCACATTCAGGTGACCAATCTAAACAGCTGTGGTCAAGAAGAAAATAGTCTATACGACTATAAGAGTGATGGACCTGTGAGAAGTGGGTATAGTTGCGGTTTTTGGGGAACAGAACCCGCCATATGTCGATTAGACGTAAATCATATATAGCGCGTTTAAATGCCCTTAACTTAGTAAAGGAGATGGATGAGCGAGATGTTGATGAGTCTAAAAGTGGATCCAGGGGGGCGTTAAAATCCCCGCCTATGATTATTTCACCCTCTGCAAATTCCGACAAGATCCTCATGTACCGCAGAGCAGACGATATTTGATTAGTATTTGGTAGGTAGAGATTGGCAATAGTGAATTTCGTGCCCCATAAGGAGAACTTTACGAACACATACCTTCCCTGGGGGTCCGAGACTTGGTCTATCAGGTCAATCGGAAGCGTTTTGTGGAAGGCAACAGAAACGCCTTTGGTTTTCTGAGATGGGTTTGTACTGTGAAACCATCTGTTAAAGTACCTGTTGGAGCAGGAAGGGGTGGAGTTTGTGTGGAAAGGAGTTTCCTGTAACAGTAACACATTGACCTGTTTATGCATTTGGTAGAGGATTTGTCCTCTCTTGGATGCTATATTGAGGCCATTTACATTATAGGAGCAAAATTTCAGGCGAGGATGGGATAGTACTGTGTGGGCCATAGTGGAATGAGAAGAAGAGAGTCAGCTTAGAGACAGCAGAGGGAGGAAGAGGGATGGGGGGGGGGGATTATAAGGTGGCAAAAATATACCAGGACAGAACTAGGTAGGGGGGACACCTAAATAAGGAGCCTAACAAGTCTAAGGGGTCCACGAAAACGGGACACCACGTGAAAAATCACGTATAAAGGCACTATCCGTGCCCGGCCTATTGAGGGTGGGAGGTCGAAGTGGAGAGTCTGAGCCGTGAGCCCAGTAGCATGACAGGCATATGTAGCTTACTTGAGGCACATCAGTGTAACAAACATTTAAACAGCAGAACACACATCAGATAGTCTGTGAAGGAGGGTGGCGGTCCGCGTGGGCAAATGACTCCGCACAAGCCCACCCTCCCTCCTTCACAGAGGAGACATCAATCCGCAAAATAACTTCCTGGGAAGGGGGAAGTAAACATTTTCAACATATGTCCATCCATCGTCCCCTCTCCCTGTATCCAGGTGGAACATTTCCCCTAGGTACCTAAATATAAGGCCATTGTGGTAAAATATGTTAGAAACTCAATAATAGCCTAACCAAATCAAACATCAGAAATTTGCAGTCCTTTTAGCCTCTCCCGAACCCCAGCCAGGTACAATACACTAGCGAAGGGCAGGGAGAAGGCCTGCCTATGTATTGCTCCCTCTATCCTGAGACATTGGGTTACGGAGCAGGTCATCTTGTCTCTTAGTGTAACATAGCTTGCTGAAATCCGGTGGAACAAAGGAGGAAAAATGTAAAAAGGGAAAAACAAAAAACAAACAACAACAAAAACTCCAAAAATTCTGTAGAGAGGTGGTGGGGATTCCAAACCTTGACCTGATCAGGAGACAAGAGAGGAGCAGCGCACTTAGAGGGTGCTAGTCATATAGGGAACGTTGAAATGGCTTCAAGTAACGTCTTAAAGGTACCTTAAGCTTCTGGGGAGGTAGGCCGACGTATTCTGGGGCCTATAGAATGTGATCTGGACCTCGGCTGCCTGCGTCGTTGTGTGAGAGGGTCCCGTATTTGCACCCTAATGCGGTCATCCGGCGGGTCCAGCCAGTTCGGTACCTCAATTGGGTCTTGTTCCAGAAAGCTGAAAAAGGCTGGGAGTTGATCCGGGTCGGAGAGGATAAATTTGTGTTCAGCTCTGGTCACCTTAATACTGAAGGGGTGTCCCCACGTATAAGTTGCTCCGGTTTGGCGTATCAGATCTAGTAGTGGGCGGACCATTCGGCGCATGTGGAGAGTGTTGCGAGAGAGGTCTGGGTATAAGTTGATAGCAGAACCATCAAACTCCACGGGACCCAAACGCCATGCCTTGCGCATAAGTTCTTCTTTAAGGGTGTAATAATGAACCCTGCAGAGGACATCGCGTGGGCGGTCACTTTGTTCTCTCCTCGGCCCCCCCACTCTGTGCACCCGGTCTAATTCAATGGGAGATGAAACCTCTCTGCCCAGGACTATGTTGAGGATGGCAATGACGGAAGGTTTTAAGTCTGTACCCGCTGTGGCCTCCGGTATGCCCTGTAACCGTATATTGTTCCTGCGGCTCCTATTTTCTCCGTCTTCTATGCGTAATTGATGTTGTCTTATACGGTGCAAGTGCTCCCTGGAGGCCTGTTCAAGGGACGTGATGCGAGCTGCATGATCAGATTGAATGTCAGTTAAGGCAGACACTGCGGTCTTATTAGTCGAGACCTGCTGTTGGAGGGCCTGGAGGTCTTTGTGGAGTGAGGTCTCCATTTTGATCGCCCAGGACTCAAACTCCGCTCTGAAGGCTGCCAGAAGGGTCAAGGCCTCGGATCTATTCGCTCCTCCTGAAGCTTGAGGGGCCACATCTCTAGGACCCATGTCCGAAAGAGGGGTAGCAGGGGTCTCAGACCTGGATGCCACAGCTGATAGGTCCGATTGCAGGACGGAAGGACCATCCGAATCCTCGCTGCTGTCTGTCGCCGGCTGAGTGGGAGGAGGAGGCTTGCTTTTCCCCGGGTTTCGAGCGGACGTCATCTTATCTTTGGGAGTGCGGGAATCAGACTGGGATGTGCGGAGCAGGTATCGTTGGATTGTGCCCTGTTGTAGGTCCGTGGACTCAGTAGATCGAGCACTGTGTGTGGACATGCTTTTCAAAGATGTGCGACGACTGAAAAATAGCCTGTCAGCTACGGGCAGTTACGGAGCTCAGCAGCTCATTGCTTAGCCATACATGGTCTGTCCTGCTTCTCTGCAAAGTTGTATGGATGGGGACCACTGGTGGGCGCCGACCCCGCTGGGCCTCTCTTGTGGCTGTGTAGAGAGCGATCCAGGCTCAGAGGGGTAAGAATACCAGGAGCCTATGTAGATACCGCAGCTTGGGTGGAGCAAGATGGCCGCCACTTGTGTTCAGGGCCGTGGTGACAGTTCATGTACTTATGGGGGTATATGCTTGCTAGTGCCCCGTCTAGGGCCACAGTCTGTCAGATCAGGGTGTCCCCAGGTGGTGGGTGAGGCTAAGATTAGGCCCAAAGGAGACAGGGGGCTGCCAGGGTGTAGCAAGATGGCCGCCACATTCAGTCTCTGGAGCCAGGGCAGCACCACAAGTACATGCTGGGGTGATTGTTCACTAAATACCCTGTCAGGGGTCTCAATTAGCCAGGCCAAGGTATTTCTGTGGTTGGCGGGGGCTCAGATTGGGCCTAAGAGAGTTAGTGTCAGGGGCATGTCAGCAGTCGTCGGGTGAATCTGCGTGCACGTAGGTCCTCAAGGATCATTTCCAAGCATATTCAGCCAAAATCCCCACCAGGGGGCGCCGGAGCGCTCCCGCGAATGCCCGTACGCGCGTTCGCGGGTGCGCGCGCCCGTTCGCGCTAGCGCCGTTTGGCGCCAAGGGGCCTTTAAAAGGGTGACAGGTGCTCATGTTAGCTGCTGTTCGTCTGCAGCTCTGCACCTGAAAGTTCCTGTATCTGCCTGCTTGTTGTTTTGATATTGACCCGGCTACGTCTGACCATTCTCCAGTCTCCTATCCGACCCGGCTTGTCTGACCTCGTTTTCTCTGCTACCCGTTGCCGAACTCCTGCCTGTCTGACTACCCTTGGATCTTCCCTCCTGTTAATATCCTGCCTGATCTCCTGCCAAATACGGACTGTCTGACCTTGCTTGCCTGTGTCCTGTAACGCTGCTTCCAGCCTGCCTGTTTGCATCCAGCTGCTGTCTCCGCATCCGGCTACCAGCCTACCTACCGGCCTACACCAGTTACCTGCATCCACAGCTCAGCCATCCCTGAGGGACATCATCCCAGTTCCGGTATCTGCTTCTGCTGGAACCCGCATCAGGCCCTCCTACCCACTGTGCTCAGGAGACCACTGTTCCCACTTCCAGCGGCTCCTGAACCAGCGCTTAAGAGAGGTCTCCTTCTACCAGTCAGGCTCAACTACCAGGTACATTACAGTACGAACAGCCATGACTGAGTCTGCAGGAGAGACCTCTCCCATCCAGGAGATCTGTACACACTTGGCGGCCCTCACCCAAGCAGTAAAGACTCTACAAGACAGTTATAACAGACTGGAAGGGCAAGTGTTAAACCTCAGTGGTTCCGGTGGTGTGGCCGCTGCACCCGCAGCTGCTCCAGTACAGGCTGCTGCACCACCCTCAGTGGTCATGCTCCCACCAGAACCAAGAGTACCTGTTCCTGACAAGTTTTCCGGTGACCGAACTAAGTTTGTGGCCTTCCGCAGCGCTTGTCAACTTTACTTTGGACTACAGCCACGGACTTTTTCTTTGGAAGCCACCAAAGTGGGGTTTGTTGTATCCCTCCTGCAGGGGGAACCCCAGACCTGGGCCCATCGCTTGCTTGAATCCAACGCCATACAGATCCAGACCCTACCTGCCTTTTTTGAAGCCATGGCCCAGCTTTATGAGGATCCTCAGCGGGCTGCCACCGCTGAGGCAGCTTTGATCGCGCTCCAGCAAGGCCGTAGACCGGCCGAGGACTATGTCATGGACTTTCGACGCTGGAGCGCGGATACTCAATGGAATAATGCAGCCCTACGCCACCAATTCCGCATGGGGTTATCTGAGGGTCTTAAGGATGAGCTTGCCCGAGTAGGAATGCCTGACACCTTAGAAGAGCTCATTGCCATCACTATCCAGATTGACCAACGCCTTCGTGAGCGCCGGTCTGAACGATCTGCCCAACAAACTCGGCCTATGTGGATGACTGCCAGAGCCCCGCTGCCTGCCTCTCGGTATCTACCTTCTGCCGGGCCAAGTCCAGCCAACCAGGCAACTGATGCCCCTGAACCCATGCAACTTGGACTTATGCGTACTACTCTGACCCCTGAAGAACGGGCACGCAGGCGCCAACTGAACCTTTGCCTCTATTGTGGCGGAACGGGCCACTACGTGAACAACTGCCCAGTGAAGACCCGTAAGTGTTTTTCTTCAGCTCCAACCAGTTTGTCTGCTTTAACGGCCAATGCCACTCAACTTGTTCTCCCTCTCTCATTACAGCTCCAGGGAAGAACAATTCAAGTCAACGCCATTGTTGATTCCGGGGCATGTAGCTGTTTTGTTGACTCCACTTTTGCTACACAGCAAGAACTTCCTCTAAAAGACAAGACACACAGACTCTCAATTTTTCTGGCCGATGGGTCCCGTATAAAATCCGGGCAGGTCTCTCAAGAAACCCTTCCGCTATCTGCTATCTGTTCATCCCAGCATCGAGAGATCTTAATCTTGGACGTCATCTCATCACCTCTTTTCCCAATCATTTTGGGTATGCCCTGGCTTCAAGCCCACAACCCTCTTGTCAATTGGGCCACGGGCGAGATCAAGTTTCAGTCACCCTATTGTCAAAGACATTGCCTACCTGAACCTGTTAATTCTGCTACTACCCTACTATGTATGGACACTGACCCAGATCTGCTTCAAAACGTACCAGAAGTCTATCAGGACTTTGCGGATGTATTCAGCAAGAAGGGAGCAGATTCTCTGCCACCCCATCGCTCCTATGACTGTCCAATTGAATTGCTTCCTGGAGCTGAGATCCCTTTTGGGCGCATCTTTCCGCTGTCCGAGAAGGAACAAGAGGCGCTTAAGGTTTACATCAATGAAAATCTAGAAAAAGGCTTCATTCGACAGTCCACTTCACCAGCAGGAGCAGGAATATTTTTTGTCTCTAAGAAAGATCTTACGCTCCGCCCTTGCGTGGATTATCGGGAACTAAACAAGGTTACGGTCAAGAACCGTTATCCGTTGCCCCTAATACCAGAACTGTTTCAAAAATTACGGACCGCCATTATCTTCACCAAATTAGACCTGAGAGGGGCCTATAATCTGGTCCGCATTCGGGCCGGGGATGAATGGAAGACGGCTTTCCGGACCCGTTTCGGGCACTACGAATATTTGGTCATGCCCTTCGGCCTTTGCAATGCTCCTGCCACATTTCAGCATCTGGTCAACGATGTGTTTAAAGATTTCCTGGACATCTTCTTAATTGTTTACCTGGACGATATCCTTATCTTCTCCAGTTCACTTGAGCAACACAGGGAACATGTCCGTAAAGTCCTAGCGCGACTCCGCTTGCACAGATTGTACGCCAAAGCGGAGAAGTGCGAATTTGAACAAAAAGAGATTCAGTTTCTGGGGTTGGTCATCTCCCCAACCGGTATTAAAATGGATCCTCAGAAAGTGTCTGCTGTGTTAGAATGGCCAGCACCCATGGACAAGAAAGGCGTACAACGCTTTGTTGGCTTTGCGAACTTTTACAGGAAGTTTATCAGGGGGTTCTCTGCCATCATCTCCCCCATTACACAGCTAACCAAGCAGAATCTTCGTTTCCACTGGAACCAGGAGGCCCAGGAGGCCTTTGAAGAATTAAAAAGGCGTTTCACGTCAGCTCCGATTCTTAGCCATCCAGATCCATCTTTGCCCTTTATTCTAGAGGTTGATGCCTCCGAAGTAGCTGTGGGTGCTATTATTTCCCAATGTCAGGGCAACAAAGATCTGATGCATCCTGTTGGGTACTTCTCTAGAAAACTTTCGCCGGCTGAGCGGAACTACGATGTGGGGGATCGGGAGTTACTTGCCATCAAGACTGCCTTGGAAGAATGGAGATACTTGCTTGAAGGTGCAGTCCATCCAGTACTGATTTATACAGATCACAAAAATCTGGAGTATCTAAGATCTGCTAAAAGACTGAAACCCAGACAGGCCCGTTGGGCCCTATTTTTCACACGATTCTGCTTCCACATCACCTACCGGCCGGGATCCAAGAATACAAAACCAGACGCACTGTCACGCATGTTTGATAATCCTAAGGACTCTTCTGTCCCTGACACTATTCTGCCGGCAAACAGTTTTCTTCTCCTTCAGACAGATTTGCTATCCATGATTAGAGAAGCATCCCCAGAACCTTCAAGTCTTCAGGAGTCTTCCTTAACATCTCGAGATGGACTATTATGGAGGGGAAGTCAAATCTTCGTGCCAGAAAACGTTAGAGTCAAGGTGCTGACGCTTTTGCATGACCACCCACTTGCAGGACATTTTGGGGTCCGTAAGACCCTTGAGCTGGTGCAGCGCACTTTTTGGTGGCCTAACTTAAAGGAATTTTGCAATAAATATGTCAACTCCTGCTCTGTCTGCATCCAGAACAAAACCCCCAGGAACAGAGCGTGGGGTCTACTAAGACTATTGCCTATACCAGATAGGCCCTGGAGGATGATAGCAATGGACTTTATAGTCGAACTGCCACATTCGGAGGGGTGTTCGGCGATCTTTGTGGTCGTCGACCGGCTATCCAAAATGGCCCACTTTGTGCCCCTAAAAGGAACACCTTCTGCTGTAGAGACGGCTCGTGTGTTCATTAAGGAGATCGTTAGGTTACACGGGATTCCCGCAAACATAGTGTCTGATAGGGGGGTGCAGTTTACTTCACGTTTTTGGAGAGCCCTTTGTGAAAACTTGAAGATTGAACTAGCCCTGTCCTCAGCATACCACCCCCAAACTAATGGGCAAACTGAAAGGACAAATCAAACTCTGGAGCAATACATTAGGTGTTTTACATCTTTTGTGCAAGATGATTGGGTATCCTTGCTGCCACTTGCAGAATTTGCGTACAATAACGCCAGTCACTCTGCCACAGGTCAATCTCCTTTCTTTGCCAATTATGGTTTTCATGCATCTTTTTTACCAGATTTTCTTTCAGAATCTTCAGTTCCAGCGGTCCAGGACACAGTGCAGTTCTTCAGTCGTAATAATCGGATCTTGCAGGAGGCGGTATCCAAAGCACAAGCGGATAATAAGAGGTTCTTTGATGAGAAAAGAAGGGGAGATCTAAACCTTCAACCTGGCGACAAGGTATGGCTGTCCACTAATAATATCAGATTGTCATGTCCTTCCAAGAAGCTTGCCCCAAAATTTATTGGACCTTTCCCTGTGAAAAGGAAAATTAATGAAGTATCGTATGAATTATGCTTACCTGATTCACTTAAGATACATCCTGTATTTCACGTATCACTCTTAAAGCCTGCTGTAGATGATCCTTTTCCTGATAGGGGCACCAGGGTTCCTGAACCAGTTCTGGTGGACGGCAATGAAGAATATGAAGTGGAATCCATCCTTGACTGCAGAAAGAGGTCTGGGCAAGTACAGTTTTTAATTAAGTGGAAAGGGTATGGTCCGGAGAACAACTCATGGGAACCTGACTGTAATATTCATGCCAAACGTTTAATTCATGCATACTTCTCTACCCATCCTGAAAAAAAGGCGTATCTGGGCATCCGGAGGCTGCCCGTTGGGGGGGGGCAATGTCAGGGGCATGTCAGCAGTCGTCGGGTGAATCTGCGTGCACGTAGGTCCTCAAGGATCATTTCCAAGCATATTCAGCCAAAATCCCCACCAGGGGGCGCCGGAGCGCTCCCGCGAATGCCCGTACGCGCGTTCGCGGGTGCGCGCGCGCGCCCGTTCGCGCTAGCGCCGTTTGGCGCCAAGGGGCCTTTAAAAGGGTGACAGGTGCTCATGTTAGCTGCTGTTCGTCTGCAGCTCTGCACCTGAAAGTTCCTGTATCTGCCTGCTTGTTGTTTGATATTGACCCGGCTACGTCTGACCATTCTCCAGTCTCCTATCCGACCCGGCTTGTCTGACCTCGTTTTCTCTGCTACCCGTTGCCGAACTCCTGCCTGTCTGACTACCCTTGGATCTTCCCTCCTGTTAATATCCTGCCTGATCTCCTGCCAAATACGGACTGTCTGACCTTGCTTGCCTGTGTCCTGTAACGCTGCTTCCAGCCTGCCTGTTTGCATCCAGCTGCTGTCTCCGCATCCGGCTACCAGCCTACCTACCGGCCTGCACCAGTTACCTGCATCCACAGCTCAGCCATCCCTGAGGGACATCATCCCAGTTCCGGTATCTGCTTCTGCTGGAACCCGCATCAGGCCCTCCTACCCACTGTGCTCAGGAGACCACTGTTCCCACTTCCAGCGGCTCCTGAACCAGCGCTTAAGAGAGGTCTCCTTCTACCAGTCAGGCTCAACTACCAGGTACATTACAGTTAGATAGGCCGCTGGGTGTAGTAAAATGGCCGCCGGCACTTACCAGGTCCCTCTGGCAGGCCTCCTAGAGCGGTATGGAGGGGATCACAGGCCCCCAGTAGCAGGCTGGATGTCCCCAATGTTTGTGGAGGAGGTAGGGCATGTGTAGCGGCCGGGGACAGGGCCGGCACGGCCTCTGGGTGCAGCAAGATGGCCGCCGTTCCCCGTGAGTAGGCCGGAGCCGCGGCCTTTCCTAACAGTCAGCCCGGAGCTCCGCGATCGCCGCGGACGCCGCGATCGCCGCGGACGCCGCGATCTCGGTGTCAAACAGCTCCCTCCTTGTCTGCACCGCTGTCTGAGGCACAAGCAGGGTCGTGCTGGTCCGTGGGTGAGTATATCTCCAGGTGTGCTCTATGCCTGGAGGAGCTCACCCCAGGCACGTCTGCTCAGATATCCGTTCGGCCACGCCCCCCCTTTTACAATATTTTATATATGTATATATATATATTTTTTTTTGGAATCCCCTTTTGGAGGTTTTGATTAAATATCAGGTGTCTAAACAGACCTCTGATGTCTCACTTTTGAGACCGAGAAAGGGACCAAAGACCGATTCCCCAGTCATTTTCTCTGCAGCCTCAGCTGCACTGGACACATAATAAATGAGAAGTGCTCTTTGCTGAGGGGCTTCCTGTTCAGTGACAAACTGAAACATACTTAAATAGTTTACTATGGTTCAGTTATGAATGAACACAGTGAGTGATTGGTACAGATGACTCACTGTGTTCATTTAGAGGGGAAGAGGCCGGTAAATCACATATTTAAGGGGCCACTTTACCACTCTCCATCCTGAAACATCCCCCTGTGTGTCAGCAGCAGCCTGCATGAGAGGAGGGAAGTCCGGGCAGAGGGGGGGAATCTGTGCCACACGGAATGATTAGGGTGTGCCCAGGCACACCTGGAACACCCCATGCACATGACTATGACTGCAATGTTCGTCTGTTGGCAAGTGTGTTGGGGTGCTATTTAGAATGACTGGCATTACATTGAACCAAGGCACTTACCATGGAATAGATGGTGTGAATGGGTTGTTACAGGGGTTCTCAACCTCAGTCCTCAAGTGCCCCCAACGGACCATGTTTTCAGGTTTTCCTTTACTGTGCACAGCTACTTTAAATCAATATCAATGACGTGGTATTGATGAGAGCTATTTTATTTAATGGGGTTGTAAAGGTAATTTTTTTTTTTTTAAAATAACAAACATGTTATACTTACCTCCACTGTGCAGCTCGTTTTGCACAGTGTGGCCCTGAACCTGCTCTTCTGGGGTCCCTCGGTGGCTGTCTCAGCTCCTCCCCGCAAGAACTAACCACCTTAATGGGAGCTCCCTCGCATGGTGGTTAGTTCTTGCGGGCGCGCTCCCGTGATACAGCCGGCGGATATAGCCGCTCACTGTATCACTCGGCCCCGCCCCCCGGCCCGCCGCGTCATTGGATGTGATTGACAGCAGCACGAGCCAATGGCTGCGCTGCTTTCAATCCATCCACTGTAGCCAATCAGCGGCCAGGCTGAGCGACGAAATGGATGTCGGGAGCGAGCGGCTGGCTTTCGAGGTGTCAGGTAAGTAAAACGGGGGGGCTGGGGGCGGCGGTATTGTCGGAAGTTTTTTCACCTTAATGCATAGAATGCATTAAGGTGAAAAAATGTTTACCTTTACAACCCCTTTAACCACTTGCTTACAGGGCACTTAAACCCCCCTCCTATCCAGACCAATTTTCAGCTTTCAGCGCTGACGCACTTTGAATGACAATTGCGCGGTCATACAACACGGTACCCAAATGAAATATTTATCATTTTTTCCCCACAAATAGAGCTTTCTTTTGATGGCATTTGATCACCTCTGCGGTTTTTATTTTTTGTTAAAAAAATTTAAAAAGCGCGAATTTAAAAAAAAATATATATATATTTTTTTATATTTTGTTATAAAATTTTTTAAAATGGTCATTTTTCTCCTTCATTGATGTACGCTGATGAGGCGGCACCAATGGGCACTGATGGGTGGCAGTGATGGGCACTGATGGGTGGCAGTGATGGGCACTGATGGGTGGCAGTGATGGGCACTGATTGGTGGCAATAATGGGCACTGATCTTGTACACTGCTAGGTGGCACTGATTGGCACCACTGGTGGGCATTGGTAGGTGGCACTTGTAGGCATTGATAGGTGGCACTTATGGGCATTGATACGTGGCACAGGTGGGCACTGTGATGTGGCAATGTCAGGTTGCACTGTCAGGGGGTACTGTTGGCACAATTGAGGCACGTATGAGGCATTATTGCCTCCTCCTCTTCGGGACCGATGTCCCTTGCTGGTGAGCCGGTGATCGGCTTTTTTTTCTCCTCGCATTGTCAGCGCGAGGAGAAAAAAAAAACGATCACAGAGCTTTTGTTTTGATCATGTGATCAGCTGTCATTGGCTGACAGCTGATTACATGGTAAGGGGCCGGGACACGTGCACAGGGGAGGCCGTCATATGACGGCCTCCCGGGAATTCAGGTCCGCGCTGTAGCCGTCATTCGGCTATAGCGCGGATGCCAAGCGGTTAAGGGAAGTTCCCAAAACCTGGCCCGTTGGGGGTACTTGAGGACTGAGGTTGAGAACCACTGGGCTATTAGACTTAGATCTAGGCCCATATAGGACATCCAACACCATATGCTTTTGTTCTATTATTATTATTGATAGATCTAGAGCTCCCACCTGCCATGGCGTGGTACAAAGTAAACTATACAAACAAGGATGAGTAGTATAGACAATAGATGAGACATGTGGATAACACATACTAGATATGTATCTATAGATAGATCTAGGTCGGTCTATCTATCTATCTATCTATCTATCTATCTATCTATCTATCTATCTATCTATCTATCTATCTATCTATCTATCTATCTATCTATCTATCGGTGTAGCTGTTATTGTTACAAATGATCTGCAGCATTACAAGGCTGAAAATCTCTGGTGTGACCGTCCTGTGCGGCAGGAAATAATGAATTGTGGGAATTGTGGCCCAGCTGCTGTGATTTGTTTCCCATGGTGGTGATTATCTGATGACGTTGTGCTGCTTAACGCTGAACTCCGGGAATGATTTTGTTTTGCAAACTAATCCAGCTAAGTATCCATATCTGATATCTGGAGAGCCGCTGGGGATGCTGTCAGTCGCTGTAGTAGCCTGTGAGTGCTGCTCTAGCAGCTTCCCCTCTGTACACAGAACACAGGGGGTCACTCACTTGACATTGCTGCCCTTCATATTACGCCTTGTATTTTTGACCAGTGAATACAAGGCGTTCTCTGATTGGATGAGGTGGAGATTTTGACATCATCTACCCCCTCCTCTGCACCTCATCCATACATAGAATGCCTTGTATTCATTGAAAATTACAAAATACAAAGCTTTCTGTAAAGGGAGACAGTTCCGAGTGAGTGACCCCCTGTGGTCAGTGTACAGGGGGAAAGCCACTGGAGCTGCACCTAGAAGATGGCGGCAATCTCTGTATGTAGCGCTGACACTGATTTTCAGGATCCCCAGTGACCCTCCGAATGTCAGATATGGATACTTATTGAGCTAGACCAGGGGTCTCCACACTTTCTAAACAAAGGGCCAGTTTACTGTCCTATAGACTTAAGGGAGGCCAGATTGTGGCCTGAAAATCTCCCGAACCCAGCATCGGTTAGAATAAACATGGCCTCAGAGTTAGTGGTCAGTAGGAGGTGTAATGATGGGGAATCATTGGTGTCAGTATGAGAAATGGCGCCCCATCATTGGTGTCAGTGGGAGGAATAGTGCCCCATTATTGGTGTCAGTAGGAGGAATAGTGCCCCATCCTTGGTGTCAGTGGGAGAAATTATGTAGCACTGTTGGTGTCGTTGGGAAGAATAGTAACCCAAGGGCCGGAAAAGGGCTAGCAAAGGGCTGCATCTGACTCTCGGGCCACAGTTGGAGACCACTGAGCTAGACCAATACAAGTATGCGATTAAAAATTATTTTCTAGAGTTCCCCTTTAAAGAATCTGTCACACAGCCCATTGGGACTAAAGCATTACACGTGGTTGCGGTACGACCCCATTCACATTGGACAGTGGTACTGCCCACGTTTTTGCTTTGCCGTGACGTGTACAGCCCAGAGCAGCTGCGTACTTTTCTTTACGTGGGTGTTTTGGGGGGTGGGGGTAAAAAGCTGCTCAGCCTCTGGTTTTTAGCGCCCCCTGGCTGCTCGTGTGAATAATACTGAGTTAACATGTGCAGCATTTTGCTTCCTTGCAACACAGCTTTGTATATATTTTCTGTTTACTTCAAGTGTATGCGCGTCCTAATAGTTTTCCTTCAAGGGGCAGAGACCTCCAGCAGCACAGAGTATAGGGGGCAGTGGGGGTTATGTGTCCGCAGTGAAGGAAGGCGGATGGCAAAATCTATTTTATATCAAAGAAGTATTAATTTGCTTTTTTTTTTTCCCCAACACTTCAGGTTGCATCGACGTGTCTGAGATACAGCAGTGTTTTCAGAGCCTTGGCATCCATATCACACCAGACCAGGCCCACAAAATCCTGCTAAGGTGAGAGAATGGAGACTTCATGTCTGTCCGGTTCCCCTCTAGTATATTACTTTCCATTTAGGATCATTTCAACCAATCACAAAACTCTGATCAGAAACCCAAAAGGATAGCCCTTCCTCTGTTTTGTTTTGGGGATGGTTAATTTGGCAGAAAGGCTAACAATCCACACCTGATTTCAGCTTGCTGTGACCCAAGGTGCCTACCTGTGACATGACTTCTGAGCATGTGATTGGTGCTGTTTCTTTTTTTTTAGCAGAGACCCTAGGGAATAAAATGGAGGCCGTTGCAATTTTTTTATGTCACACGGTATTTGCGCAGCAATTTTTACAAATGCATTTTTTTTGGAAGAAAATATGATGTCCACCAAAGGTTAATTGGTTAAGCACTTTCCAGTACCTACAGATAAGCCTTATTATAGGTTTGCCTGCAGGTAAAAGTGGTATGTAAGCATTTTACAAGCACTTTAATACAGTGATTTCCTATGTTCATCAGCTCCATCTTGTGGCCATAATGCAATATTTTTTTTTTTTTTTTTTACTGAAATACTTCAATCAGAAACAAAATACCACATTACGGTCACTAGATGGAGCTGACGATCATAGGAAATCACTGCATTAAAGTGATTGTAAAGGTGGCAGTTTTCTCCTATCACCTTCCAGGACGGCAGGCCTACTTCAGGTGTTCTGTCCTGGAAGGTTCGTAGAAATACCGTTACCGGTAAGTCGAACGTAGGTTTTCTTTTTTCTAAGATAGTAAACATGTCACACTTACCTACTCTATGCAATGGTTTTGCACAAAGTTGCCCTGATCTGTACAGATCTCTACATTGCTGGGTCAGTGATTCACAAAGTACTGAAGCCTGAGAGTTATCAAAACAGCCAGAGGACTAGCATTTTCTGGAGAGGTTAGCAATGCCAGCCTATCTAAATACCACTTTGTGTAGCTTGTTGTCATTCCACAAACCATGCCTCCTGATACAATGGACCCTGACGCAGTGTTCCCTTTATAGCATGGACCGTGACGGGACGCTGACCATTGATTGGCTGGAATGGAGGGATCATTTTCTGCTGAATGCGCTGCACAATATGGAAGACGTCGTCACTTATTGGAAGCATTCCTCAGTGAGTATATCAGTGGGAGGTAAACGCAGACCGTTCCTCTTTAAAATGCTTTGGAGGCCTAAAACAAGTGAAACCATTGCCAGCTCATGATGGTAAAGACTCTGGCAGCTGACTTTGGTCAGATCATGATTTAAAGGGGCATTAGAATGTACACTTATTTACTTTCCTGTACAGATGTGTAGGTGCTCCCTCTAATGGCCACTTTTATATATCAGACCTTTCAGTTAGCATCCCTCTAGTGGCCGCGTGTATATCAGACCGTTCAGTTAGCATCCCTCATGAATGGTTTCAGGTTAAGGTAAATAAAAAGATCAGTAGAGCACAGTCACTGCACAGTAATACTAAGCGGGTGGCACAACATGAACACTATTTAATGAGCAAATATACAGCGTCATTTACATACAAGTTTAAACACTATAGAAATTAACTTTAAAAAAATGCCCCTTTTATTCTTAGCACCTTCACATATGTAAGAATAGATAATTACAGACTCCTTTTTTAAAGTGAAAGTATGATGTCATTTCAGTGAGCAGAAGTTTTGAGTTATTTCTGGAGCGTTTAGGTAATTATTGCTTTTTATTAATAGGCCCGTGGCTGCAATGTGAAACTAACCCGGGAGCTTTACTGGTTAAATGGTTTTCTATATATTGTCTCCTCTATGTAGTACAGATATTCCTTGGGGTGCAATTATGTGGTGCTTGATTCTAGATCTTTTCTTCCATGTAGAACAAGCCATCATTCTTAGATGGTTATATGGTAGCTGATGTTGGCTCTTCCTTCCATGTAGAACAGGTCCTTGTTCCTTGGTGTGCAGTTATATGGCAGTTGCTGTAGGATCTTTCCTTCGTGTAGAACAAGTCATTGTTCCTAAGTGTACACCAATATGACAGTGAATGTTGGGTCTTTTTCATAATGCACAACAGGTCATTGTTCCTCAATGTTTTAGGTATATGTAGTTTATGGTGGGGCCTTTTCCTCAATGTAGTAATAGTTACTTGGCCGTTAGCAATATGGTAGTTGATGTTTGATCTTCCCTCCATGTAGACCATTGTTCCTTGGTGTGTAGTTATATGGTAGTTGATGTTTGATCTTTCCTCCATGTAGACCATTGTTCCTCGGTGTGTAGTTATATGGTAGTTGATGTTTGATCTTTCCTCCACGTAGACCATTGTTCATTGGTGTGTAGTTATATGGTAGTTGATGTTTGATCTTTCCTCCATGTAGACCATTGTTCCTTGGTGTGTAGTTATATGGTAGTTGTTGCTGGATCTTTCCTCCATGTAGGCCATTGTTCCTCGGTGTGTAGTTATATGGTAGTTGATGTTTGATCTTTCCTCCATGTAGACCATTGTTCCTTGGTGTTTAGTTATATGGTAGTTGATTTTTGATCTTCCCTCCACTGTAGGCCATTGTTCCTCGGTGTGTAGTTATATGGTAGTTGATGTTTGGTCTTCCCTCCATGTAGGCCATTGTTTCTCGGTGTGTAGTTATATGGTAGTTGATGTTTGATCTTTCCTCCATGTAGACCATTGTTCCTTGGTGTGTAGTTATATGGTAGTTGATGTTTGATCTTTCCTCTATGTAGGCCATTGTTCCTCGGTGTGTAGTTATATGGTAGTTGATGTTTGATCTTTCCTCCATGTAGACCATTGTTCCTTGGTGTGTAGTTATATGGTAGTTGATTTTTGATCTTCCCTCCATGTAGGCCATTGTTCCTCAGTGTGTAGTTATATGGTAGTTGATGTTTGATCTTCCCTCCATGTAGGCCATTGTTCCTTGGTGTGTAGTTATATTTTAGTTGATGTTTGATCTTCCTTCCATGTAGGCCATTGTTCCTTGGTGTGTAGTTATATTTTAGTTGATGTTTGATCTTTCCTCCATGTAGACCAGGTTACTCTACCTTGGTTACCAGTTATATTATTGATATTCGATCATTCCTCAAATCCTCAGTGTAGACAGGTTATTGTTCCTCAGTCTGCAGTTACAGTATATGGCAGTTGATGTTGGGACTTTTTTCTTCGTGCAGAACAGGTCATTGTTCCTCTGTGTGCAGTTATGTGGTAGTTGATGGACCTTTCCTCCATATAGAACAGGTCACTGTTCTTAGGTGTGCAATTAAAGTGGAACTAAAATCTGTAATACTAACCCCTGCTTCAATGGTCCAACATCCGTGAATTCCTTTGCTGGCATCTTCCTACCAGCTTCTTTTGGGTGCTGGGTCTTCAGCTGTCTTGATTTGGCTGGCTTTGGATGATGTAATGGGTGCAAATGTCCAAGAGTTCAGTCATCCTGGCATACCAGCATCACGCTGGAATGTAAATTGAGCTGCTCATGCACAGATTAGTGTACATTTTAAAGAGGACTTTAAGCAGACAGAGAAGTTAATTCCATTGCTGAAGAGACATTTCATATCTCAAGAGTCTACCTACTCACACTGTTTTTTCAAAACTTTAGTTCTACTTTAAATGGTGATTAATGTATCTTTTCCTCCATATAATACAGGTCATTGTTCTTAGGTGTGCGATTTATAGGATACCTGATGTTTGATGTTTTTGCCATGTAGAGTAGGTCATTGTTCCTCTGTGAGAAGTTGTATGATGGTTGAGGTTGGATCTTTCCTCTGTAAAGCCCCATACACACTATTAGATTTTCTGCAGATTTTTGTCTTCAGATTTACCAAAACCAAATAATATGGGGTCAAACCTTAAGCGTTTCAAATTGTATGCAATCACGCAGGCCCTTGCACTGTGACTACATGTTTTGGTAAATCTGAAGACAAAAATCTGCAGAAAATCTAATGGTGTGTATGGGGTCTATGTAGAGCAGGTCATTGTTTCTCTGTGAGAAGTTGTATGGTGGTTGAGGTTGGATCTTTCCTCTATGTAGAGCAGGTCATTGTTCCTCTGTGAGAAGTTGTATGGTGGTTGAGGTTGGATCTTTCCTCTATGTAGAGCAGGTCATTGTTCCTCTGTGAGAAGTTGTATGGTGGTTGAGGTTGGATCTTTCCTCTATGTAGAGCAGGTCATTGTTCCTCTGTGAGAAGTTGTATGGTGGTTGAGGTTGGATCTTTCCTCTATGTAGAGCAGGTCATTGTTCCTCTGTGAGAAGTTGTATGGTGGTTGAGGTTGGATCTTTCCTCTATGTAGAGCAGGTCATTGTTTCTCTGTGAGAAGTTGTATGGTGGTTGAGGTTGGATCTTTCCTCTATGTAGAGCAGGTCATTGTTCCTCTGTGAGAAGTTGTATGGTGGTTGAGGTTGGATCTGTCCTCCTATGTAGAGCATGTCATTGTTCCTCTGTTAGAAGTTGTGTGGTGGTTGAGGTTGGAATTTTCCTCCTATGTAGAGCAGGTCATTGTTTCTCTGTGAGAAGTTGTATGGTGGTTGAGGTTGGATCTTTCCTCTATGTAGAGCAGGTCATTGTTCCTCTGTGAGAAGTTGTATGGTGGTTGAGGTTGGATCTGTCCTCCTATGTAGAGCATGTCATTGTTCCTCTGTTAGAAGTTGTGTGGTGGTTGAGGTTGGAATTTTCCTCCTATGTAGAGCAGGTCATTGTTTCTCTGTGAGAAGTTGTATGGTGGTTGAGGTTGGATCTGTCCTCCTATGTAGAGCACGTCATTGTTCCTCTGTTAGAAGTTGTATGGTGGCTGAAGTTGGATTTTTCACCTATGTAGAACAGGTCATTGTTTCTCCTTGTGCTGTTGTATGGCAGTTTATGTTGTGTTTTTCCTCAGATGCTGGATATAGGTGAGTCACTGGCAGTTCCAGATGAGTTCTCAAAGAAGGAGATCCGCTCTGGTATGTGGTGGAAGCAGCTCCTGGCGGGAGGTGTGGCAGGAGCCGTGTCAAGGACAGGAACCGCCCCCCTGGACAGGCTGAAAGTCTTAATGCAGGTGAGCATGATATTCTTCAGCAGTCAACAGACAGTTCTAGGAAACTCAATCTGCTGGATGAGTAGCCGCATTACTGCTTACTGAACACAGCAGGTCACCCAATCAGTATCGGCACCATTCAGAGAACGCTTTGCATTTTTTATTTAATGAATACAAGGCATTCTTTTGGTTGGATGAGATGGAAAAGCAGGGTGGTGATGTCACACACTCCACTTCAACCAATCAGAACATGCTTTGCAGCTATTGAGAAAATGCAAAGCATTCTCTGAATGGCACCCGTGCCGACCGAGCGACCTCTTGTGTCCACAATGCAGGCAGCTGCTACGCACAGGACCTGGAAGCTAGTAAAGATTACTGTAGTAGCGTACCTACTACAGTGATTTCCAGCTTCCAGGAGGATCTGCCAGGTATGGTATATACAAAGTTACAGTGGTCCAAGCTGGACCAATGTAACTATGTAAAAATATACCATGCCTGGGATTCTTCTTATGTATTTATCTCATTTCATAAATCAATTTGTTCGACATCTCAGAAAGTATAACTCCAACCAAACAATTGATGAATAGGGAAAATCACGTATATGTACCTCATTTTGCCTGCTCGGGCTAACACTGCGCTTCCCACCCCGTAACCGCTGTAACCATCAGACACGGTGGGTTGTGGATCCTGATACTTGGGGCTCGGTGATCATGTGATCTCTATAAGATCACAGTGTCAACAAAGCTGTTATGAAGGAATTTATTCATAACAGCTTTGTTGACTAAGCTGTGATTTGGCCCACAGCTATCACATGGCACCTGGGCCAATCACAGCACCCTGTACCATGTGATTTAGCTCTAGTCAATCATAGATCATTAGTGGTTGCAGCTGTCATGAATGGTTAACCCATTCATGACCAATAAAAACTTAGCTATTGTAAAGATTTTCATTGCATTAGCAAACAAAGTGTGAAAAAAAGTAGTAGTACAGTGTTCTAAAATGTATTTTAAAAATGAAACTAAAATGTTTAAAAATTTTAATAAGAATTATGATGGCACTGTACTGAACTGGTGACAACACGTAAAAAAAAAAGTGAGAAAAAAAACAAATTTTATTCAATTTCTTTTCAAAAAGAATTGTTACAACCTCAAAAAACTCGCAATGCCTCTTACTAAATGCTTCAGAACACTGTCTACTTTCCAAAAAGGGGAATATATATATATATATATATATATATAATGTATGTATGTATCTCATAGTTTGTACACGCTATAACTTTCACACCAACCAATTATTGGGACTTTTTTTTACCAAAGGCATACAGCTGAATACATTTTGGCCTAAATTTTATGATGAAATTTGATTTTATTGGATGTGTTTTATGACAGAAAGTAGAAAATATCGTTTTTTTGGGGTTTTTTTTCGTTTATATAACAAAAAATAAAAAACCCAGTGGTGATTTAATATCCCCAAAAGAAAGCTCTATTTGTGTGATTAAAAAAAAAAATGATAAAAATGTAATTTGGGCACAATCTCTCGATCTTGCGCATGCGCGATTCACCGGCCATATCGCCAATTGTTTCTAAAGTTACTATAACAACGGTCGGCAATGGAGGAAGGTCCTGCCCCGTTGTTCTGGCAACATCCCAGTACTGCCCACAGACTACTGGGAAATGATGACGCATAAAAAAAAAAAATTCCCCCCAGTTTTTTTTTTTTTAGGTTTAGAGGAGTCCGATTCAGGGTGGAACTCCGCTTTAGTGTTAATTCAGCTGTCAGTTGTGATTCTTGAGGCTTCACTAATGGGATATCAATGTTTCAATGCGTTTTGCAGATCATATCCGCATCCTTAGGTAATAATGGTTATGATCTCTGAAAAATGTACAATCCTATGTCTTAGGAAACCATCACCATCCAACGTATACATATTAGACATCTGTACACTCACTCACTTTTCCTGTGGACTCCCTGCACATCCTCATGGGTCATGTGGATATTATGTATTAAGCCGGCCATAGATGATTCAAATCTTGGATGGTTCAGCAGAGACCAGCTGAAATTCGAACAATCTGTGGGCAGGTTGATTGTACTCAAGTCCGATCCATCGATCAACTTGGGTACAACCAGCATGTCAGATTTTTACATGCTATAGCTGCTAGCAGTAATCGATGTGTTCTCCCAGCAGGGACGGCTCCCCGCTGGGAGAACACAATTGCTCAGTCAGTGTTAATGGGGGAATCCTGAACCTGTGGCTGCAGGAAAAAAAAATCACATCAACTATGGCCTGCTGTAATTTGTGCCCTTGAAGTCCCAATTCATTATTTCTTTGGTTGGAGTTCGCTGTACATAATTTGTGCTCCTGCCCTATGTTCATTTTTCTTTCGATCTTTACAGGTACATGGATCAAAATCTCATGGGATCTCCATGTTGAGGGGAGTGAAAGCAATGATGGAAGAAGGTGGGTTGCGCTCACTGTGGCGGGGGAACGGTATAAACGTACTGAAAATAGCTCCTGAGTCTGCTATCAAATTCATGGCATATGAGCAGGTAAGATGTCTGACTAGAAAACATTACCCCTGTTTACCTCTATGACACTACCTGCATGGAGTTTGCATGTTCTCCCTGCAGCTGCGTGGGTTTCTTCCCACACTCCAAAGACATGCTGGGAGGTTAATTGGCTCCTGTCTAAATTGGCCCTAATATGTGTATGTACGAATGTGAGTTAGGGACCTTAGATTGTAAGCTCCTTGAGGGCAGGAACTAATGTGAATGTACAAGTTGTGCTGTATAAGTTTACATACCCTGGCAGAATTTATGATTTATTTTTCAGAGAATATGAATGACAACACATAAACTTTTCTTTCACTCATGATTTAGTGTTTGGCTGAAGCCAATTATTATCAATCAACTGTGTTTACACTTTTTAAATCATAATCGCAACAGAAACAACACAAATGTCCCTGATCGAAAGTTTACATACCCCAGTCCTAATACCCCTTAAACATCAATGACAGCTTGAAGTCTTTTGTGGTATTTGTGGATGAGGCTCTTTATCTTCTCAGATGGTAAAGCTGCCCATTCTTCCTGGCAAAAAGCCTCCAGTTCCTGTAAATTCTTGGGCTGTCTTGCATGAACTGCATGTTTGAGATCTCCCCAGAGTGGCTCAATGATATTGAGGTCAGGAGACTGAGATGGCCACTCCAGAACCTTCACTTTATTCTGCTGTAGCCAATGACAGGGCAACTTGGCCTTGTGTTTTGGATCATTGTCATGTTGGAATGTCCAAGTACGTCCCATGCGCAGCTTCCTGGCTGATGAATGCAAATGTTCCTCCAGTATTTTTTGATAACATACTGCATTCATCCTGCCATCAATTTTGACCAAATTTCCTGTGCCTTTGTAATTCACACATCCCCAAAACATCAGCGATCCACCTCCGTGTTTCACAGTAGGAATGGTGTACCTTCCATCATAGGCCTTGTTGACTCCTCTCCAAATGTAGCGTTTGTGGTTGTGGCCAAAAAGCTCAATTTTGGTCTCATCACTCCAAATGACTTTGTGCCAGAAGGTTTGAGGCTTGTCTCTGTGCTGTTTGGTGTATTGTAAGCGGGATACTTTGTGGCATTTGTGTAGTAATGGTTTTCTTCTAGCGACTCGACCATGCAGCCCATCTTTCTTCAAATGCCTCCTTATTGTGCATCTTTAAACAGCCACACCACATGTTTTCATAGAGTCCTGTATTTCACCTGAAGTTATTTGTGGGTTTTTCTTTGCATCCCGCACAATTTTTCTGGCAGTTGTGGCTGAAATTTTAGTTGGTCTACCTGACCGTTTGGTTTCAACAGAACCCCTCATTTTCCACTTCTTGATTAGAGTTTGAACACTGCTGATTGGCATTCTCAATTCCTTGGATATCTTTTTATATCCCTTTCCTGTTTTATAAAGTTCAACTACCTTTTCCCGCAGATCCTTTGACAATTCTTGTGCTTTCCCCATGACTCAGAATCCAGAAACGTCAGTGCAGCACTGGATGAAAGATGCAAGGGTCTGTCAGGAGTCCAGAAAATCATTGACCTTTTATATACACACACTAATTACAAGCAAACAGATCACAGGTGAGGATGGTTACCTTTTAATAGCCATTCAAACCCCTTTGTGTCAACTTGTGGGCATGTTATCAGGCCAAAATCACCAGGGTATGTAAACTTTTGATTAGGGTCATTTGGGTAGTTTCTGTTGTGATTAGGATTTAAAAAGAGTAAACACAGTTGTTTGATAATAAATGGCTTCAGCAAAACACTAAATCATGAGTGAAAGAAAAGTTTTTGTGTTACCATTCATATTCTCTGAAAAATGGCCAAGAAATCATAAATTCTGCCAGGGTATGTAAACTTATGAGCACAACTGTAAATGTAAAGTGCTATGTAAATTGATGACACCATATAAGTACCTGTAATAAATAAATAAAATGACCTCTTCTCACTCACAGGACTTCTCTAGTGCTGCTCCCCCACTTTTGAGCTTTGTTTCACAGACACTCTGCAAGACATCAGACACACTATAATTAATACAGTTCTATAGAAGTTAGAGCTGTACAATTCTGGCCAAAATGAGAATCACGATTTTTTTGCTTAAAATAAAAAGATCAGGATTCTCTCATGATTCTCGCGACGTCAAATCTTGCACATTATACAAAAAAAATGGGCTAACTTTACTGGTTAGATTTTTTTTTTTTATTCATTAAAGTAATTTTTTCAAAAAAAATTGCATTTGAAAGACCGCTGCGCAAATACAGTGTGACATAAAATATTGCAACAACCACCATTTTATTCTCTAGGGTGTCTACTAAAAAAATATATATAATGTTTTGGGGTTCTAAGTAATTTTCTAGCAAAAAAAAAGAAAAGAAAAAGATTTTAACTTAAAACCAACAAATGTCAGAAAAAGGTTTAAGTGGTTAAATGTTTTTCACTTACAGACAAAGTCTATTCCATTGACAAATTGTTACAATGTTTATACTTAAGTTCAACTGATAAAGAATGTTTAGATTCTTGGCAGACTGCCCAGTTTTTCCTTCCTTTCTTTTGAGGGCTGTGGCTTCAGAAGAGCAGAGAGAATTCTTTGCATAGAAAGAATTGTGAAACGCTTTAGTCAAAATTGCGATAACGATTCTCGACGATTAATTGTGCAGCTCTAATAGAAGTCAATGAAGTCTCAGTCATTCGATCCTATGGAGAGTTTGTATTTGTTGGAGTGCACATTCCTGCAGCAGACTCCCAAACCTTCCTATCATGGCGGAATCTCAGGCTGTTCTGACAGGTAAAGCTTAGACGCTCATTAATAATGCAGAAACTTGCCCACCCTTTTTGTTTCTTGTGAATTCCTATTGGCCAATGAGGCTGCCAATTGTAGTGATGGGCCTATGGCAATCTGTGGGGGAGGGGGCGCTAACCGCAAGCTCTCATAGTTTAATCTCTTAGAATGGCCTGGCATTCAACCGTGACAGTAAAGCCTGGTACACACTAGCAGTTTTATTTTTGTTTAACCCAGCAGGACTGCACGAAAAAAAAACCTGACAGCTCGGGAGGAGCCACTGTACTAACTATCTGATGTTAGTACAGCATTCTCCCCTGCTGAGCTATTATGTTGTGACAGGGGACACTGATTGGAAGCTGGTCGGCAGTCCTTTTTTGGTCACGCCCCTTTGACACAAGCCCGGCTGGACTTTAGTACACACGGTCCGATTTTTGGCCGGTTTCTATTGAACATTCGGTCCATGTGTACTAGGCTTAAAGTGATACTAAAGTCACAGTTTTTTTTTTTTTTTTTCTTTTAAACGTAACAAACATGTCATACTTACCTGCTCTGTGCAATAGTTTTGCCCAGAGCAGCCCAATTCCTCCTCTTCTCGGGTCCCTCTCCGGCGCTCCTGGCCCCTCACTCCTGCCGAGTGCCCCCACAGCAAGCAGCTTGCTATGGGAGCACCTGAGCCGAGCTGCTGCTCTGTGTGTCCATTCAGACACAGAGCCGTGGTTCGGCCCCTCCCCTCTCTCTCCTTATTGGCCTATTGACTTTGACAGCAGCGGGAGCCAATGGCACCACGCTGCCGTCTTAGCCAATGAGGAGGGAGGGTCCCGGGCAGCCCAGACACTCCTGTAACATCGCTGGATCGAGATGGGGCTCAGGTAAGTATTAAGGGGGCTGAGGGGGGCTGCTGCACACAGAAGGTTTTTTTATCTTAATGTATAGAATCCATTAGGATAAAAAGACTTCTGACTTTACTACCACTTTAAAGGTTAAAGGGGAAGCTCCCCTTGTCTGCCCCCCCCCCCCCTCCTCCACTGCCACATTTGGCACCTTTTTTGGGGGGCTGGTACCTAGTTTTGACACTTCGGTCCCCTCCTCCTTCCCCCGCAACCGGCCCATTCGCACTTCGCGCATGCGTGGTAGGGAACTGGCTGTGAAGCTGCAAGGCACAGGTGAGGGCACTGCTGGATTCCTGGAGAGGTAAGTCCCTAATATTAAAAGTCAGCAGCTACAGTATTTGTACTGACTTTTAATTTTTTTTGGGGGGGGGGTTACTTGGAGCTCCTCTCTGAGATTTGGGAGGATGCTGCAGGTATGTGCAACTCCTTGTGACTTTTTTCTTTATATGTCCCTATTTTTTGTCCTGTCTGTGTGCTGCCCGGGTTCCTATTCTCACACCGCCATTTTTAATGCCTGTGATACTGCACATGTGCAAGACAAAGCACACAATGTTGTGCAAATATTAAGAAATTCCCTTCACATATAACTAATAGGATACTACTTTGCTCTGGCAAGATCTTGGGTAAGATGCCTGTAGTATTGTGTATGCTGCATGCTTGAGATGAAGCTCATGACATCATCGTGTGTTTTCATGATACTCAGTATGACAATACTGTGAGAACACCGCAGGGATTTCCCTAAAGGCAATGGTGATGTTCCCTTCCCGCGGGGCATCTGTGCAGCCAGGGAACTGCCTTCAGGCAAACCAGGAAGTAGAAGGAACAAAGTAAAGCAAAAAAGAATTTTTAAAAAGCGTTAGGTGTGCTGACATGAAATTTAGGGAAAGTGATGGAAGGTGCACTTTAAAGATTAAAATGGAACTTAACTCGCTAACACAACATTTTCATACTTTGTCCTCTCCCTCTTATAGTGTCGCCTAATGGAGATTTTTAAGTACCGTAGTTTGTCGCCATTCCATGAGTGTGCGCAATTTTAACCGCTTGCCGACCAGTGCGTGACAATATACGTCGGCACAATGGCATGGCTGCGCAAATGGACGTACAGGTACTTCCCCTTTAAGACGCAGCATTGTGGGCGCCCGCGCGTACTCCGTGCCCGTGGGTCCCGCAGACTCGATGTCCGCCAGTGTCCTGTGATCGTGTCACGGAAAGGCAAAATGGGGAGATGCCTATGTAAACAAGGCATTTCCCTGTTCTGCCTTATGACATGACAGAGATCTACTGCTCCCTGTCATCGGGGGGCAGTGATCGCTGTCATGTCAGTGGTAGCCCCCCCCCACCACAGTTAGGGAGTGATTCTAGGACACACTTAACCCCTTGATCGCCCCCTAGTGTTTAACCCCTTCCCTGCCAGTGTCATTTACATAGTAATCAGTGCATTTTTATAGCACTGATCGCTGTATAAATGACAATGGTCCCAAAATAGTGTCAAAAGTGTCTGCCATAATGTCGCAGTCACGATAAAAATCACAGATCACCGCCATTACTAATATTAAAAAAAAAAAATGACTAATAAAAATGCCATAAATCTATCCCCTATTTTGTAGACGCTATAACTTTTGCGCACACCCATTAATATACACTTATTGCGATTTTTTTTTTTTTTTTTTTTTTTACCAAAAATATGTGGAAGAATACATATCGGCCTAAACTAAGAAAGAAATTTGTTTTTTTATATATTTTTTGGGGATATTTATAGGAATAGGTGATATATCAATCATATAAAGGTGACTTTAGTGACAAACTCCACCACCAAGAGAAATGGCCGCTCACCTCAAGCGATGGACCCCTGAGAAAATCAGTCAGGATCAAAACAGCAGTTCCCTTTTAAGGGTGTAAGTCAGCAAGATCACACGCTGGTATCGGATGAGATGCCGGTACTTGGCTATTTCACATGGTATTCATCATCAACCGGTGGGGGGGTGTGTGCGGGAGGAGTACCCGGAGCGGTTGATGATGAATACCATGTGAAATAGCCAAGTACCGGCATCTCATCCGATACCAGTGTGTGATCTTGCTGACTTACACTCTTAAAGGGAACTGCTGTTTTGACCTGACTGATTTTCTCAGGGGTCCATCGCTTGAGGTGAGCGGCCATTTCTATTGGTGGTGGAGTTTGTCACTAAAGTCACCTTATATGATTGATACATCACCTATTCCACTGGATAGTCGCTGGTTTTTCCCCATCAATTAAAGATTATTTATGATGAAGAACTTGGACTGTCCCTGCATTTGATATTTATTATAGCAAAAATTTAAAATATTGCCTTTTTTTCAAAATTGTCGCTTTTTTTTTATAGCGCAAAAAATAAAAACCGCAGAGGTGACGCGCAATTGTCAGTTAAAGCGACGCAGTGCCGTATTGCAAAAAGTGCTCTGGTCAGGAAGGGGGGTAAATTCTTCCAGGGCTGAAGTGGTTAAAGCGTGACATGTTAGGTATCTATTTCTTCAACGTAAAATCATCTTTCACATTTTGCAAAAAAATTGGGGTATATATTGTGTTTTGTTTTTTTAATAATTAAAGTTTGTTTTCCAAAAAAAAATCATTTGCAAAACCTTTGCGCAAATACCGTGTGACATAAAAAATAGCAATGATTGTCATTTTATTCCCTAGGGTCTCTGCTAAAAGAAAAATGTTTAATGTTTGGGGTTTATAAGTCATTTTCTAGCAAATACTGATTTAAACTTGTAAACAAAAAGTGACAGAAAAAGCCTGGTCTTCAAGTGGTTAACGTTTTAGATTAGGGTCATTTAGGGAAATGTTTTGTTTTTTTTTTTTTAGCCTGGTTCCCGGCACAGAGCGTCCAAAAAAAAAAAAAAAAGAAAAAGAAAAATGTAAAAAATTTTCCAATTCCAAATTTTCCAATGAGGATGATTACTCTAATAGAATGTAAACCACAAGAGAAGAACTAACCAGCTTGATTTTCCTGCTCAGATAAAGAAGGTCATCCGTGGACAGCAGGAAACGCTGAGGGTCCGAGAGAGGTTCATTGCTGGGTCATTGGCTGGAGCCATCGCACAGACTGTCATATATCCTATGGAGGTGAGCAGAGAGAGGACATGGCGTCATTAGGGGATTTCTTATAGAGGTTTGTGGTTGGCAGACATATACAGTTAGCACCTTTTTGCAAGCAGCAATTGTTTAGAATAATTAGAAAATGTTTTGCAAGAACCAGTGCTGCTATTGACGGATTTTACTGGCACTCACATGAGACGCAATCAAATATATCAAACCGACCAAGCGCAGGAAATACGCACACCTCCATTTCTTTGCACTCCTAGCATGGATAAATTGTTAGGAGGTGTATGTATGGTAGTCCCTAGATGGGACAAATGTATCAAATTTTGGCTGTATTTTTTTAATGTACTATCAAACGCAGGATGGGTGTTTTTTTGAAAAAAAAAAAAATTATAATAAAGTTTTGATATTTTTATATATATTTGATTCCGTCTCATGTGAGTGCCAGCAAAATCCGGTGATAGCAGGACTGGTTCTTGCAAAACATTTTCTTTCTTTATCGTACATCATGGGACACAGAGCCTAATTAAACTTCTTTACAAAACTTATTTACAAAATAGAAACTAAGAACAACTTCTTTTTTTTTTCTGTCTTTTTTAATTTATTTAGGCCCCTTTCACACTCGTGCCACTTCAAGGTCGCGTGATTTTACTGCGATTTCGCTGCTGCGATTTTGGGGGCAGTAGTACTTTGTACGACTTTGCCGCAACTTTGGCGTTAACCATTCTCAGCTTGTGCTTACAAATCTGTACTGAAATCGTGTCTATATTATTCAGGTACGATTTGCATGCTACTTGAGGGTTTAACATTGAGGTCTATGGGGATCAACTCGCATGGAAGTTGGACAAAAGTAGTGCAGGGACTACTTTGAAGTCGCCACGACTAAGGCCCCTTTCACACTTATACAACTTGTCCCACGATTTTGTACTGCAAAATCGTATGACAAGTCATTCTCTATGATTTTCAATGACTACAATTCATATTGGCACGACTTTAAGTAGTGCCAACTTCAAAGTAGTCCCTGCACTACTTTGGTCCAACTTCCATGCGAGTTGTACTCCATAGACCTCAATGTTAAACCCTCAAGTAGCATGCAAATCGTACCTGAATAATATAGACACAATTTCAGCACTACTTTGTAAGCACAAGCTGTAAGCACAAGCCTCACACCATGTATGTTTTCATTTGTTAATGCCAAAGTTGTGGCAAAGGCGTACAAAGTAGTACTGCTCCCAAATCGCGGCAAAATAGTCGTATAAGTGTGAAAGAGGCCTGAGGCCCCTTTCACACTTATACGACTTCAAAGTTGCGCGATTTTAACACGATTTCATGGCCGCTATTTTGCCGCGATTTTACCGCGATTTGGGAGCAGTACTACTTTGTACGACTTTGCCACAACTTTAGCATTAACCATTCTCAGCTTGTGCTTACAAAGTAGTGCTGAAATCTTGTCTATATTATTCAGGCACGATTTGCATGCTACTTGAGGGTTTAACATTGAGGTCTATGGAGTACAAATCGTATGGAAGTTGGACCAAAGTAGTGCAGGGACTACTTTGAAGTCGGCACGACTTAAAGTCGTGCCAATATGAATGGTAGTCATTGAAAATCATGGAGAATGACTTGTCATACGATTTTGCAGTACAAAATCGTGGGACAAGTCGTATAAGTGTGAAAGGGGCCTAAGTGTGAAAGGGGCCTAAGTACGACTTTGCCACAACTTTGGCATTAACGGACACAGCCGTTGTGTAATAATATGATGGATGTGGGTGAGTGTGGCCCCCTCAAACGCATACAAGGTTAGTTCGGGACCGACGTATCTTATTGGGACACGACGGCTGTGTCTGTGCAGCCGCAAGCTCCAATAGAAATAAATAGGACACCAGCACGGGAATGCATGCAAAACCTGTGCTTCACCGTGCCGGGAAAACGTGGACCTGCATGGGGCCTGCAGTAAAGCATTACATGTGAATAGAGCCTTCATTTTTGGTGGGGCAGGAAACCCCAGTGAGCATCCACCGAATTTTCCCCAGCTTAAAGAGGAGTTCCACCCAGGGGGGCTGTCCAAAAAAAAAAAAAATTAAAAGTCAGCAGCTACAAATACTGCAGCTGCTGACTTTTAATTGGACACTCACCTGTCCCTGGGTCCAGCGATGCGGGGGATCGAAGCCCCGCTCGTCTCCCCCCTCCGCTCGTCGGCGCCGGCATTA
The DNA here is from genome assembly GCA_037952835.1 of Lithobates septentrionalis. Lineage (NCBI taxonomy): Eukaryota > Metazoa > Chordata > Amphibia > Anura > Ranidae > Lithobates > Lithobates septentrionalis. The sequence continues at coordinate 35,619 of JBBDGP010004365.1, read as the reverse complement.
CAACTGTGGGCGCCAGGCTGTGGCTTCACAGCCTGGCACCCACTGCGCATGCGCGAGCGGCGCCGTGCGCCGTGATTGGCCGCTCAATCACCTGGGACCTGTAATGGGTCCTAGATGATTGACAGGAGGGAGGGAGCAGAGCGGAGCCCTTCCTGTGCCGAGGAGGAAGTGATGTCACCAGCCCAGGCTAAGGGACAGGCAGACTACGAGGGACCACCTAGCAACAGGCATTTAGAGGTAAGTGAAAAAAAAAAAAATATCCAAATGTTTTTTTGGTTTTTTTTTTTAGAATTTTTACAGGTAGTTTTGTTTTTTGGGTGGAACCCCACTTTAAATATATGTGGCCTTCCAGTTAGACTACCTTTCTGAAATACTGAAATTAAGAATTAAAAAACATTGCCATACAACTGCGATGATTGGACGCTGTTCCAAGCGGTACTCACGTTCAGTGATGCGTTCATACATCCCTGAATGCATATAGGCTTAAGTACTGCTCAGAACAGCATTTAGACATGGACAACGGCTTCGTATTTGAGCCTGTCATTGATTTTGATAGGCAGCAGGCTGTATGCTGTATTGTGTGTCTCCCTTGTGTTTAACCACTTCAGTCCCGGAAGACTTTACCCCCTTCCTGACCAGAGCATTTTTTGCGATTCGGCACTGCGTCGCTTTAGCTGACAATTGCACGGTCGTGCGACGCTGTACCCAAACAAAATTTACGTCCTTTTTTCCCCACAAATAGAGCTTTCTTTTGGTGGTATTTGATCACCTCTGCGCTTTTTATTTTTTTGCGCTATAAACAAAAAAAGAGCGACAATTTAGAAAAAAAAAGCAATATTTTTTACTTTTTGCTATAATAAATATCCCCAAAAAATATATAAAAAAACAAATTTCTTTCTCAGTTTAGGCCACTATGTACTTTTCGTCTACATATCTTTGGTAAAAAAAAATCGCAATAAGCGTATATTGATTGGTCTGCGCAAAAGGTATTTATGGCATTTTTATTCATTTTTTTTTTTCATTAGTAATGGTGGACAACTTGCTTTTTTTATCGTGACTGCCACATTATGGCGGACACATCGGATACTTTTGACACTATTTTGGGACCATTGTCATATATACAGCGATCGGTGCTATAAAAATGCACTGATTACTGTGTAAATGACGCTGGCAGGGAAGGGGTTAAACACTAGGGGGCGATCAAGGGGTTAAGTGTGTCCTAGGGAGTGATTCTAATTGTGGGGGGAGGGGCTACCACTGACATGACAGAGATCACTGCTCCAATGACAGGGAGCGGTGATCTCTGTCATGTCACTAGGCAGAATGGGGAAATGCCTTGTCTACATAGGCATCTCCCCGTTCTGCCTCTCCACACCGCCATCACGGGCCGCCGGCGAACATCGAGTTCCCGGGACCCACGGGCGGCAAATTTAAAGGGACGTACAGGTACGCCCATTTGCCTGCCTGTGCCATTCTGCTGACGTATATCTGTGTGCGGCGGTCGGCAAGCGGTTAAAAACGCCAGGATTTAATGCTGTAGGGACGAACCTGCCTTTATGCCTGAGAACTTAGAGCAGCCGTTCTCAACCTTTTCAACACAGAGGAACCCTTTAAATAACTTTCTGGTGTCAGGGAACCCCTACTAATAATTACTACATCTACAACTCATGATACATACTGTGATGGTCAGTGGGAAAAGTGATCCTTACACTTGTGGTCATTGGGGAGAATTACCTCCTTACATATAGCTAAAAAGATAACTGGTGTCAGTGAGAACTTATCAGAGAGGCAGAAATTGCTAAAGAAGCCCCTATCAACCTCTAGAGGAACCCTGGTGGAGAACCCCTGACTTAGACAGTTGTCACAGGAAGCGGTTTCACCATTAGATTTGCCCTATTCGCCCCTCGCCTCTATTCCTCTCCTGGTGACAACTGTACACTTGGGATCTCCCATCACTTTCTATCTTGGTGATATGACCACCAGGATAAATAGAGATGGTGAATCTCTCCACTGAGAAGACATGACAGGGGCTGTAACCCTCACCCACCTTCTCAATATATTTAATCAGTAAGCCAGCACAAAGAACACTGAGCATGTTTTAAGTGCTATAGCCAATTAGAATCTACCACAGTTATTTGTTGTGGTTTAATGCACTTGCTGTACTCTACTATTTGGTAATATTTCAATAACTAATCTTTTCCCTTTGCATATCTCAAAGGTATTGAAGACCCGGTTGGCTCTCCGGCGCACTGGTCAGTTCACCGGGATGACAGATTGCGCTCGACATATCATGCGTACTGAGGGGTTGAGAGCGTTCTCTAAGGGCTACCTACCAAACCTGCTGGGTATCGTGCCATATGCAGGCATTGATTTGGCAGTGTATGAGGTAAGTTTAACCACTTCAGCCCCGGAAAGTTTTACCCCCCCCCCCCCCCGCCCCCTTCCAGACCAGGCCATTTTTTGTGATGCGGCACTGTGTTGCTTTAACTAACAATTGCACGGTTGTGCGACGCTGTACCCAAATAAAATTGATGCCCATTTTTCCCACAAAAATGAGCTTTCTTTTGGTGGTATTTGTTCACCTCTGCGATTTAAATTTTTATGCGCTACAAACAAAAATTTCGAAAAAAAAAAAAAAAAAAAAATTTTTTTTTTTTTTACTTTCTGCTGTAAATTACATGCAATAAAAAAAATGTAAAAAATCTAATTTCTTCATCAATTTAGGCCAATATGTATCCTGCTACATATTTTTGGTAAAAAAAAATAAATCCAAATAAGCGTATATTGATTGGTTTGCGCAAAAGTTATCGCATCTACAAACTATGGGATATTTTTATGGAATTTTATTTTATTTTACTAGTAATGGCAGCGATCAGCGATTTTTAGCGGGACTTCGACATTACGGCGGACAAATCTGACACTTGTTTGGGGACCAGTGACACCAATAGTGATGAGTGCTATAAAAAATGCACCGTCACTGTACTACTACACTGGCAGGGAAGGGGTTAACAGCAGGGGAGATCAAAGGGTTAAATGTGTTCCCTGGAAGTGCTTTCTTATTGCGTGTGGGATGGTTTAACTGTAGGAAGACAGAGATACAGAGATACGTGTTCCTGCTTAGCAGAACGGCGATCTGCCTTGTTAACATAGGCAGACCGCCATTTTGCCCCTCTCCAAAAGATCGCCGGGTTCCCAGGTAGGTGATTTTGTACTTAAGGGCCGCCCTGCTGCTGCAGTATATGTACGTGGGGCGGTCCTTAAGCGGTTAAACCTGAACATAAAACGTAAATTAAAGTGGTTGTAAACCTCAGTCACGAAATCTGAACAAAGCATATGTCTGTAGTGTTTATTTATCTCTCTCCAAAACTTTAATGCCTGGTACACACAATGAGATTACCGGACGAATGATCATCCATGTTTTTATTGCATGCTAGTCTCATATTGAAAATGAAGGTTACAAAAATTGTTGTACGGCAGAATACAACTTCGGAAGTGATGTAATGTATTGTATTTTTGGAAGAAAACTGTACATAATCAGTACAGAAAACGTATGATATGGAATCGTACGAGAAAAAAAATTTTGCTTTTCCCATTGGATAATTTTGCACGACCTGTCCTGATTGGCTCTGGAAAGCTGTGTACTAACGATAAGATTATTGTACGAACGCTTCGAAAGCGGTATTTTTCGTACAATTTTCTAATCGTACAGTATGGACTAGGCTTTAGTGTCGTTTCTCTCTGGTGCTCCGTACCTCTCTTAGCAGCATGAGTCACTTCTGAGAAGTTTTCCGACACATGAGATGAATTTGTGATGGGGGAGGAGAGCTCGGCACACAGCTTGTCTATTCAGAACATAGCTCTGCATCCTTCCTTCGCTCCTGTGCCGTGTATGAAGGGGGTGTGTCCCTTTCCTCCAATCGGCTCTCACACAGTGTTAAAGAGCTCTAACTGCAGCTCTCTGCCCCCTCCTCTCTGCTTCTGACAGATGAAGAAGGATTTTATCACAATTGTGCGCTTTTGAACAAATGTAGAGCAGAGAAGACATCACATACACATGTAAAACCTATGTAAGAGGATTTGTTTGATCTGTGTATCATCTGAGGCTATTCATGTCCCTGGGTATATAGGAGGGTTTACAACCACGTTAAGTCATGCAAAATTGTACAGGCTCCTCTCCTGGACTGAAATTGCTTTGATTTTACTGCAGACTGTGAGCATCTCACAGTGTACTGTATGTTAGCAGCCAAAGCAACTCAGACACTGCCTCATTTTCTGGCTTAAAGCGGTAGTAAACCGCTTAAAAAATAAAAAATTAGGCATCGGGCAATTTAGGTAATTAATCGCATAATAGCACATTATAACAGACTTACCTGAAAACGAAGCCCTTCAGCAGCGCGCTGTCACTGCTGAAGGAGTTTACATTTTCACCCGGTCTTCCTTCCGGGTTCGCGGGCTTCGGCGATATGAAGGGCCAAGTCGGCAATGACATCGCTCCTAAGCATGCGCGCGGGAGTAACTGTTTAGGGCAGGGGTAGGCAACCTGGGGCCCTCCATCTGTTGTGGAACTACATTTCCCATGAGGCATTGCAAGGCTGGCAGTTACAGTTACTCACAGAGGCATGATGGGACTTGTAGTTCTGCAACAGATGGAGGGCCCCAGGTTGCCTACCCCTGCCCTAAACAGTTACTCCTGCACGCATGCACAGGAGCAATATCATTGCCGACTTGGCCATTCATATACCCTTGGTTTAGGGCATGGCACAGGTATGCCATTCCTTCAGAGTGCATGCACTGGTGATGTCACCGTCTGCATCTAAATAAATATCTCCTAAACAATTTACTGTACCTATAGGTAAACCTTACTATAGGTTTACCTATAGGTAAAAATCATACAAGGGAGTTTACTTCCACTTTAAGGAGTTCCTGCATCATCTAGTTCTTTCTAAGTCTTATTGTCCCTGACCTGTCCTTTTCACTCATTGGATTTCAGCTCTGTCAGTCATGGAGTTTCAGCATCACGTCGGCGTTATCTAGGGTTGTCTACATGCAAATAAAGCCCACCTATGAATGCCCATTTCATCAGACTGACATCCATCCATCAAGGCCTTTTGATATTTGCATAACTTCCCCCCTGAGTGTGAAAGAAAATCTCAAATTTTGGGTTGTCACCAGAACAGGAATAGAGGGAAACGCTTCCAATGGGGCCACTAGTCAAGGACAGACAGGAATTCCCCATAACCCTCCCTATAATCTATCCAAAATGAATTTTAAAAAATGCCTTTAGTTCTACATGTGCAACTTGTCCTACGACTTGGGACTGCAAAGTCGTGTGACAAGTCGTATCCCATGATTTCCAATGCGTACCGTTCATATCTGTGTGACTTCAAAGTAGTCCCTGCACTACTTTGGTCCAAATTTAATGCGACTTGAGGTCCATAGACCTCAAAAATACACAGGCATTGCTTCAAGTCGCACCAAAATTGCGGCAAAAAACGCGTGACTTTCAGGTCGCAATAGTGAAAGCCTAGGCTGAATCTTTTACACAGAAGAATCAAAGGGCCCCCTCAAAAGGTACCAATTGTGACACCGAAGGGGGGGGAGTAAACAAATGAGTGGAAGTTCCACCTTTGGGTGGAACTCTGCTTTAATATTGATTGTATCCTGGGCAAACATTTTCTTGGGCCCCCCACCCCCTTCCATGCAATTTCGTTCTCCACCTGCTCTGAGAGTTTACTAAATCAGATCGGGTAGCGATTGCGATCGGTTGCCAGAGGTTACAGTGTATCATTACCACTCACTGACTGGCTGCTAGACGTTCAGCACACATTATGGCTCACCGATTATTTACTAGAGGGTATAGCACATGATTTCTGCTTGTTGATTGCTAGAGATTACTGTACATCAATACTGCTCACTGATTGGTTGCTAGGAGGTTACTGGGCATCCTTACCACTCACTACTTGGTTGCTGGAGGTTACTGCACATTATTACTGCTCACTGATTGGTTGCTAGAGGTTACTGCATATCCTTATCGCTCAATGTTTGGTTGCAAGAGGTTAGTGCACATTATTACTGCTCACCGATTGGTTGCTAAACGTTACAGCACACCATGGACTGGGGAGGTGAGGGGACCCATCAATAGACAATCTCGCTTTAAGAAAGTGATTTCCGCCACCACCACAACTAAAGACACGTAAACTTCAATATAATACATTTTTGCTCTTGGGGTTTAGATACACTTCAGCTCTTCACCTCGTACCTAAAATACAAGGCCCAATTGAAGTCCCAGGAATATATACTCTGTCATCTAGACCAGAGTTTCTCAACTCCAGTCCTCAAGGCGCCCCAACAGGTCATGTTTTCAGGCTTTCCATTATTTTGCACAGGTGATTTGATCAGTTTCACTGCCTTAGTAATTACCACAGTGGTTTCATCTGAGGGAAATCCTGAAAACATAACCTGTTGGGGCGCCTTGAGGACTGGAGTTGAGAAACACTGATCTAGACCAACCTTTAGGGGTGCTTGGAAAAATGCCTAAAAATTGTCCAAAAGTTGTATACAAACCAGCGGGTGGATCAAGCCTGCCTTTTAGTTACACAAAGCCACAGATTTTCATTGTTCACCATTACAACCTTCTAGCCGCTGGCGTCGTAGCAATCAACAATGACATCGGGCCCCTGCACAGCAACCTTGTTTGCCTCTCCCCTCTCCGTCAGCATTGGGGTCACATTAGCTGAGTGAGGGGCAGAAACTGAGGGAGAAGAGAAACATTGGAATACTAGTCAGTACCAGTGTGCAAAGGTGTATTTGCTTTGTAAGAATAAATTGCCTCTAGTGTTGGGTGTCCTGTGTGTGGATGCGGTTGCATTCTTTAACCACTTGCCGACCGCCTCACGCCTATATACGTGAGCAGAGCGGCACGGGCAGGCAAAATCACGTACCTGAAACGTGATTGCCTTCCCGCGGGTGGGGGGTCCGATCGGACCCCCCCCCGGTGCCAGCTGCGGTCGGCATTTGGTTGGGAGCGATGAGAGACGAGGGGGAGACCATCCGATCGTGGCCCCCCCCTCGCGATCGCTCCCAGCCACTGACAAACATCCCCTGCCTCTGTATAGTACACAGAGGCAGAGGATGTGATGTCATCTCTCCTCGGCTGTCAGTTTCCGTTCCAGCGCCGAGGAGAGATGACATGTAAGTAAGTGCACAACACAAACACACACAGTAGAACATGCCAGGCATACATTACACCCCCGATCCCCCCCCGATCGCCCCCCGATCCCCCCCCAATCACCCCCCCCCTGTCACAAACTGACACCAAGCAGGTTTTTTTTTTTTTTTTTTTTTTTTTTTCCTGATTACTGCATAGTGTCAGTTTGTGACAGTTAGCAGTGTTAGGACAGTTACTGTAACCCCCCTGTAGGTCTAGGGTACCCCCCTTACCCCCCCTAATAAAGTTTTAACCCCTTGATCACCCCCCCTCACCAGTGTCGCTAAGAGATCATTTTTCTGATCGCTGTATTAGTGTCGCTGGTGACGGTAGTTAGGGACGTAAATATTTAGGTTCGCCGTCAGTGTTTTATAGCGACAGGGACCCCCATATACTATCTAATAAATGTTTTAACCCCTTGATTGCCCCCTAGTTAACCCTTTCACCACTGATCACCGTATAACCGTTACGGGTGACGCTGGTTAGTTCGTTTATTTTTTATAGTGTCAGGGCACCCGCCGTTTATTACCGAATAAAGGTTTAGCCCCCTAATCGCCCGGCGGTGATATGCGTCGCCCCAGGCAGCGTCAGATTAGCGCCAGTACCCCCCCTAATAAAGTTTTAACCCCTTGATCACCCCCTGTCGCCAGTGTCGCTAAGCGATCATTTTTCTGATCGCTGTATTAGTGTCACTGGTGACGCTAGTTAGGGACGTAAATATTTAGGTTCGCCGTCAGTGTTTTATAGCGACAGGGACCCCCATATACTATCTAATAAATGTTTTAACCCCTTGATTGCCCCCTAGTTAACCCTTTCACCACTGATCACCGTATAACTGTTACGGGTGACGCTGGTTAGTTAGTTTATTTTTTATAGTGTCAGGGCACCCGCCGTTTATTACCGAATAAAGGTTTAGCCCCCTGATCGCCCGGCGGTGATATGCGTTGCCCCAGGCAGCGTCAGATTAGCGCCAGTACCGCGAACACCCACGCACGCACCGTACACGCACCATACACCTCCCTTAGTGGTATAGTATCTGATCGGATCAATATCTGATCCGATCAGATCTATACTAGCGTCCCCAGCAGTTTAGGGTTCCCAAAAACGCAGTGTTAGCGGGATCAGCCCAGATACCTGCTAGCACCTGCGTTTTGCCCCTCCGCCCAGGCGAGCCCAGCCCACCCAAGTGCAGTATCGATCGATCACTGTCACTTACAAAACACTAAACGCATAACTGCAGCGTTCGCAGAGTCAGGCCTGATCCCTGCGATCGCTAACAGTTTTTTTGGTAGCATTTTGGTGAACTGGCAAGCACCAGCCCCAGGCAGCGTCAGATTAGCGCCAGTACCGCTAACACCCACGCACGCAGCATACGCCTCCCTTAGTGGTATAGTATCTGAACAGATCAATATCTGATCCGATCAGATCTATACTAGCGTCCCCAGCAGTTTAGGGTTCCCAAAAACGCAGTGTTAGCGGGATCAGCCCAGATACCTGCTAGCACCTGCGTTTTGCCCCTCCGCCCGGCCCGGCCCAGCCCACCCAAGTGCAGTATCGATCGATCACTGTCACCCCGGTCGTAGTCAAACCAGCACTGCAGTAACACTTGGTGACGTGGCGAGTCCCATAAGTGCAGTTCAAGCTGGTGAGGTGGCAAGCACAAGTAGTGTCCCGCTGCCACCAAAAAGACAAACACAGGCCCGTCATGCCCATAGTGCCCTTCCTGCTGCATTCGCCAATCCTAATTGGGAACCCACCGCTTCTGCAGCGCCCGTACTTCCCCCATTCACATCCCCAACCAAATGCAGTCGGCTGCATGAGAGGCATTTTCTTTATGTCCTCCCGAGTACCCCTACCCAGCGAACCCCCCAAAAAATATGTTGTGTCTGCAGCAAGCGCGGATATAGCCGTGACACCCGCTATTATTGTCCCTCCTGTCCTGACAATCCTGGTCTTTGCATTGGTGAATGTTTTGAACGCTACCATGCACTAGTTGAGTATTAGCGTAGGGTACAACATTGCACAGACTAGGCACACTTTCACAGGGTCTCCCAAGATGCCATCGCATTTTGAGAGACCCGAACCTGGAACCGGTTACAGTTATTATAGTTAGTTACAAAAAAAAGTGTAAAAAAAAAAAAACACAAACAAAAATATAAAATAAAAATAGTTGTCGTTTTATTGTTCTCTCTCTCTCTATTCTCTCTCTATTGTTCTGCTCTTTTTTACTGTATTCTATTCTGCAATGTTTTATTGTTATTGTTATTGTTATTATGTTTTATCATGTTTGCTTTTCAGGTATGCAATTTTTTTATACCTTACCGTTTACTGTGCTTTATTGTTAACCATTTTTTTGTCTTCAGGTATGCCATTCACGACTTTGAGTGGTTATACCAGAATGATGCCTGCAGGTTTAGGTATCATCTTGGTATCATTCTTTTCAGCCAGCGGTCGGCTTTCATGTAAAAGCAATCCTAGTGGCTAATTAGCCTCTAGACTGCTTTTACAAGCAGTGGGAGGGAATGCCCCCCCCCCCCAACATCTTCCGTGTTTTTCTCTGGCTCTCCTGTCTCAACAGGGAACCTGAAAATGCAGCCGGTGATTCAGCCAGCTGACCATAGAGCTGATCAGAGACCAGAGTGGCTCCAAACATCTCTATGACCTAAGAAACCGGAAGCTACGAGCATTTTATGACGTAGATTTCGCCGGATGTAAACAGCGCCATTGGGAAATTGGGAAAGCATTTTATCACACCGATCTTGGTGTGATCAGATGCTTTGAGGGCAGAGGAGAAATCTAGGGTCTAATAGACCCCAATTTTTGCAAAAAAGAGTACCTGTCACTACCTATTGCTATCATAGGGGATATTTACATTCCCTGAGATAACAATAAAAATGATTTAAAAAAAAAAAAAAATGAAAGGAACAGTTTAAAAATAAGATAAAAAAATAATAATAATAAAGAAAAAAAAAAAAAAAAAAAAAAAAAGCACCCCTGTCCCCCCTGCTCTCGCGCTAAGGTGAACGCAAGCGTTGGTCTGGCGTCAAATGTAAACAGCAATTGCACCATGCATGTGAGGTATCGCCGCGAAGGTCAGATCGAGGGCAGTAATTTTAGCAGTAGACCTCCTCTGTAAATCTAAAGTGGTAACCTGTAAAGGCTTTTAAAGGCTTTTAAAAATGTATTTAGTTTGTCGCCACTGCACGTTTGTGCGCAATTTTAAAGCATGTCATGTTTGGTATCTATGTACTCGGCCTAAGATCATCTTTTTTATCTCATCAAACATTTGGGCAATATAGTGTGTTTTAGTGCATTAAAATGTAAAAAAGTGTGTTTTTTCCCCAAAAAATGCGTTTGAAAAATCGCTGCGCAAATACTGTGTGAAAAAAAAAAATGAAACACCCACCATTTTAATCTGTAGGACATTTGCTTTAAAAAAAATATATAATGTTTGGGGGTTCAAAGTAATTTTCTTGCAAAAAAAAATTATTTTTTTATGTAAACAATAAGTGTCAGAAAGGGCTTTGTCTTCAAGTGGTTAGAAGAGTGGGTGATGTGTGACATAAGCTTCTAGATGTTGTGCATAAAATGCCAGGACAGTTCAAACCCCCCCCAAATGACCCCATTTTGGAAAGTAGACACCCCAAGCTATTTGCTGAGAGTCATGTTGAGTCCATGGAATAATTTATATTGTGACACAAGTTGCGGGAAAGAGACAATTTTTTATTTTTTTTATTTTTTTTTGCGCAAAGTTGTCACTAAATGATATATTGCTCAAACATGCCATGGGAATATGTGAAATTACACCCCAAAATACATTCTGCTGCTTCTCCTGAGTACGGGGATACCACATGTGTGAGACTTTTTGGGAGCCTAGCCGCGTACGGGACCCCGAAAACCAAGCACCGCCTTCAGGCTTTCTAAGGCCGTAAATTTTTGATTTCACTCTTCACCGCCTATCACAGTTTCGGGGGCCATGGAATGCCCAGGTGGCAAAAAAAAACCCCAAATGACCCCATTTTGGAAAGTAGACACCCCAAGCTATTTGATGAGAGGTATAGTGAGTATTTTGCAGACCTCACTTTTTGTCACAAAGTTTTGAAAATTGAAAAAAGAAAAAAAAAATTTTTTTTTCTCGTCTTTCTTTATTTTCAAAAACAAATGAGAGCTGCAAAATACTCACCATGCCTCTCAGCAAATAGCTTGGGGTGTCTACTTTCCAAAATGGGGTCATTTGGGGGGGGTTTGTGCCACCTGGGCATTCCATGGCCTCCGAAACTGTGATAGGCAGTGAGGAGTAAAATCAAAAATGTACGCCCTTAGAAATCCTGAAGGCAGTGCTTGGTTTTCGGGGTCCCGTACGCGGCTAGGCTCCTAAAAAGTCCCACACATGTGGTATCCCCGTACTCAGGAGAAGCAGCTAAATGTATTTTGGGGTGCAATTCCACATATGCCCATGGCCTGTGTGAGCAATATATCATTTAGTGACAACTTTGTGCAAAAAAAAAAAAAAAAAAAAAAAAAATTGTCACTTTCCCGCAACTTGTGTCAAAATATAAAACATTCCATGGACTCAACATGCCTCAAAGCAAATAGCTTGGGGTGTCTACGTTCCAAAATGGGGTCATTTGGGGGGGGTTTATGTCATCTGGGCATTTTATGGCCTTCAAAACCGTGATAGGTAGTGAGGAGTAAAATCAAAAATGTACGCCCTTAGAAATCCTGAAGGCGGTGCTTGGTTTTCGGGGCCCCGTACGCGGCTAGGCTCCCAAAAAGTCCCACACATGTGGTATCCCCGTACTCAGGAGAAGCAGCTAAATGTATTTTGGGGTGCAATTCCACATATGCCCATGGCCTGTGTGAGCAATATATCATTTAGTGACAACTTTTTGTAATTTTTTTTTTTTTTTTTTTTTTTTTGTCATTATTCAATCACTTGGGACAAAAAAAATGAATATTCAATGGGCTCAACATGCCTCTCAGCAAATTCCTTGGGGTGTCTACTTTCCAAAATGGGGTCATTTGTGGGGGTTTTGTACTGCCCTGCCATTTTAGCACCTCAAGAATCGACATAGGCAGTCATAAATTAAAGGCTGTGTAAATTCCAGAAAATGTACCCTAGTTTGTAGACGCTATAACTTTTGCGCAAACCAATAAATATACACTTATTGACATTTTTTTTACCAAAGACATGTGGCCGAATACATTTTGGCCTAAATGTATGACTAAAATTGAGTTTATTGGATTTTTTTTAGAACAAAAAGTAGAAAATATCATTTTTTTTCAAAATTTTCGGTCTTTTTCCGTGTATAGCGCAAAAAATAAAAACGGCAGAGGTGATCAAATACCATCAAAAGAAAGCTCTATTTGTGGGAAGAAAAGGACGCAAATTTCGTTTGGGTACAGCATTGCATGACCGCGCAATTAGCAGTTAAAGCGACGCAGTGCCGAATTGTAAAAAGTGCTCTGGTCAGGAAGGGGGTAAATCCTTCCGGGGCTGAAGTGGTTAAAATTATTTGTTTCGTTTTTTACTTTTTACAATAGGGTGCCTCGGGATTGTGCAGAGTTTTAAAGGGTGCCTTGACTGGAAAAAGTTTGAGAAAGGCTGACCTAGAAATTGTACTAACAACCTTCATCTCAGTAGCCTAATCGACTTCGGAGAAAGTCAGGGAAAGTCAATGGCTGTGGTACTTCTTGCATGCCTGATCGTTAGGAGGGTTATCATGCATACAGAAAAGGTGCCTGATTACAATGTTCCTGCCTTCACCATGTAATGTTTTTGCTGTGTATTGGTAGCAAAACTAGGTAGAAGTTCACAAGTCCCCGCTGGAAATTACAATTCTTTTGTCATAATGTCTAATTTTACATTTTTTCCCCATCACAGACTCTGAAGAACACATGGCTACAGAGGTACAGATCTAGCATCAGTGCTGATCCAGGAATACTGGTACTGTTGGCTTGTGGGACTATATCCAGCACATGTGGGCAAATTGCCAGTTACCCGTTAGCCCTGGTCAGGACACGTATGCAGGCACAAGGTAGGAATGTGTGGACATGTGAGGCACCTACTCTTTATGTAAGATCTATCCTATCTATCTATCTATCTATCTATCTATCTATCTATCTATCTATCTATCTATCTATCTATCGCCTTTTGTTGTGAAGGGGGTTTTTCTTTCCATGTAAAAAGGGTACCCTTCCAATCAAAAAAGAAATAAAATATATTATACACAGTGGGGTTGATTTACTAAAGGCAACTCCACTTTGCACTACAAGTGCAGTCACTTTAGATCTGAGGGGGAGGATCTGAAAAGAGGGTAAGCTCTGCTGATTTTATCATCCAATCATGTACAAGCAAAAATGCTGTTTTTTTTTAATTTTCTTTGCAGGTCCCCCTCAGATCTACAGTGACTGCACTTCCAAGTGCACTCGTAGTGCAAAGTGGATTTTCCTTTAGTAAATAAACCCCAGTGTGTGTGTGTGTGTGTGTATATATGTATATGTATGTGTGTGTGTGTATATATATATTTTATATATATATATATATATATATATATATTCGCTCTCGGTTCTAGCCAGCCTCCGCCGCCCACTGTGTAAAGACGTCGCTGCTTAGCAGCGGCTGCAGTGCTGTCAGCACCAGATTGGCGGATTTTGCTTCGCTGCCCTTTATCTTGCCGTCACCGGACTGGCGGGACTCTTTTGGCCCCACGAGCACTAGGCGCAGAGAAGGAGGAGGAAGTTAAACCCTTCTCCGCTTTGAATTATGGGCAGGGCCAGGGAGTCACGGCCGTGACGTCACTGGTTGCTAGATGCCAGGCGGCTCTAGCAACCAGTGGCCAATAGAGTCCCAGGTGAGGCTGGGGCACTTTTTTGCTGCTCCCATGCAAAGTGCCGCCCTAACCCAAGAAAACTCCATCGGTATGCGTTGATCTATAGGTGCCACTCCTGCAAAGCCGGGGCTGAGAGTCGTCTTTTGTATAGTGTATAATATTTATGTTTTGTTCCCTACCTTATAATGGCTCGGTACCTGCTAATTTATTATATATAATATATATAACTAATATATTAGTTTTACCCTTTTAAATTGTTTTTTTTTTCCTACTGGTATGTGTATGACCAATAAAGCTATTTTTCTTCTTGTTTTGGAGGTTCTCACCACAGTACAGATCGAAAAACAGGTTATATTTGTTGTAGAGGCTGTTGACCACAGTTAACAGATTTTTCATTTTGCTGTATTGGAACCTTGCCTGTTATCTCGCTGATGTACACTGACTCTTTGACAGGTTGATATTATTGCCGATTAATGGATTTCATTGGTCAACATATGTAATGCCATACCACATTGTACAAACCGCATACCTTAAATAAAGATTTAAAACAAAGTGCCGCCCTATTAACATAAAGAGAAAGTTTGGGACTTTATATGAGTATGCGACCGAATTGGCAATGTGAACATGGAGTGGCTTGCAAGTATGAAAAAAAAAATAAACCTAGTAACATTGTGTCATCTCATATATATACAATGGCATAATATAAACACATTATGTAAAATTGTAGTTGGATTCATTAAATATACATCACATAGTAACATAGTAGCATAATAGCATGTAGATGAATGATAATGACACAATAATGGTAATAAAACCACCAGACTCAAGAATCCATGTACACATAATAATAGCAAAACCATAACATATTGGTATAGGCCAGTAAAGCATATTAAAAGAAAAAGTTGATGTCACTCTTGATTTGATGATCATAAAATCATCTATATAGCTCAACGCGTTTCATGGATACCTCCAATCTTCAGGAGCAGATGCAGTATCGCTGTCTATAAAGAATCGGTAGAATATCTTAGGGGCTAACCAGATGACGGGCAGGGGAAAATAGGAATAAATCTTGGACTAAGGATGATCACCTTGAATCATCCATTGTTACTTACAGATGACCTGTGTGTGTGGGTGAAGGACGCCAATTATGTGTTTATGTTATGCCATTGTATATATGAGATGACATAATGTTGCTAGGTTTATTTTATATTTCATACTCGCCAACCACTCCATGTTCACATTTCCAATTCGGTCGCATACTTCATATAAAGTCCCAATCTTTATGCTAATAGTAATTAGGGATGGAGGTACTTGATGTTTTATGTCTTGGCCTCACACAAAATCCCAAACCTCTTTCCTTTATCAAAGTGCCGCCCTAGGTCTGAACCTTGTCGGCCTTGGCCAAAATACAGCACTAGCGCATACAGTCAGTCTTCACGAGGAAATTGGGGGGCTTCAGTAACCAAAACTGCAGTGTTTATCCTCATGACACATCACAGGAAGCACATCCATGGTTAACAGAGGACAGAATTAAAAGTAGACTTGGGGAAACTTAACATTAATAAATCACCGGGACCATATGGCTTGCATCCGAGGGTACTTAGGGAACTCAGACCGTTGTTCCTAATTTTTACTGACTGGAATGGTACCAGGTGATTGAAGAAAAGCCAATGTAGTACCAATATTTAAAAAGGGCCCAAAATACATCCCTGGGAATTACAGACCAGTTAGCCTAACATCAATAGTATGCAAGCTCTTGGAGGGGATGATAAGGGACTATGTACAAGATTTTGGTAACGAGAACGGTATCATTGGCAGTAATCAGCATGGAGAATCGTTCTTGCCAAACCAATCTATTAACCTTCTATGAGGAGGTGATCTGCCATCTAGATAAAGGAAGGCCCGTAGACGTGTTTTATCTGGATTTTGCAAAAGCATTTGACACAGTTCCCCATAAACATTTACTGTACAAAATAAGGTCCATTGGCATGGACCATAGGGTGAGTACATGGATTGAAAACTGACTACAAGGGCGAGTTCAGAGGGTGGTGATAAAAGGGGAGTACTTGGAATGGTCAGGGGTGGGTAGTGGGGTCCCCCGGGGTTCTGTGCTGGGACCAATCCTATTTAATTTGTTCATAAATGACCTGGAGGATGGGATAAACAGTTCAATCTCTGTATTTGCGGACGATACTCCGCTAAGCAGGGCAATAACTTCTCCGCAGGATGTGGAAACCTTGCAAGAAGATCTGAACAAATTAATGGGGTGGGCAACTACATGGAAAATGAGGTTTAATGTAGAAAAATGTAAAATAATGCATTTGGGTGGCAAAAATATGAGAGCAATCTATGCACGGGGGGAGAACCTCTGAGGGAATCTAGGATGGAAAAGGATCTGGGGGTCCTAGTAGATGATAGGCTCAGCAATGACATGCAATGCCAAGCTGCTGCTAACAAAGCAAACAGAATATTGGCATTAAAAAGAGGATCAACTCCAGAGATAAAACGATAATTCTCCCGCTCTACAGGCAGTCCCCAAGTTACGAACACCCGAGTTACGAACGACTCCTACTTACGAATGGCCTCAAATGCCGGCCACTTATGCTCCACGCTGGTCCTGGATACCTCCGGACACATCCCATACTGCAATACTACATGTACTGCATAGCCAGAAGAGCCCCAGGTAACATAACAAGTGCCCGAAACATCCCACATCCATGCACAGGCAGATGTCACACTTATGAATGCAGTGTTCTGACCGGAAGTTACACCTACAAATGCAGTGTTGCGACTTACAAACAACTTCGACTTATGAACAAACCTACAGTCCCTATTGTGTTCGTAACTCGGGGACTTCCTGTACAAGACTCTGGTCTGGCCGCACCTGGAGTATGCTATCCAGTTCTGGGCACCAGTGCTCAGGAAGGATGTACTGGAAATGGAGAAAAGAAGGGCAGTAAAGCTAATAAAGGGTCTGGAGGATCTTAGTTATGAGGAAAGATTGCGAGCACTGAACTTATTCTCTCTGGAGAAGAGACGCTTGAGAGGGGATATGATTTCAATTTATAAATACCGTACTGGTGACCCCACAATAGGGATAAAACTTTTTTGTGGAAGGGAGTTTAACAAGACATGTGACCACTCAGTAAAATTATAAGAAAAAAGGTGTAACCTTAAACTACGTAGAGGGTTCTTTACTGTAAGAGCGGCAAGGATGTGGAATTCCCTTCCACAGGCGGTGGTCTCAGCGGGGAGCATCGATAATTTAAAAAAACTATTAGATAAGCACCTGAACGACCGCAACATACAGGGATATACAATGTAATACTGACATATAATCACACACATAAGTTGGAATTGATGGTCTTTTTTCAACCTCACCTACTATGTAACTATGTAACACTGGTGCATGTGCAAGTGAACCCAGAAGAAATCTGCAATGTACAGGTACGTGATTGTGCCTGTACGAGCCAACCTGGCACAATAAATGTACTGAGGTGGGTCAGCAAGCGGTTAAGCTTTGACCAAAAAACCTAGACGAAGGTTTCTATGGAGAGCTGCACCAGGTTTTGCACTCTATTTTTAGAAAGTAACCCATCGTATGCTGCAGGAATATGCTTGATATGTGTCGGTGTGTTTATTCTGATCTCCATCACTTCTTTCTTTCAGCCACAATCCAGGGAGCTCCGCAGCTCTCCATGGTAGCTCTGTTCCGGTATATCGTGGCTCAGGAAGGGTTTCTGGGCTTGTACCGAGGAATCGCTCCAAACTTCATGAAGGTGATACCTGCGGTCAGCATTAGCTATGTGGTGTATGAGAATATGAAACGTGTGCTGGGTGTGACTAGTCGATGAAGAAAGCGCCACTCATCAACCCCCCTAGTTTAAGCAGGCACACAGAAGAGCCTGTAGAAGCTATATACAGAATTGGTCTGCTATCCTTGTTGAAGGGCTATATCCTAATATCGAACACCCCATCGCCAGCCACACTCTTGTTAACAAGAACCGGAAGATATGGCACCTTCAGGATGCAACCGGGCTCGGGTTCAGTATCCATATTCAAAGTTCTCCCCCGTTTTCAGTGTGTTTTTTATATTCCCGACATCATTTAGTGCTAAGACTTTAGTGATGTCGGATATCGTTGCATTTCAATGACGCTCTGGGGAAGTTGATTTTCTGAAAACCACTTCGGGAGTCAGAAGAACACTGAATGTGTTGTTTTATAATGATTGTATATTTTGCATGTAAGGACATTTTTGGCTTTTTTTTTTTTTTTTTTTTTTTTAGATGATCAGGAGGCTTTTCCACTAGCCTGAATGTAATGAAGCACACACTGAATGTAGAGTATCCTAGTGCATTGTGGAACATACTGTCCTGACAGTCAGTAATGGTTAAGCTGTGAGCGGTTATCAATGTTTGTAGAATCTTAAAGTCCAGCAAGGAGCTGTCTATAGTTTTGCTTTTGTTTCAATGGAAAACCAAAGGCTAAGTCCACTCAAATGATATTTCAGTTTTATGCAAATTCTTAAAGAAGAATTCCAAGTATGGAACAGAGGAGGTCGCTTTCCTGGCACAGGCGCCATTTAGAGAATGCTTTACATTTTCACAATAAATACAGAGCATTCTCTGATTTGGATTGATTTAGAAAAAGATGGTAAGTATTATACTCACAGACTGACAGATACATCAAAGCTTGTCATATAAAAACAGCAATTACCAGTCCACGATGCATCATATCACGTGATAGGACAATTAGAAATCCAACAGGCTAATGCGTTTCGAGGACTTGCCTCTTCCTCAGAGCCAACAAGACTGTATCTTGCTTCCCCACTTAAATAATAGAGTGACACGGCTATTGTCTGTAGCACACCTCATGGGCGGGAGTTAACCCTCTCATTCCAAATCCAAATGATGGGGTTAACTCCCACCCATGGGGTGTGCTAAAGGCACCCCCACCTGACAATAACCATGTCACTCTATTATTTAATTGGGGAGGCAAGATACAGTCTTGTTGGCTCTGAGGAAGAGGCAAGTCCTCGAAACACGTTAGCCTGTTGGATTTCTAATTGTCCTAACGTGTTTCGAGGACTTGCCTCTTCCTCAGAGCCAACAAGACTGTGTCTTGCTTCCCCATTTAAATAGAGTGACATGGCTATTCTCAGGTGGGGGTGTCTTTAGCACACCCCATGGGCAGCAGTTAACCCTCTCATTCCAAATCCAAATGATGGGGTTAACTCCCACCCATGGGGTGTGCTACAGACAATAGCCGTGTCACTCAAAGTGGGGAGCAAGATACAGTCCTGTTGGCTCTGAGAAAGAGGAAGGTCCTCAAAACGCGTTGGCCTGTTGGATTTCTAATTGTTCTATCACGTGATATGTATCGTGGACTGGAAGTTGCTGTTTTTATATATAACCAGCTTTGATGTATCTGTCAGTTTGTGAGTATAATACTTACCACCTTTTTCTGAATCAATCCAATTACAGAATGCTCTGTATTTATTGTGAAAATGCAAAGCATTCTCTAAATGGCGCCTGTGCCAGGAGAGCGACCTCCTCTGTACCATACTCTGAATTCTTCTTTAAGGAATTTGCATAATTGTCCCCTGGCATTAGGAAGGCTTCTTAGGGCCCATTTACATTCTTGCGATGCATTACCTGGTAACACGCATGGGCAGCGCTTTCTTTTTTGAATGGGCCATCAATATGTGGCAACTTTTTTTTACAACACAATGCCCCACTTTGTTTTGCACTGGCAAGGTGCATTAGGGGGACCACCCTTTGGTAACAAACATTGCAGTTGCAGGCAGTAAAATGTAAGTTTTACCCTGCGTTACTGCAGTGCAGTAGAATGAATGGGCCCTTCAGGTAGACCTGTGCTTTGTCCATGCAGAACAAAGCAACAGATTTACTTTTATGGTGCTCCCCACCCCCCACAGCTGCTAATACTTATACTTATTATAGCTTAATTCCCCCACTACTTCCCCCTGCTGGAGCATAGAAGAGAAGCCCCATGTAAGACTCCAAGTCCCTCTGGTTGGCGCTTACACAGGGCTAAAGGACCTTCTCCACCCCACATGACAGCATGCAAAGAGAGATGGTTCCTCTAGAGCAGGGGTAGGCAACTTCGGCCCTCCAGCTGTGGTGAAACTACAAATCCCATCATGCCTCTGCCTCTAGCAGTCATGCCTGTGTTTGCCAGGGTTTTGCAATGTCTCATGGAACTTGTAGTTTCACCACAGGTGGAGGGCCGAGGTTGCCTACCCATGCTCTAGAGTCCCAGAGACAAATAGCAAGTTACTAAGTGATTTCATCCCGTGAAAACTGAAATATCTTTGTAGAGTAACGTTATCTATTTTGGGTTTCTTTGTTTAGATGCAGGTTTCTCTTGCCAACAGCCAAGTTATCTCTTGAAACAGATGCCTGGTATCAGTTTTATTGCATTTAGGAGAACTTCTGCCCTTAATATTGTTCTGCAACAGGAAACTGAACTAATCACAACATGAAAAAGGAGTGTTCTGCAACTGCACCATTGGAGTGTTTGATGGACAGCTTGTAACTGTTTCAAGACACAGCTTAGCTGAAGGCAAGATATATGTGCAGGTGGAAGGATACATTTCATGAAGGGCAACTCCGTGCTAAGGTATCCGATGAGAATCGATGTAGCAGCGTTACATACTGGGCAACAGATGTGAGTTGAGGGCATGTCCATATAAAAGGGATGCTGTTGGGAAATGAGGCGGGTGGCACCTGTCTGTCCATTTGTCACCCCGCATTCTGTAGACACACAAATGTTGTTTTCAGAAATCTACAGTGTCCAATTACATCTGCTATCAGTGGCAGTTGGCTGATCCCCTTTATCGCCCCACCTGCATTATCTGAATGATGTCCTCATGAAGTGTTGGGCCTCGGGGGGACCTGAGGCAGCCAAGCAGCTCGGGAACTCACAGGGCAGATCCCAGAAGTAATTCATATCGGGACATTTACAGGACAAATCAATAACTCTGGGGTGACTGTCGTTTTCAGGATACACCCCCCTAGCCCCACTCCATATCTTAGGTTGGAGTTGCTCATTAGAAAACTGGAGGTCTAGGATGCTTTCACCAGCCCCTCATTAACCCTAGCCCCACCTAACCCCATTCCATATCTTAGGTTGGAGTTGCCCTTTAGAAAACTGGGGAATTGAGAGCTTTTTCAACAGTCCTTTATTTCAGTGGAATGCAAGTGTATTTATTAAGGTGTGTGTGTCTGGGGGGGGGGGGGGGGGGGGGTCACAGAACAAAGCTTTATTTATTTATTTTTGGGCTTTTGAGAACAAAATCCTCACAATTTTATGAGCAAGCGCACAAGATAATGAGGAGTTTATCTATTCTGTATCGGGGTCATGTATGAGCCAGAAAGAACAGGGCACACTTTGAACGTAAGCACAGAGCCAGGTCTCCTGCTTTGGGTACATCAAGCTGCTTTGCTGACCTTTCCCATCCTAAAATCCTCAGATGTCGCCATCTAGAGGCCAATCAAAAGAACTACCACAGCTCACAAGCTGAGATATTTTACACTCAAAATAGGGGATCCTTAATGGAATTTCACTGATCTGCACAACAATACTCAGTCTTTTTGCCTGCAATTCTCTTGTCTGATTTGCCTAGGGTAGGCTTGCAGGATCATATGCAGAGGCCGATCACTGGAAGCCTGATGTTTCTGTTTCATAAATGACCTATGTGTTCTAACAAATGCTTTAAAGTTGTAAAATCTTGTACCAGAAGAAATAGGGGGGGGGGGGGGGGTGCCTTTGCTGACCCTCCTACGAATAGTATTAGCTGCCTGCTGTCTCTGGTGTCAGTACATTATACATACCTGACCCTGAACCAGAATGCAGATTAGTAGGTCAAAGTCAAAATTCCTGCTTTACATACTGCCAGGTCAGAGGCTTCAAGCATGGAAGCCATAGGCCTGCTTCACACAGGCTTCAGCTTTTATAAGAGCAGCGCGAACCGCCAACTTTGGCAAAGGATTTGCAGAGCTTTCAGCAACCTTTGTTGAAACCTTTAAATTACTATTCAGATCCAGTTTTTAAATATTGAACACAGATCCTAATGGGAATGCTGACTTTAAACAAACTGCTAGCAGGCTTTCAGTGCTGAAGCCTGCTAGCAGCTTGTTTAAAGTGGCAATTAACACTCCCATTAGGATCTGTGTTCAACATTTACAAACTGGAGCTGAATGGTACTTTAAAAGCTTCTTACAACTGCTGTTCACACTGTTCTTATACAAGCTGAAGCCTGTGTGCAACAGGCTACAGGGATGGCATGACAGCCAGACAACTTGCATTTTTAAAAGGAGAGGTCAGCATTTGGAAGCCTCAATATTTTAAGGCCTTTAGACGAGCGAATGAGGGCGGATAGGCTGCAGCGTTCAGAGATGGCTCAATGCCGCCTCTGGCTGCAGCAGTACGCTGTGCTATGGCCGCATTCAGACTGGGTGATTTAGCTGCTAACATTTTGTGTGCTGCCAGACATTGTCGCCCGTAGATGCAAAGTGTCTGCATCCAGGGGCGGTCAGAGGCTCGATTTGCACTTTCAGACGAGTATATGTAGCTATATATTCTGCTAAACGCTGTTTTCTTTGATATTTAAGGCCCCCTGCAGACCTATGCGTTGTGGCAATGCAAGGTAAAAATGCTCGTTTTACTGTACATTACTCCAACACATGGCACACTGTTTTTTTGCCATTCCTTTAGAATGGAACCCCAACACGTGGTACACTAGGTGCTGATGAACCCTGCACTGCAGCGCATCATGCGTTTTTTAAGTGCAGAGATCTGTTTTTTGTTTTTATGACTGTACATTGGTAGCCCATTCTAAAGGGATAGGATACTTTAAAGCCCAACCTTCCCAAAAACCCTCCACAGCTGAAGCACCGGTGCTCAGACATAGGTTGACGAAGCCTTGAAAGTACTGGATCCACAGAGATAATTAAGGCCGTCCAGGCTGAAACGCGTTGACCTTTGCTGGCTGTATTTTATGAATAAAGCTGATATTTCACTGCTATGTATCACTGTGCCAACGCTTTCTATGGATCCAGTACCTTTTGCAGAGACCCTCCCCACTGCAGGGGTCAATGCTCATTAGCTCTAGTGGTAGAGGAATAAGGTGCAATATCTGCCCAACTCCTCATTTTTGACAACTTCTCAATCAGAAACTTCTTCTATTGGACACTCCAGGACCCATTTTGCACGATGATGTCAACAAGTACAATGCAGGGCCAAGAGCCCTGTATTGTACGTGAGGACGGCGAGGGGCCGCCACGAGTGGAGGAGCGCACAGGACTAAGGTAAATATTACACACTGTTCCTCTACCCTCAGACTTAATGAGCATTTAACCCTTGCAGTTCCAGGTTTGGGGGTAAACCATTGCCAGTAGAGTGTTTATTTATTTTCTTTTTTCTTCTTTTGTTTTCTTTGTTTTTTTTTGTTTTTTTTTTTAAACTTTGAAATTCCTGGCTGTGGGCTTTAATGCAACGCTTGTTGACCTGTGACATGCCACACCGTAACATGCGTATGGGAACAGCACAGTGTGAAGGGGCCTTAAGAGTGCTGTTGCTGTACTTTTGCAGAGCATTGCTGAGCTGCTTGTAGATTGTAATGGAAATTTGCACTGATGACATATTCCTGTACTGTACAGACCTGCATTCACATCATATTCTCAGCCATGTCTGTGTTGATGTGTGACTTATGTAGGGCTTGGGATATTGAACCCTATAAATATTAGTTTTTAGTCAACTGACCCTCCAATTCAGGTGAACTAAGGGATGAGTTCACCTCACCTATAACTTTTATTTCAGTTCTTGGTGCCTGCCAGTTGGGTTTGGATGCTTGTTATCCACCCGCCAAACTTCTCAGCAAAGTCTCACCTGTCCTGCGGCATTTGTCTCATTTACAGTGTATGTCCAGCCAAAATGTTTTTGGATAGAGTGGCAGATGGGTAAGAACTCCTGTCGGGTTGTTACCACTATCCAGGGCTTCATTAGAGAGATCTGCCTCTACTTCCTGTCCTGCTGACAACATTTTACCAGACAGAAAGTTATGGAAATGATAACAGACAAATAAAAATGTTTTTCTTTAGTAGATTAGTCCCTGTTACAATTTTTTCCTTTCTTTCTGTCGGTGAAGAACATTGCCAGCAGGTCAGGAAGTGAGAGGAAATCTCTGTGATAGAGTCCCAGATAACAGTAAAAAAACAACCATCGGTTCTAATCCTTCCCCACTCCACCCAAAACTTAAAAAAAAAAAAAAAGTGCTTTTGGCTTGACATACATTTTAAGCCCTGGTTCACACTGCCATGACTTGTCATGCGACTTGAGAGTTCAAAGTCGTGTGACAAGTTGCGTCCCATTAGCGGAAATGGAACCATTCTAATAGGAGCGATTTGAGTCGCTCCTACTTAGAAAAAGGTTCTCACACTGCTTTTGGTGCGACTTCAATATGACTTGCATTCACTTCTGTTAAAGAAGTCGTATCCAAGCTGCAATGAAGGCACGCCGCCATGTCGGATTCAAAGTCGTGGCAGTGTGAACTGGGGCTTAAGGTCAACTCCGGACACAATAAAGCAGTTATACATTCAGTTACCATAAGGGCACTACTCCCTGATCTGACAGATCTGCTTTCCTGGATTTGTATTGATCCCACTGTACTCCTGACCCACTCATATAAAAGTGATTGTAAAGTCTCGTTTTTTTTTTTTTCTATAAAAATAACAAACATATTATACTTGCCAGTGGATTTGCACAGAGCAGCCCAGATCCTCCTCTTCTCGGGTCCCTCTTCTATGCTTCTATGCTCCTGGCCCCTCCCTCCTGTTCAGTGCCCACCCAGCAAGCAGCTTACAATGGGGGCACACGAGCTGAGTCACAGCTCCCTGTGTCCATTCAGACACGGAGCCCCAGCCCCGCCCCCTCTCTCCCCTGATTGGCTAGCTGAGCCAATGATGCCGCTGCTGTGTCTCAGCCAATCAGAAGGGAGAGTCTCGGATGGCTGAGACACTTGTGGACATCGCTGGACAGAGAAGGACCTCAGGTAAGTGTTAGGGGGGGGGGGCTGCTGCACACAGGCAGCTTTTTTTTATCTGGATGCATAGAAGATAAAAAAAACCTTCATCTTTATAACCACTTTAAGTGCTGCAGGTCTTAGACCCCCAGCTAAATATGGTCATGTCTCGTCTTCTTGGCCATTCACAAAAGTCACAGCCCCAGGCTTCATTTTGTCAATGGTCATGAGGAATGGGTAGCGGAGACATGACCATAGCACTGTGCTATGTGAGACTTACATCGCTTGCATCTGAGCAGGTCAGGAGTATAGCGGGAGCTCTACTAATCCTGCCATGTAAACAAGCAGATTTTCCAGGTGTAGAAAAAAGCCAGCATGACGGGGGGGGGTCACCTTCCTGCCAAAAGAATGTAGAACTGCTTTATTCAGGGTAAGTTTATTGTGCCTTGAGTTGGGCTGTAAAGCACACTTACAGCTAAAACCTTTAGAATTTGTTACAGCTGGGTTAGAACCTCTGTCAGGTTTTTTGTTTGTTTTCTGTGTTCCCACTTGGCAGATTTTCCCTCAGTTCTGCTGCATGACAGACATAAAATACACAGGAAGTATCAGAAAATAGCCCAGAATGGCTCATTCTGACAGGTTGAGACCCGTTTGCTGCGCAGGCATTTATCTCAGAGTTGCGTGCAGGCAGCTCATAGAAGTGGATGCAAAAAGCAGCATCTGCGCAAACAGTCACATGTCAAAATTTGACATGCAGGCAGGAGTGTGTGCAGAGGTGAACTAGAACTTTCATGGCCCCGGTGCAAGAAACCATGAAAGTTCCCCCTGGCCCCTGATCGGGGCCCTTCTCACTGAGCCCTATAGTACGATCCCGCAGCAGGCCACCTTCCTGACGTCTTTGGGTGCCCCCCACGGTGGCGGAATGCCAGAGCTCAGTCTCAAGTGCGACCCTGGTAGTTCCGCCACTGGTGTCAGTTTTTTTTTGTTTTGTTTTTTTATTTTTACCATTTTATTTAATTTTATTTTTTTTACAATTATATTTTTTACTTATTTTTTTAGGACCCCCATTGGGGGGCTTTGGTGAAATATCAGGGGTCTAAACAGACCCCTGATGTCTCACTTTTGAGAAAGAGAATCCCGCTCATTCATAAACTGAGGCATCAGGGGTCTGTTTAGACCCCTGATATTTCACCAAAGCCGCCCAATGGGGGTCCTAAAAAAATAAGTAAAAAATAAAATTGTAAAAAAAAAAAAAATGAATAAAATAGTAAAAATAATAATAAAAAACCAAAAAAAGAACCTGAGACCAGTGGTGGAACTACTAGGGTCGCAAAGATCGCAGTTGCGACTGGGCTCTGGCATTCCTCCACAGTAGGGGGGCCTGCTGCGGGATCGTTCGGCATTAAGGTGGCCTGCTGCGGGATCGTACTAAAGGGTTCCACGATGGGAGTAAAATAATATTTACTATACCCCAGCTATGAATGATTAAAAAGTACTGATTACTGACTCTATTCATTAAGACAAAGAAGGGGCCGGTAAATGACACATTTACCAGCTCCTTCCCTGCTCTCAATCCTGACAGATCCCTCGCAGCGGGAG
Organism: Lithobates septentrionalis; assembly: GCA_037952835.1. Classification (NCBI taxonomy): domain Eukaryota; kingdom Metazoa; phylum Chordata; class Amphibia; order Anura; family Ranidae; genus Lithobates; species Lithobates septentrionalis. The sequence goes on along the minus strand of JBBDGP010004365.1, from coordinate 8,939 downwards.
GTGGGAGGGAGAATCCGGACAGCGCTGCGGGTGGGGGGGGGGGGCAGGAAAGCACACAGGGGCCTGGGACAGCAGAACGGTGATAGGGAGGCGGTGGGAGCAGCATGTGGAGGAACTTATGCCCTCCATTTCCCTCCTGCAGCCGCTGAATATGTGAGGGAGGGAGAGGTCGGAGCTTCAGGGAAATTAAAGGGCTACTTGGAGGGATCGGTTCCTCTACGTGCCGCTGCCCTCGTCTCCAGGCATACAGAGGGCCGCACAGGCCCCCTAGAGCATGGGGCCAGGTCGCAATGGTGAGACCCCCTGTATGTACGCCCCTAGTGGGTGCACAGTGTCTGCATTCACTTCTATGGGATGCCTACACGCAGTTCTGAGGTGGATGCACACGCAGCAAAAGCAGCACTGAAGACTGGTCTCAGCGCCCATCTGAATGAGTCCTAAAAGGGTCATGGACAGTAGTAAAAACCTTACAGAGGTTTTAAAATGGGGAAAGAAGCAGGAAAAAGTGAGACTCCTTGTAAAGCTCAGAGTAAATGGGAGAATATGGAAACTGGCAGGTGGGTTTAATGAAGGCAGCGAGTGATTTAAAGCATGGCTACCTAACCATGCAAGATGTCCACTGTGAGTGGAGTGTTGGCTTCTTCTTTGTTGCACTAATGTGATGGCTAAAGATTCTCCCAAATCAGTGCAATCACCCTACCCAGCAGTGCTCTGCTGTATGAAAAATGTGTGACTTCTATATCCTTGCACAGCGTTGTATTACCTAATCTCATGTAGATCTGCAGTGTTACTGCCTGTGTATTGCACAAGATAAGTGCCCCTGCACTCCAAACCAGCAGAACATCACGGGGCCCTGCAATATTGGAAGAGATCTGCACTGTTGCTACAAACCATTGCAATACTGATGGTGTACAGTATGGTTGTATGTTCTAACAAATCATTCATAACTAGGGGTCATTGCACATCTATTTTTATGCAGTAAGACAAGAGGCACTGCCTATACCTGACAGGTGGATCTCTGCACTGTATTGCAGATTATTGCACCACTGCTGTGGACCCTGCACTGCACTGATATTGTATAGTGGCAGAGTCTTGCGTTGCACCACAGACGATGGCAGGGATAATTGTGTAATGGTTGCAAAGAGTTGTGCAAGCGACAGACATAAAGGTAATGCTGCACTGATAGTGGTCCCACAGAGCATTGTACCTCTAACAGATGGGAAACGTTGCACTGATATCTGCAGATCATTTAGTTCTTGTATACAGCTGCCCATACACTAACAGACCAGGTCACTCGATCTGCAGCAGACCTTCCCATGTTCATTGATGGACATATCTCACAGATCTTTGAATGGCCTAGGTCGGTGATGGGTGAACCTTGGCACCCCAGATGTTTTGGAACTACATTTCCCATGATGCTCAACTACTCTGCAGAGTGCATGAGCATCATGGGAAATGTAGTTCCAAAATATCTGGGGTGCCAAGCTTCACCATCACTGGCCTAGGTGGATGCCAGCTGCTTTTATTTTAGGTGTGGGGGGTGGAAATGTAAGAGACCATACAAAAACTGCATACACACACTGGTGTGGTTCTCTGAATATTTCATCTTCCCTCCATAACAGGCTGCACTAGATTATGCCAAGGCTGAATATTAACAGGGCAAGGCTGAAAACTATCCTCTGTTGATAATCTGCATGGGTTTGGGTACTTCGATGTATTGATATCAAGGATGATGTGTATGCAGCTTCTCAGATCATCACACCTCTGACCGGAGAGATACTCTGCACTGATAGTGCCTAGCTGTAGAGCACCTCTGATAGATGTGCAGCAATGCAGATGATTGCACCCGCAACAGGGCAGAGAACTGCACTGATACTGTTGGCTTGTAGATGATTGCACCCCAGGGGTACCTCTATGATGTCCGTGTGGAGCCTTGTTCTGCAGCACTGGAGAGCTCAGCATATACGGTCTGTGTCCACCATAACACAAGGGGGGATGTGTGTGTCCCCCCCACACTACTGACATTTATTTCTACACTGAATAAACAGTTTTAAATTCCTCAGTCTGGTGTCATTTGTTTTTGTGGTGAACAGTCCTCTGGCTGTGGTAGGGTCATAGTGTACTGAAGATGTGCACAGTCTTATGGTCCCTATCTCAAGCCCTACCTAAAAGGAGCCATATTTCTCTTTCTAAACCACTTAAGGACTGGAAGATTTTCCCCCCTTAATGACCAGGCCATTTTTTGCGATGCGGCAATGCGTCCCTTTAACTGACAATTGTGCGGTCGTGCGACTCACAAACGAAATTGTCCATTTTTTTCCCACAAACAAAAACAGACAGACAATTTTGAAAAAAAAAACATTTTTTTTACTTTCTGCTATAATAAATATCCCAAAAAAATGTAAAAAAAAACAATTTCTGCATCACTTTAGTCCAATATGTATTATTCTACATATTTTTGGTAAAAAAAAAAAAAAAATCGCAATAAGCATATTTTGATTGGTTTGCGCAAAAGTTATAGCGTCTACAACATAGGGGATAGATTTATGGCATTTTTATTATATATATTTTTTTTTTCACTAGTAATGGCAGAGATTAGCAATTTTTAGCGTGATTGCGGCAGACAGATCGGAGACTTTTTTGGGACCACTGACATAATGCACTGCATACTGTATAAATGACACTGACAGGGAAGGGGTTAACACTAGTGGTGATCAAGGGGTTAAATGTGTTCCCTGGGAGATGTTTCTAACAGTGGGGGGAGTGTAGTGACTGGAGGAGGCGAGAGATCGCTGTTCCTGATCACTAGGCACAGCAGATCACTCTCTTCTCCCCTGTCAGAACGGGGATCTGTTTGTTTACATTGACAGATCCCTATTCTGGCTCTGCTGTGGAGCGATCGCGGGTGGCCGGCGGACATCACGGCTGCCGGCCACGCGAATCGGCTCACCCGCTGTGCAGCGGGGGCGTGCGCCTGCTATAGCTCTTAAAAGAGCCGACGTACACCTACGGCGATTTGCGGGAAGGAGCTGACCTGCCGCAGTATAATGACGCCGGCTGGTCGGCAAGTGGTAAAGGGACAGGTGCTGATCAGCCTTGCAAGAGCTGTATGCAGGGAGATGCAAATTTTATATATCAGTGTGTCGTCTGGGCTCCGCCAGGGTGCCGCAAGAACAGGACCCAGCTTGGATTGGCATGATGAGTTGCCATAGTGCAGGTGCCAGCACCATAACAACCAGTGATGCTCCATTGCCAGGACACACAGCATAATTTGTTGCTACAGTGATGGTGGATGGCTTACCCACACTATGGCAGTGCATTGACTGTGATCTGGGCCAGGTGGCATGCAGGACCGCCCCCACCATTTAGAAAAATACAGAAGCCCGCGTCCCATCTGTATACACCGTGCAGCTCCATACACCGTACATGTCAGTATACACAGTGCAGCACACATACAGCTCCGTACACCGTACATGTCAGTATACACAGTGCAGCACACATACAGCTCCGTACACCGTACATGTCAGTATACACAGTGGAGCACACATACAGCTCCGTACACCGTACATGTCAGTATACACAGTGCAGCACACATACAGCTCCGTACACCGTACATGTCAGTATACACAGTGCCGCACACACACAGCTCAGTACACCTTCCGTACATGTCAGTAAGTGCCTGAACTTGTGAATGTGTGAGGAGCAATGCCTCGTGGGACACATACTCCTGGACAGGAGAAGGAAGTGGTTCTAAAGGCAGAAGTCTTTTTACCTAAATGCATTCCATGCATTAAGGGGAAAACCTGGATGCAGCGCCACCCCCCCCCCCCCCCCTTATACTTAGCCAAGCCCTATCTCGATCCAGCCATGTGCATGAGAGCAGCGGCTCTCCCGGATTTTTCTCTCCTCATTGGCTCATACAGCTGCGGAAGCCAGTGGCCCCTGCTCCTGTCAATCACAGTCAGCGAGCCAATGAGGAGAGAGCAGGGGGCTGGGCCGAGCCACGCTCTGGGTTTAAATGGACGATGTCCATTCACAGGAGCATGGCTCCAAAGTGAGCCTGCTCAAGTGCCCCCAAAGTATGAGGCTAGCTATTGGGGGCAGGGGAAGGAGCGTACATCGCCAGCGGGGGACACAAAAAGAGGAGGTTCGGGGCTGCTCTGTGCAAAACCATTGCACAGAGCCGTTAAGTATACCATTTGTAGTAATATTTGTTTAAATACTTCTACCTTTAGAATCACTTTAGGTGATTCTAAAGGCAGAAGTTTTTTACCTTGCTATGAGAGCACGCTGAAGGCAGGAGGAGACTGGAAGCTCTGGTGGGGGACCTTAGAAAAGGAGGATCGGGGCTGCTCTGTACCAAATCCAACCTCTATTTTGTTTCCTAACCATATAGCTGGTCAGGGCTGTCTTTAAAGGAGTCGTAAAGGCAGAAGTTTTTTTATCTTAATGCATTCCATGCATTAAGATAAATCTTCAGTGTGTAGCAGCCCACCAATTACCAACCTGAGTCCCTTCTCTCTCCAGCTATGGCCACGATCCCCTCAGCCATTCAGGACACTCCTCCTGATTGGCTGAGACAGAGCAGCGGTGCCATTGGCTCCGGTGGCTGTCAATCAAGGTTAGGCAGCCAATCGGGAGAGTATTCAGGTCTTTACTCCCACTTCCAGGCATAGATCGCTGCAGCATCCACGGCTATCTACCCTACGTTCGGTCCCTCCTCCGTCCTCCCGCTGTCTTCTGGGAGACACACAGGTCCCAGAAGACGACAGGGACCAGTGAGATTGCGCAGCTGACTCGCGCATGCGCAATAGGGAACCAGGCTGTGAAGCCGCAAGGCTTCACTTCCCGATTCCCTTACTGAAGATGCTGTCGCCTCCACCTGGGAGCTGAGCGACAGATCGGCTTCGGGTAAAGGACATCGCGGGCGCCCTGGGCAGGCAAGTGTCCATATATTAAGTCAGCAGCTGCAGTATTTGTAGCCGCTGACTTAACTTAATTTTTCGGCGGAACTCCGCTTTAAAGACGGCCCTGTACCTGGTTATTTATATTTACCACCGTATATAGATATTCAAGAATAGATATTCCTGTACCTCCAGACCTCAGATCAACACCAATTCTTGCACCTTCACACCTCTGATCAGCTTCAATTCAGACACCTTCACACCTCAGATCAGCCCAACTCCTGCACCAAAAGATCTCAGATCAGTTCCAATACAGACTTCAGATAACCCCAATTTAAGCACCTTCAGACCGTAGATCAGCCACAATTCTTGCACAATCAGATCCTAAGTCGGTCCTAATCCCTGCACCTCCAGACCTCAGATTAGACCCAATTCAGACCTTCCCTAATTCCTGCACCTTCACACTTTAGATCATCCCCAATTTCTGCACCTTCATACTTTAGATCATCCCCAATTTCTGCACCTTCATACTTTAGATCACAGGGGTCAAACACAAGGCCCGCGGGCCGAATCCGGCCCTCCAGGCCATTTCATGTGGCCCTCACACTTTTCCTGCAGCTGCAGGAGAGCTCCAGCCCTCCTCTGGTCCTCCTCCAGACCCCTACTTTCTGCTTTCAAGCAATGCATCCAGCTTCTTCCCAGCAGCAGCATAAGGAAAGGGGGTGCACTGTGATGTTAGGGAGAGTAGGGGACTCAACTTCTGATGGTGGGGTGGCTCTGGACATCTAATGTAAGGGGAGGGGATGCGTTGGACATCTAATCTTACAGATGCAACCGGCCTTTTTGAGGACAATCATAATGCTGATGCGGCCCACAAAGAAATTGAGTTTGACACCCCTGCTTTAGATCATCCCCAATTCCTGCACCTTCGCACCTCAGATCAGCCCAACTCCTGCGCCATAAGGCCTCAGCTCAATCTCAATTCCTGCACCTTCACACCTCAGATTGGCCCAATTCCTGCACCATCAGACCTTAGATCAGCACCAATTCTTGCACCATCAGATCACCCCCAATTCAAGCACCTCCAGATCTCAGATAAGCCCCATTTCCTGCATCTTCACACCTCAGATCAACCCTATTCTGTAAATCAGCAGATTCAATTTATGGAGCGACTAGCGACTGCCAAAAGCCAGCACCCTGAGATGAAGGATTGGGAGGGAGGTGTACTTACTTGCAGCAGGATACTACTTTCTGCATTACATTTATTACTTTATTTGATGTGTTTTTCAGCTCACATATCCATATTTCCAACAAACCCAGACACCATTGCCCAGAAAATGAAGAACGGAAATGATGAAAAAAGAAAACTAATGTAAAGCACTTGCAAAACGCTTGGAGAACGAGTCTTGCGTTGCATTTTAACAAACATTTAAAACATTTCTTGCGCTTCAATGGAAATGCTTGTGTGTTTTCTAATGCAATGGTGTAAACAAGCTGGGTGTTACTTGCTCACTGGCGGAAACACGGCCGCAGCCACTTGCTAGCATGGGAGCAAAATGGGAATGACATCATATTGTGTTGTCCATCCAGAAAGTAACACCACAATACGTCAGTTGACACCTATCCCAAATTAGAAAGCATCTCTCTTAGACCTTGTTTACATTTGTGGCTGGGGGGGGGGGCAATAATAAAAAAAAAGCAGGGTTGAGTCACATTTTTACCACCCCCAACCACTCCAAGGCAGCAGGTGGGATGCATTGCAGTGCAGCCAAACTTATCTCATCTGAATGGGGCTGCGTCACATCTTGGCTCCATGGTGCTTGTTGTTATGAGTTAAAACAAGAGATGAGGAGGCCGGTCAAATGCCCTCTGAAGAACACCACCTTGGATCACTCTTCAGAGGGCAAATGCTTCCATAAAGGAGCCTTTGTTCTAGATTTACACTGTGTGGGGTGACTGAGATTTTTATGCTCTTGATCAACTAATGAGAGCCCGATCATCGTACATTGACATTTCAGTAAAGTGTGAATAAAAAAAAAGGTAAACAGTGCCTTGCATTGTTGCAACCGCTTCCCATTGCCAGCAGAGAACAAGCACCAGTCTGCATGCTAAAACGGATGGCATGTGTGTACAAGACCTTATTCTCAGTTTTTTCAGTCTGTGCAGGAATACCATGTGGGTTGCTATGGTTCTTTACATTTTCCTTTTAAAACAGCTCCATAGCTTTTTTTTTAAGAAAAAACCACAATGCCTGCCTTAAGCGGTCGCCTAAGGCCTTGCCCTCACAGAATTCTTTGATTCGGGGCTGTGATCAGGAGGACCAATTCACCGGCTCACTGACAGCTCCAGATCACAGCCAGATAGAGCCGCTGCGCTGACAGTACCCCCTCCCACACGGACGGGAGAGGAGAGAGAGCTGCTTCTGCTCCTCCTCCCGCCCTCTCCTCCTGTGTCTGCACCACCCACACTCCCCGACAGTGTTCTGCCTAAGAGAAGAGGATGTGTGGGAGGGAAGTTTGAAGACCAGCAGCCAGAGGAGGAAAGATTGAGTCTGCTGATTCATCCATCCTCTCCCTGCCTTCTTTCTCCTGCCTCCCAGTAAGTATTCTGATGAAAGGGCCTCCTTCCTTCCTCCCTCCATCCCTCTCTTTCTCTCTCTCCATCCCTCTCTTTCTCTCTCTCTCCATCCCTCTCTTGCGCTCCCTCCCCCTCTCTCTCTCCCTCCCTCCCCCTCTCTCTCTCCCTCCCTCCCTACCCCTCCTTCTCTCTCGCCATACCTCTTTCTTTCCCTCCATCCCCCTCTCCCTCTCCCTCCATCCCCCTTTCTCTCTCCCTCTCTCTCCCCTCTCCACCCCCTCTCCTCTCTCTCCCTCCTCTCTCTCTCCTCCATCCCCTCTCTCCTCTCTCTCCTCCTCCACCCCCCCCCCTTCTCCCCCCCCCCCCTCTCTCTCTATCCCTCTCTCTCTCTCTCTCCCTCCACCCCCCTCTCTCCCTTTATCTCCCCTCTATCTTGTTCTCCCTCCACCCCCCCTCTCTTTCTCCCTCCATCCCCCTCGCTCCCTCTCTCCCTCCCTCCACCCCCCTCTCTCTCTTTCTCCCTCCACCCCCCTCTCTCTCTCCATCCCCCCTCTCTCTTGTTCTCCCTCCACCCCCCCTCTCTTTCTCCCTCCATCCCCTCGCTCCCTCTCTCCCTCCCTCCACCCCCCTCTCTCTCTCTCTTTCTCCCTCCACCCCCCCCCTCTCTCTCCATCCCCCCTCTCTCTTTCTCCCTCCATCCCCCCTCTCTCTCCCTCCACCCCCTCTCTCCCTCCATCCCTCTCTCGCTCTCTTTCTTCCTCCATCCCTCTCTCGTGCTCTCTTTCTCCTTCCATCCCTCTCTTTCTCCCTCCATCCCTCTCTCTCTCCCTCCATCCCTCTCTCTTTCTCCCTCCATCCCTCTCTTTCTCCTTCCATCCCTCTCTCCCTCTCTCTCTCTCTCTTTCTCCTTCCATCCCTCTCTCTCTCTCTCTTTCTCCCTCCATCCCTCTCGTGCTCTCTCTCCCTCCATCTCTCTCTCCCCCTCCATCTCTCTCTCTCCCCCTCTCGCTCTCTCCCCCTCTCTCGCTCTCTCTTTCTCCCTCCATCCCCTCTCTCGCTCTCTCTTTCTCCCTCCACCCCCCCTCTCTCTCCACCCCCCTCTCTCCCGTCACCCCCCCTCTCTCTCTATCCCTCTCGCTCTCTCTCCCTCCACCCCCCTCTCTCCCTTTATCTCCCCTCTATCTTGTTCTCCCTCCACCCCCCCTCTCTTTCTCCCTCCATCCCCCTCGCTCCCTCTCTCCCTCCCTCCACCCCCTCTCTCTCTTTCTCCCTCCACCCCCCTCTCTCTCTCCCTCCATCCCCCCTCTCTCTTTCTCCCTCCATCCCCCCTCTCTCTCTCTCCCTCCACCCCCTCTCTCCCTCCATCCCTCTCTCGCTCTCTTTTTTCCTCAATCCCTCTCTCGTGCTCTCTTTCTCCTTCCATCCCTCTCTTTCTCCCTCCATCCCTCTCTCTTTCTC